>OY998104.1:11847200-11981861 GCA_963921955.1 Aleiodes alternator | reverse complement strand
GTTCCTGAAACAAAATAATAATATTAATTATTAATAATAATGTAGAATTAAAATTAATGAAATAATGATAAATAATGAAGAAAAAAAACATTTGATGGGTACATAATTTCTTATAAGTGAAACATGAATTAACAATTAAAAAAATTAACTGTAGGAGTTGGTACAGTGTTTGAGGATGCCTTGCCTGTAAATGTAACACGCGTTGAATGAAACTTAAAAAAAAAAAAAAACGAAAAAGATGAAAAAAAGAAAAAAGAACAAACGAAACAATCTTATTATCTTGTAAATGTTTTACCAAATATAATCGACCATTCAACTTACAAAAAAAAAAAATTAGTATAATTGCATAATTTTAATTGAAAAATCTATCCTCTCAACAACAAAGGACAACCCTTTTTTTTTTTATTCAGAAAAACTTATCACTAAGTACATCGATCGTTACAATTAATTTTAATTACGTTTTTTTTTCTTCCATTTTATTATTAATATTATGATTAATCAATTCATTCATTTTATGCGTCAATCTGTCAGCTTCGGTGATATATTAATTAATAATTCTTTTTTTTGTCCATTTGATTTATTTGCTGTGCGATTGTCAATTAATATGAATAACACTTAATGATTACGGTTTTTTTTTCTCTTTTTTTTTCTTCAACTCAATTAGAAAGTAAAACATTTCAATTAATCCAGTGAAATTTCGGTTGAATTTCTTAGCATTTATCATCTGTACTTCTGTACTTTATTGTCACATATCGACTCGCCTCGATTCACAATCAATTTTTCATTTTGTTTTTTTTTTTTTTTTTCATATGAATTTCAATCATTCCATTTTTAATTAAAAAAGAAAAAATTAGAAATGAAGCTCTCATTATTATTTTCCATTTAAAAAAACGAATTTATTCCTCATTCAGGTATTTTTGTTATTCTTTTAGCTCGATCTATCAAATTCTTTATAATTCAATTTAATGATAACATTGGTATTAATTTAATTTAATCCTGTAACTATTCCATACACTTCAATATTATTTCAATTATTATTTTTTCATATACAACGTAAATATCCTGAGGAAGTTAACATATTTTTCTTTCATTTGATGAAACATGCAGTTTCATTTTCGAAAATCTCAAAACAACTATTTCGAAAAAACAAAATTTTTCCATACATTTAACACTGTATTTTTTTTTCAATTATTTTCAAATTAGTTTCAATTTTTTTCATTGACGAAGAGACTAAAGTTTTTTTGTCTTGAGAAATATCGTGCGGCTTTTAGCAGGAATTGCAGTGATATTTTTACTACAGGGCAATTTTCGAAATTTTCTATTCTGCACATGATTAACATACACACTTAGTTTAATCATTCACTCGTTGTATTTTTTTTTTTTCAATTCATTTAGCGGAAGAATTAGAGTGATTCAGTGTTTTTCAATCATTGAAATTCACAGAGAGAAAAGAAAATATTACTATAAAAAAAAAAAAGTTATTCTATTATTTTCATTCGAATGAGAAAAAATTCGATTTATCCATTTTTAAATTTAATTTTCGAAGATTTTCTATAATTTAATCTCTAAGAATTTGAATAATAGCAGTTTCTTCCTCTCCATGCTTTGATGATATATTTTACATTATACAATTCACAGTTTTTCGATTTTTATCAGCGAAATAATTATCTATCTACTTGGCTTCCATTATAAGTTAGAGAATTAAGAATATATTCATCTTTAATAATGATTGTTTAACGTAATTTTTTATCTTTTCTTTTCAATTATTGCTTAACAGTAATTAATTTGTCGTTTGCAGGATATTTTTACAAGTTGCAGACATTCAATCGTGTCTCTTTCGCTTCAGTATTTCAATTTTTTAATTTATTTCTCATTTCATTCGATAAAGTCTTTTCTTATTTTTTAATTTTAAGATAAAGTTTTTTTTAAACAGTAATCTACAGAAGCCCTTTAAGCTCTATTGTTTGCTTAATTGATATTTGAAGTATTTAATTTTCATTATATTAAGTAAAAGGTGTTTCACAGATTATTTTTTTTTTCACTTTTTCTTAAATTCTAAGAAAAAAGACGAAAAAAAATCCGATAAAGCTCATGTTAAAGTTTTATGAAATAGTGAAAGCACATAAATTTGCAAGAAGCAAAGAAATATATATTTTTTTCCTTTTGCATTTCAAAATATCACTCTGATAATCAATAAATTAGGCAGATCAATTCAGTAATGAAGTGATAAAACGAGATAATTCAATAAAATCCAAGATATTTCGATGAAAATCAAATTTAACTCGTTTTATCTTCTTCACAATTGAATTAAATTTAATTTCTTCAGCTTTTTCTTTCACGATCTAACAGCATTAATTTTGTTCAATGGACATAATTTAACATTTTTATCATAAATTTACAACTATCGTCGAAATACAAAAAATTTATTTCAAAATTACAAAATTCAGTAATTGATTGTACGTTTTTTTTTTATTTTTTTAATTTTTGCTTCAATTAATTTCACAATAATTTATTTCTCTTCGTCAATTTTGAAGAACAAATTGAAATAATTATTGTGCAATTATTTTTCACCGCACGATTATAATAAAATATGCAAAATTACACCATCAAACTTTTTTTTTTACCAATTTTGTGTTTTTTTTTTCTTTTTTTCTTTGATGAATTAATGAGACCGAAAAATCCCTGTCTGACGTTCTTATCAATAATTTTATACATCATGCGATACTATCGAGTAACATTATCGTGTGTTAATTTCTTTTTTTATCTTCACGTTTTCTCAACATTAAAAATTTTCTTTTTTTTTTTCTTTTTGATGTTATTATTTAAAGCTATGCAATTGACTCTGGTATGAAGAAGCACTTAGTCTTAAATTACGATTTTAACGAATTCATGATGAAGATTAGAGTGAAAAAGAAGAGAAATAGCAAAGACGAAGAAGAAATGAGCAATTTATCCCCCCCAACTATAAAAAAAAATCTTTGATAATAGATATTAGTGTGATAGAGATATTCGATGAAAAAAAAATCAATTCACCATTTTAAATTATTCACAGTGAATAATGGAAATTTAATGAGTCAGTGATTATGCACATCGTGAATTATTTATATTCGACAATTCGGGGGATAAACTACTCACTCAACAGGTGAATGTGGAATAATTTAGCAGCAGTGCAACCAGTGACTTACCCTTTTACCACCGAAAAAAAAATGTGTTGATTTCGCACAATGATGAATAAAATGAATAATTATAGGAGAACTTGGGGCGAAATGCACTAAATTGTGATAAAACAGTGGGAGATAAATTTTTTTTGATGATTCTATTGAAATGCTGAGGAAATTTTAGTCGAGAAACATGTGTCAGAATTAATTTTATTCCATTTTTTGAGAATTCGATTTTTTGGGGCATTTTTGAGGGGTGAAGGTCTTTCGATTTTCAAGCAAATTCAGTTTTTTTGGAATATCTCTGGTTCTATTGGTCCTAGCGACTTGGGGTTGATTTTAAATGAAAGGTGAGATCATTTCCCATCGATTTATGGGGTTCTGAATTCAAAAATATAGATTTTTCAAATAGTTATGGTGATTTTTGCGAAAAATTATGATCATTTGTTTTTGCCCTATAACTATATGGAAAATTGGTATTTTTGAATTCAAAACCCCATAAATCGATGGGAAATGATCTCACCTTTCATTTGAAATCAACCCCAGGTCGCTACGACCAATAGAACCGGAGATATTTGCAAAAAACTGAATTTGCTCGAAAATCGAAAGACTTTACCCCTCAAAAATGCCCCAAAAAAATAAAATTCTCAAAAAATCGAAATAATTAATTATGACACTTGTTTCTAGTCCAAAATTTTCTCAGCTTTCCAATGGAGACATCAAAAAAAATCTATCTCCAATATTTCCATTAATTTCAAGATTTTTTCTACAGTATATGCATGAAAATTCAATTCATTTTACCCCTTATCTCCGTTTTGCCCCACTTTTCCCTGAATGAAGTAGTGTAAAAATTCGGAACGATAATGTCGCATGGATGTTCGATCAGCAGGTATGATATTAATAATTATTTATTTTTTAATTAAAAAAAATTTAACTACACTGAAAAAAAAATCATGTTCAATTAATCCAATAATTTATTACTAAAATGATTAATTCACCTTTTTCTCAATTAATAACAATAGTGTATTTTTTTTTTTATTTGTGTGTGTTCATCCTCTTGCGAAATCTTAAATTGAAAAATATTTATTATTCATTATTTTTTCTTCAGTGTAGAATTAATTTGTATCAGATGCAGAAAGGCGATAACTTCATTCATTCAATAATTCATTCACTCACTTAAATATATATTAATTAGTTGTTTTCTTTTTGAGTAAATAATTTCAGTGAGAAAAGCAGTCACACGATATTTTTTTTTTCTTTTATAATGTGAGAAACTTTGATATTTCAATTGAAAAACAGTGAAATAAATACTCCAACAATATTTTTCGGAGAATGCAACTCTTGTGCTAATTGGCAGCATTTCTTATTATTTAATTAGTTAATTAAATTCTCTCACTCACAACTCACAATATTTTTTTTTTTTTTGATTTCACAGTTTTTTCTTTTATTCTCATCATCTTAAACTCATTAAATTTTTTTTGGTTTACTTTCAAACGATTTTTTTGGGGGGAAGGGCTCACACATAATTTTTTTATTTACAAATATGACAATTTTCCGCAGCTCGTGTCACGAGATTCCCAAAATTAATTTATCTTATTTTCTCTTTGTTTAATTAAAAATATCAACATAATAAATTATAACAAATGATAGCTCATTTTACTTAACAATTTTTTTCTCTCATTTCTTCTTATTTTTTTTTTTTTTTTTTATTAATCACAATTGACTGAAGCGTAACTATTATTTGCCCCTAGCTAAGTGATTTGTCGGGTGCATAGGAGATTTTGAGACAAGTAATTTAATAGTAATTAATTTTTTTTCATTAATTTCTTGAATTTTGAGAAAAATTTATGAATATCCTCTTCATTAGCTAATTAATTAGTCAATCAAAATTTTTTTCCTTCAATTTTTCCTCGAAAATTAATGAAAATAAAGTTTCAAGTTGGTGAATCAATTACTCGTCAATTAATTATTGAGAGGAAGAGCGTTGGAACTATATTTTTTTTTTAATACTCATTGATAACTTCCATAACGCTCTATCCACTCGTGAATATTCTCAATTTTCTAAAACATTTCTCCTCATTTTTTTTTTGTTTTTAAATTTCAAATAGCAATAATTTGCAACAACAGACTGAAAAATATTGACTAAATTTTTCTCGAATAAATTATCAATATACCTAACATTTTTCATTCATTTTATAATAAATAGCACAATTCTTAAATACAATAATTATCAATGATTTCTTTTCATTTCTCAATAATTTGTATTTTTTTTTCTTCTCATTTCTTCACAATAAAGAACGAGTGCGAATTTAAAAATGACGAATTAAAAATATTCAACAATAAAATATTATAGTTGCTTTTATTTCTTCATTTCTCATTAATATTGGGATTTAGTTATGTAAAAAGAGATCAACATTGCATGTTTTTTGTTTTTTTTTTTTTTCATTTTTTTTTTCAATAACATGGAAGTTCACGAGTTCTTATAAGAAAATCGAGGAATCCCGAATTTATAAAAATATCCTCTATTAACGGCCACTTTCAAAAAACAGCCATTTATTCATTTTTTTTTATTTGTTTTTTTCTTTATCTCTTTGTATTATAAATGCGCGAGCTGCTGGAATTTTCCTAATTATTTCTCTTACTCTTTCTGAATATACAAAAATGTAGAGTTTACGTTAATTATCAGCCTCGAAGCTCGTTTTCATCATTTTTCATTAATAATATTTTGACTTAATGATCATTTCAATGAATTTACTCTCATTTTTTTTTTTCAATAAAGGATTAATTTATATACAAAATTTGAATTTTGTACTGTGAAGAGAATTTCCTAATTTAATTTTTCTACTTAAAACACGAAAAATCGAATAAAAATGAGTTAATCATGAAAAAAAAATCGATTTCCAATTATTTGGCTCATTTTCTCTATTAAATTACATTAACCACGTCTTTTATGAAATTAAAAATTGATATTTCTCATCACAGTACCAAAATTCATCATTTTTTCCAACGATTTTACTCACTTATCCACATTCTCATGATTTTACGAACAAATTATTACAAACAACTAGGCGCCACAAGCTATACAACATTAATATTTACGATGGTTTTATTCATTTATATTTTTTTTAAACGCTGGGGACGGGATTTGATTGGAAGTTTTTTTTTTTTTTCATGGGGATGTGATCTTCAATTTCTTCTTTACCTCACTCTCTCTTTCTGACATCACATAAATTTAGTTATCGCTAATTTCTCATTCTCTTTATGATTGACCGAATTACATGATAAATGACATCCTCATGAGAATTCACGAGGAATTACATTTTTTTATTATTTAATTATCGTATAGTCGTCAATTCTTATTACTTCTTAATAAACTAAAACGCCCTTAAATACAGTCAATATCAATTATTTTTTTTTAAATTTCTTTGTAATATAATTTTTTTTACTACCATAGGCCAACCAACTTTTTCTTTAACATCTTACTTTCCATCTGCGGAATTAATAATCAATAATTAATTAATTATACAATTTTTCACGTAATTATATAAAGATTATAATCTAACAGCATGATGAATTACTCAATTATTCACACCTTCATTTTCATAGTATCATTTTTTAAATTATTTTCATCAACATTTTCTAAATTTCATATTTATGGTTTTTTCACATATCATACTTCATCATCGTGTAAAACTTATTAATTATCGTCAATGTGCTGAAGTAATATTAATTTATCATTATAATGCTCATTAATTTCTTGATTTTTTAATTTCTTTTTCTATTTCGTTCACTTTCGCACGATAATAATTTAAATCAGTCGATTGAGCAATCTATATTTAATTAAATTATATTGAGAGAAAGAATTTTCATTGAAATAAATCAGTTTAATTATCATCGGACTAATCAATAAATTAATTAATTAGCAATTGGATAAAAATTTGAGCATAAATATGGATAAACCCTAGGGCTAGAGTATTTAATTCTGTCAAAAAATAAATTATAGAAATTTAATAATTGAAAATAATTGCTCTCAATATATTTGTTGCGTATAATTGCCCGATATTTTGTGGAATTACTTAACAATCGTTTCAAACAGCACTAGGCCTTTTTATCTTCATTTATCTAATTTCAATTAATTTTAATTATCTTCGTTTTGTTAAATTAATTCAGATAAAACGAGATGAGATGCCTAACATTTGCGATGGGGTTGTTCATCTCTGATTGGTGTATTATTAATCTATCTAGTCTCGCTCAGAATTTCCCACTAATCCTCGAAAAACTTCCAAACTAATGTAAACCAAGAAATATAATTACAATAATCGGAGGAATTGTCGATTTCGAAAGAAAAAAAGAAGACTCAGTGAGAATGATGAGCGAGATATCGTCTTGAGGCACTAGGAGGCATCCAGGGAGAGGCACTCAGTAAAGAAGTCCTCCATGGAACGATAAGCGTGCTCAATCACACCCGTCAAGGCATGATCTTCATCCGCATAACTCTAAACATTAGAAAAAAGCATTATTATTCCTCTCTGACAATTTTCAAATCCATTGTTTAGTATTGATTATGATTTTTTGCATTAAATATCAGCAGCATCGACTTCCTAATTTCCTTCTTCAGTCGTTACCACTTTTCTATCATGAAAATATTGATAAATATCGTCAAACAATAAGTTTGAAAATTCAATAGATATGAGGCGTTTCGTTACCCCTCAATGCGCCTCTTCCTCCGTCCTCTTCAAATGCAAATGCAAATGATCGAGCTCTTCGACACCTACCTGATACCTAAAGATAACACCAGCTTCAGACAGAGCTTTTGCGAAGGCTATGCCGTGTGTATAAGGCGCTGTTAGGTCAGCTAGGCCGTGAACAAGGTAGAGACTGTGACTCGGTACTAATCTAGCCCTTTGCGTCAAGTCTGCCTCTACGTAACCCTTGTAATTTTCTACTGGTGCCCCTAAAACTCGTTCCGTAAAGGCTGAATCTGCAATTTAGTTGAAAAAAAAAAAATACACTTTAATCATTCGAGTATTCAAGTGGAAAGACGACAAGAGCCAATCTTCCTTGCAATTCATTTACATATATATATATATATAGATATCTCAGTAAATAGAGGAAACGGAGAATAGTACCTCTCGGATAAATTCTCCTGAATCCCATCATTTTCAAGATATCTCTTCAAGAAATAGATAGATAAATATAAAACTCACTGTAATATAACCAATCGGCAATTGGATTAACAGATATACCACATTTGAATACATCCTGTTGGCTACCAAGTACCATGGCAGTGACGTAACCACCGTATCCCCATCCCCAAACACCAACTCTCGATTCATCAAGATACTTTTCAGTGTGCAGTAAATATCTCAGTACAGTCAATTGATCCTGTACTTCAACACCACCAATACGATGATAAAGTGCACGTTTACCCTGTCCCCTAGCTCCTCTAACATCAAGTCTAACGTAAACAACATCATTGTGACTTGACATATATGTACCCCAGTCAATACGAAACTTATCACTAACAGCTTCACTACCAGGTCTACCATTAACTTCAACCAGTACAGGAAATGCAGCATCTCTCAGTTCTTCACGCCAAGATGGGGGCAATTGAAGCTGTACTTGTGCACGCCATCCCTGTGGCAGTGGTACCTTAATTACATGATAATATTATTCATTAATATATATTGGTGAAGAAAAAGAAACATTTTTGAAGGTGGGGTGAAATGGACATGGGTTGCTTTTTGTATTTTGTACTATGAAAATTAGTCGAAATCGATGGAAATATTGGAGATAGGGCTTTTCTGATGATTTCATTGAGAAGCTGGGAAGATTTCCCATGGAAATCATATGCCAGAAGTTTTTTTTTTCAATTTTTTAAAAATTCCATTTTTTGCGCAAGATTTGAAGGTGAAACTCTTCTGTTTTTAAAAAATTTCAGGTTTTCGAGAATATCTCTGGTTCTATTGATCGTAGCGACCTGGGGTTAATCTTAAATGAAAGGGGAGCTCATTTCCCATTGATTTATGGGGCTTAGAAAGAAAAATATCAATTTTTTCGAGTACTTATAGGGCAAAAACTGATTTTTAGAAAATGACCTAGAAATATTTGAAAAAATGATTTCAAAAAAATTTGAACCAGGTAAAGTGATGAGAAATGAGCTCACCTTTCATTTGAGACCAACCTCAGATCGCTACGACTAGCAGAACCGGAGATATCACCGAAAAAGTGAATTTTTTAAATTTTTTAAAGGCAAAACCCCTTCAAAACTCGGCCAAAAAAGTTGATCTTCCAAAAATTGAAGGAAAAAAAATTTTGACCCTCGTTTGCCACCTAAAATTTCCTCAGCTTCCCAATGGAATCATCAGAAAATTTTTATCTCGAGCCATTCAATTAGAGTTTCTATTTTATCCCACCTTCCCCTATAATACAAATCCAATTATTTGCTTAATTACCTCAAAACTTTTTCGAGTTGGCAATGCAAGCTGGGACAGCCTCTCGGCACGTTGTATTCTCGTGTCATACAGTACACGAACCATTTTGTGTGTCTTAACTGAGTGTACTCCAGCAAGTGGTAGTCCAGGACCCTCACAATGAAGCACATAATATCCCTGTTGTGTTTCACTTGAGACACTCACAGAGGCTCCAAAATGTGTGCAATTTGTGTAATGAAATCTTAAAGAAAAAAGTGAGAAGTGAGAAGAAAAAAATTGGAGAGCATTAATAAAGAAAAGGTTCAATTTATTCTTCCAAGAATAACAGATTTTTATACTTACCGACTACCCCAAAGGACATCACCTAAATCACAAGTAATGCAGAGTGGCTCCAATCGACGTGGATCGTCAGTAGTTGGATCTCTGACGACATACAAATGTTTCTGTCCTGGTTTAAGTTCTCTTGTGCCAAGGTAATAAACCAAGTGTGCAATAGTATCCCAGGCGAGAATTTCACTGACCTAAAATGTCAATAAAAAATTATATTATGGATTACGAGCATCAATTGTCAGATTTTTTTTAACACTAGTATTTTTCATGTCTTTTCCCTTTTGCTGAATTTTTATGGATTTTACAGTTTTGAATTGTCAATTTATTCTGGGAAAAATTTTACTCCATAAATTTCTGAATATGTTTTTTTATGGAATTATTTCAAGTAGGAGATTTTTTAAATTGGTAGAATAGAGTACTTGATGGAATTTTCCTGCGTTATCGAGTGTTTTAAATGGTTTTATTAGAGGACTAGAATTTTTTACGATTAAAATAAGGGTTTCACCGGAATTCCATAATAAAATTCGTGAAATTCGAACATATCCGCTTTAATTTTCATTAAAAACCCATTTGAAATCAGTAAAATCGATGAAAAATGATCTCAGCTTTAATTTCTTCACAGCTCCAACACTCTTCGAGTAATCAAAAGAAATTCCCCTTTAACTCTGACCCCGAAAGCTTGAAATTTTCATATTTCCACGTGGAAAAAAGTCATACTCTGTACATTATTTTCACCGGAAATTTCACTGGCTCTCTATTAGAAACACAGGAAAGACTCAGCTTCCATTTCCGCTCGTGATATGCCTCCAATTCTCGAGATAATCATGAACTCTATTCAAAAAAAAAAAAAAAAATTCCCCCTCTCAATGTAAATTGATTTGACCCGAAACCTTCTCTCGAATCAAAAAAAGAAGAAAAAAATCCACCATTCAAGCTGATTTTCAATTGAATGAATTGCAAATGTAGTGAATAAATTTTCCCCATTATTTGATTAATTTCATTTGGCTAATTAAACACAAAAGCAAATTAATAATTATTATATAGCAACTGAAGCGATAATAGGAAAACATTTTACTACCTCGTAACGTCCATGAGACAGTACAGCAATTCTCTGTTGCGTAAGTGTTACGTGTTTGATATGAGTGAAGTGCTCCTGACCGCCCTCTTGTACAGCTGCTAATAACAGAAAGCTGTCACCATCAGGTGAAAATATTGGATGTGGTTGTGCATCAAGCCATTGGCCCTCAGGTGCACGCTCCGAATGTATTTCCTCGCATTCCCATTTTGGCATACGACAAGCTGATACAACAGTCAAATTTTGTGATCTTGTCATCCATACAACGCCAATTTGTGTATCATCATCTCCAATCCATCCAGCTGATATCAAGTAGAAGTCTCTAAAGGTAATAAAAAAAAATTTATAAATTATTCATTGAGGTATTTCATCGGAATCTGATTGAAAAAAAAAATCTGAAGAAAAAACCTGCACCAGTCTATGGAATTTTCATTAAAAATATCGAATTATTGGCTTTTTAAATTATAATATGAGGTAAATGAAAAACTCACTGGCCATCTAGTATCGATGGTGGCTTAACAAGACTATACGATGACTCGCCTACTAATGAATCATTAGCTGTTTCAGTTAAATTATTTAGATCCACAATCCACAGAGTGACCTCAGGATTACACGAGCCTGGCGTTGGATAACGCACTGATTTTGACGGTGGAAATGTACCACGATTCGGTATTCCCGAGGGATTTGTATTGCTACCATCCTGACCAGTTGGATTGCCAAACCAGGGAAATTGCAGTGTCATTACCTATTTTTTGAGAAATATTGGAGCTCATGTTAATTGATTCATGATTCATGATTAAGGAGGGAACTTTGGTGTATGGTTCGATTTGGAGAGGAGGTGTCTATAGATCAAACACTTTTTGAATGGTTATGAATGTTAAATTGACATATTATTCATAGACGTCAAACTGACTCTATAAATGTTAAAGAAGTCTCCAATAATCTTAGGAGAGCTTTTTTTTTTATTAACTTAGGAGAGCTTTCTGAAGAACTTTTAGGGGAACTTCGAAAGAAACTTCCAGATGAACTTTTAGGGGAACTTTCAGAGGAATTTTGAGATGAATTCCCATGGAAACTCTGAGAGAACCATTTAGCAAGACTCTAAGAAGAACTCTTAGGAAGATTCTCAGAGAAATTCTTTGTGGAACTCATGGGGAACTCGTCACGATTATAACTCAAGATGAATAATAATATCTAATTGTTGGAAAAATTCCTTTAACAATACTAAATAGTTGTCAAATGAAACATCAATGTTCAACTGACAACTATTCAGTATTGTTGAAGTTGATTTTTCTAATGTCCCATGATCCCAAAGACAATAATAATTCAACATGGAAATAAAAAACCTGATTGATTAATATCCAAATGTTAACTAATTCATTAAATTATTGGAGAACATGAATTCTTTAACGTTTGTGAAGTCAGTTTGACGTCTATAAATGTCAGTTTGACATTCATAATTATTTTAAATGTGTCTTATCTATAGGCAGCTTCAGCTGAGATCAAACCGTGCACCAACGTCTCGTAGGGCAAAAGTGGGGGGCACCTTTGAACAAGAAGATTTTTTTTAAATTGATAGTATAATTTTGATCGATTATTTTTTTTTAATCAAAAAAAGTGTATTATGAACGTTGGATATCCAAAGCATTGAGTCAAGATGAAAAGTAAATGACTAACTATTTTATTATGTTAAAATTAATTATTAAAAAAGCAAAAAGTCTTCAAAGGTGTCCCCCTTCTCCCCTACTTATGATTTTCATCTAGAACTTTATTGATTCAAGGGATAAAATTTACTTTAGTATCGTTAAAAGTAGCGTATAAAAGACGCTGTCCATCCGGACTTGGCCACAGTGCTTCGGGTTTTGGTAAAACTTCTTCTTGATATAACCAGTCTGGTACACCATTGTAAATAATTCCAGGCACTCCAGTGTCAGTCAGTCTCTTGTCTACTGACGCCGTTGGCGACATTCTTAAGAATATATTGTTATCAGATATCATCAATAATGCAGTAGTATTGCCCAACCAAGCGGCATACTGCATACGTGTCTGTTGTACTCTCGACGATGCATGGAGACGTAAGGGTGTATGATGACTGGAAGAGAGATATATTCATTCTTTTATTGTTTCCGAATTGAAGCTTTGTTTTCATTCTCATTCCAATAGGGGGATTCTGATGAAAGGGTTGGGGATGGAATTTTTTGAATGATTTCATTGAAAAGCTGAGGAAATTTCATGCGGAAAACATGTATCATGATCGATTTTTCGGATTTTTTTCGAAAATTCGACTTTTTAGCCAAGTTTGAGGTGTCCAACTCTTCTTTTTTTCGAAAAAATTCGTTTTTTTGCAATATCTCTGGTTCTATTGGTCGTAGCGACTTGGGGTTGGTCTTAAATGAAAGGTGAGATCATTTGCCATGAATTTATATGGTTTTCAAGTTAAAATTATCGATTTTTCAAATACTTATGGACCATTTTATAAAAAACTGTTTTTGCCCCATAAGTATTATAAAAATCGATAATTTCAACTTTAAAACCATTTGAATTTATGGCAAATGATCTCACCTTTCATTTAAGAATAATCCCAAGTCCCCTACGACCAACAGAACCAAAGATATTCCCAAAAATCTGATTTTTTCGAAAATGGAAAGGGGTTTCATGACCGAAAAAATCAAATTTTCGAAAAATAAAAAAAAATCAGTTTTGACACATGTTTTCTACGTGAAATTTCCTCAGCTTTTCGATGGAATGATCGAAAAAAATCCATCTCAGTCCGATTTCGAGTTTAAGAAGGAAAGAAACCTTCAGATAAATCGTTTGAACCAAATCGTGCCAATTAATCAATTCGATAATCGCCAAAGCCCGAAATTTCCTTCTCCCTCACCCCTTTATTCTACCCCGGGACAGTAAGGGGCTTGTAACATAAGACAGAGAATGTAGTAGAGGAGGGAGAAATTCATTGGAAAACTTGGCACAACATCGCTCTGACGCGTTAACCAATTTTGCCACCGCGACGTTGGCACAAGGATGAAAATTTCTTTCTCATGTCCCTTTGAATTTACAGATATAATAGAAAATTATTGAATTAACACTCTTTGAATATCTCAAATATCCGCACGTATTTAATTATCAATGAGGAATTTTTATAAATTCTCTTTCAAGATTTTTCCGCTATTCTCGAGGCATTTCACGAATTTATGAATGAAAAAATTGATTTCAAGGACTAAATACTAATTTTTTAATGTTTAATCAAGGACTCACTCGTTTGTGACATCGTAGACTGTATAAAGTGCAGTGAAGGTGTGTCGAAATACCTGAAATAATCGAAAAAAATGATAATTTTGTAAAATTAATTTAAAAAAAAAATCAAATAATCAAATTTTTTTACTGAAACTGTGAAAAAATCTGATATATATTCACAATGCAACACTTTAATCTTACTAGCGCTTGCGCAGGTGTATCATGCAATTCGTAAGATCAATTTACAGGTACTAAAAGCAACATTAAATCATAATTCACATTTTTATAAATACTCACTGGCTTGACATCGTGTTTGAAAAGTACATAACGAAGATTTGTGCTACACTGATAGCCTTGAACATTCAATTGTCTCTGGAAAATAGAGTTTTTATCATTAAAATAATTGATGGATAAAAATTCACCAGACTTGTCTGAATGAATTAGTTATTGTAATCGATTCATGCCTCTTTTCCAATTTTCTCCAGAGAGAAAATTGCATGTAATTCTACTTTTACCACTTGAAACTTCTTCGTAACTTTGAAATAAACTGAATTTTTCATTAAAACCTAGCAATTAAAAAATTTTCTTGGTAATTTGTTTCTCTCCGTACTTTTGATTCACAAAGAAATTTCCAAAATTCCTATGAATATGTGCAAAATTTCAATTGTAATTGCAGACTCGTTTATTATATATAATTATGTTGAATAAATAAAATAAAATGCGATCTTATGGGCTTCTTGAAAAAATGTAAAAAAAAAGTTGAATAATTGCAAAAAAAATCAACGAAATTTTGCATACTTGCAGATAAAAAGAAAATGATGATATAATAAAATTTTCAAACTCATTCACAACTTAATCAACGATTAATAAATAAATAAAAAAATTATGGAGAAAAGACAGAGAGCTGCGATGCATCTGGCAAATGAATGATAATTAATTTCATTAATTATTATTCATTATGTTAAATAATTTAATAATTTAGTTTAAGTAAAAAATAAATGATAATTAAGATTATTCAACAGGAAAATTGTCATCTCCACATTTCGCTATAGGGGAGAGTGGGGCAGAATGGACACTGTAATGAAACAGTTAAAGATGGATTTTTTTTTGATGATTCTATTGAAAAGCTGAGGAAGTCTTAGCTGGAAAAGAAGTGTCAGATGTATTTTTTTGGATTTTTCTGAAAATTTCACATTTTTCGAGATTTTTTGCAAATATCTCTGGTTCTATTGGTCGTAAAAATTCGGGGCTACTCTCAAATGAAAGGAGAGTTCATTTTCCATCGATTTATGGGGTTTTAAATTTAAAAATACCAATATTTGGAATAATTATAGGCCAAAAACTGTTTCACAAAACTGTTACACTAAAATGCCCATAAATACCTTAAAAATCGATATTTTTTAATTGGAAACCCTATGAATCGATGGTAAATGATCTCACCTTTCGCCTCCCATCGGAATTTTCACCCCACGACAAATAGAACCGAAGATATCCTCAAAAAAGTGAAAATTTCCAAAAGAAAGAAGGGTTTTACCCCTTCTAAAATGCTCCAAGCAGTCAAAATCGTCGAAAATTCAAAAAAATTTATTCTGGCACTTGTTTCCCGCCTAAAACTTCCTCAGCTTTCCAATGAAATCATCAAAAACCATTTACCACCAATATTTCTATTAATTTCAAGAGTTTACCATAATATTTGGCTAAAAATTTAGATGTGTCCATTTTACCCCACCTTTCCCTATATATCTATAGCAATTGGGTTTTGATTCTGGTATTTTTTCCAAATCGTACATATGATATATCGTGATTTCTCCAATTTTCTCAATTTTTCGGGATGATTATAAAAAAAAAACTCTTTAAAAATGAATATTAATTACTTACAAGGGTATGATTTGATACTAATAGTGCCACAGAATTGTTTAATGTATCGAGAAGGGCTAATGAACCATCATCCGCTTGATAAACGAATTTGTCATGAGATACCCAAGCGGGTGGCAACCGCTGGGGTGATAGGTCATCACCAAGGCACTCTTCAAGTGTTAGACGTCTACCACTCCAGTACAAAAGCTCATCGACATACCTAAATTTAATTTAAACCATGACATTGAATTAATTTGTATTAAACGTGTTAAATTGTCTCTCTCATTCATTTGAAATGACTCAATTATCCTCTAAATGCAATTAGTTATGCTCAGAGAAAGAAAGAGAGAGAGAGAGAGAGAGTTTCTTCAATTATTTAAATATAGTAAAACATGAAAATTCTTTTTCCCCCAACTTTTCCTACGAAGAAAAGGAAAATTTAATTTAATATCAACGAGAGATTTTCCTCGGGAAATTTGCAATTTCATTAAATGTTTATACCAAAATGAATTTAAATTTATACAGATTACGTAAAGTTATTATAATAATAATAATAATAATAATAATAATACTCACCCGAGAAGGTAAATTGCGGTAACAATGCCAGCAATGACAAATCCAATTACGAGAAGTGAAAATATAATACTTCTCCAGTTGTGACCGCCATCACCATAGAGATCCTGGAAATAGAGAAAAGATAAATATATGTATATATGTATATAAATGAAATTAAAATGAAGAAAATAATAATAAAATCTCATTAAATTGGATTAAAAGAAATGAATGAACTCGTGATATTTAATGTGAAGGTGTGGCTGAAGGTACTAACACCTTATTAAAACAATTATTCACACAGCTAATCTCATTGAAATCCCAATGAATTAAGCCATTCTCATTATTATATAGGGGTGGTGGGGTAAAATGGATTCTGCAATTAAACGGTACGAGATAGAAATTTTCTGATGATTCCATTGAAAAGCTGAGGAAATTTGGGGTGAAAACACATGTGTCAAAAGTTTTTTTTCAATTTTTGGAAAAATTCACTTTTTTGGACAAGTTTTGAAGGGGTTTGCCTTTTGAAAATCGAAAAAATTCACTTTTTCGGAGATATCTCCGGTTCTGTTGGTCGTAGCGATCTGCGGTTGATCTCAAATGAAAGGTGAGCTCATTTCTCATCAATTTATGTGGTTCAAACTTTTTTTAAATCAATTTTGCAAATATTTCTAGGTCATTCTTCTGAAAATCACTTTTCGCCCCATAAGTACTTGAAAAAATCGATATTTTTCTTTGAAAACCCCATAAATCCATGGGAAATGAGCTCACCTTTCATTTAAGATCAACCCCAGGTCGCTACGACCAATAGAACCAGAGATATCCTCAAAAACCTTAAATTTTTCAAAAACAGAAGAGTTTCACCTTCAAATCTCGCACAAAAAATGAAATTCTTGAAAAATTCGAAAAAATAACTTCTGACATATGATTTTCATGGCAAATTTTCTCATCTTTCCAATGGAATCATCAGAAAAAATCTATCTCCAATATTTCCATCGATTTCGACCAATTTTCATAGTACAAAATACAAAAACGAACCCATTCTCATTTCACCCCACTTTCCCCAATAAAAAAAAATAAAAAAAAAAGATTGCGCCATGAAATAGGAATTAGTTACATCATTTACGTCATTTTTTGTTCGAGGATCAGCAACCTGGACGGTCTCATCTGGAGGTAGCCGCCAGGAGTTTCTCTCAACGTTAACGCTGGCGTTCATAGCGTATTAATCCACTGCCACAACCAGTTCATCAGGAGTACTTCATCAAATCCAACGACAATTGAGGATATTTAAAAGCCTCTAAAATTTTTTTCTAATCAAATTTTTCAATTATCAATTCCTTTTTGCACTTGAATGAATGATAAAAATGCGAAAGAAAAAAAAAAGTGAAAAATTCAATTGCCCACAAAGGACATTCACTGCTTCTTACTACTTTTCAACTCTTTATCTTGCAGTTTCTTCTTATTCCTCTCTTTTTTATCTGTAAATTAATTAAACGAATGGCATTAAATGGTGAGGAAGAATTGATTTTAAAAAAATGGAAAAAAAAGTAGAGTGAGTGAGTGGAGAATGGGCAAAATGTCAGTGTAGAGTAGAGAATGAAAAGAGGGGGGGGGGGAGGGGGTGGGAGGAGGATAGGGTTGAAATGGGGGAATGGACCACGAGTACAAAGAGATGAATTGCCCGGGAATTGAGACAGAAGAAAACCGTCAAAAGAACGACAATTCATGTAAAAGTTTTGACTAAATTTTCGTGCCAAGAGTTATCCAGAACATTTCTATCAATACTATTTAAACTTTTTGAATAAAAATTGAGTAGAAAAAAGGAGAAAAAAAAATTAAAATCTCTTTCTCTCTATAAATATGAATCAAGAGGATATGACAATCGAGTTTTAAGAGTTTTAAACGGTTCAATAAAAACAAATCCAGGGTGGTGATTGACCTGGAGAACCTGGAAAAGTCAGGGAATTTAAAATTCTGGAATAGTTAGTGAAAAGTTCGAGAATTTTAGTGTTAATCAGGGAAATTTGTACTTTATTCTCAAAATTTTTGGATATGAGACCTTAGTAATTCAT
The DNA here is from genome assembly GCA_963921955.1 of Aleiodes alternator. Classification (NCBI taxonomy): domain Eukaryota; kingdom Metazoa; phylum Arthropoda; class Insecta; order Hymenoptera; family Braconidae; genus Aleiodes; species Aleiodes alternator. Next base: position 11,963,146 of record OY998104.1, on the reverse strand, counting down.
TGAATTATTAAAAGTGGCCTTTTAGATCTCTGCAGATACCTGAAAAATCACCTTTAACAATTAAAAGTAGTTAATTTTTTATTACTTTCATATTTTTAAAAGTTACAGATAGTTAATCAATGAAAATTGAACTTTTCGATTAGTCGGAAATCTGCAGAAAACTTGAGAGAAAATCACAATTCTAGAAATTTAAAGCACTTTCGGGTATTATTGTTAAATTTTAATTCAAAAAATTATTTTCAGTAATAATGAAGAGTTTTAACGTATATTTAAATCAATTTTTTTTCTTTTTAGGTCCTGAAACTTTATTTTCAGTCATGGAAAACTCAGGGAATTTAAAATTTCTGGAATAATCAGGGAAAAATCAGAGAATTTCAGTGTTAATTAGGGAAATTTGTACTTTATTCTTAATAGTTTTTGGATATACGACCTGAGACCTCTTAAATTTGTTAAATTCTAATATAAAAAATTATTTTCAGAAATAACTAAGGATTTTAAAGTATATTTAAATCTTTATTTTTTCTTTTTAGATCCTGGAACTTTATTTTTAGTTATGGAAAACTGAGGGAATTTTGAAATTAGTTTTCAGTCGTCATCCTGAAATCTCTTGTGTAATAATATGTAAAAGATTCGAATTATTTTCAATGTAGCAATAAATAGCTGTGAGTTCTGTAAATTTTGTGGATAAGATTTTCTGTCACCAAAATGAATAAATATATATTCATGCAAATATAATTAGAACTTGAATCACCGCACACTCACGTTTAGAAATACGAAAATAGATATTATGGGTAAACCGGAGGATAGCCCAAATAACAAAACGAAATCGTCTCTCATATATTTGTGAATTCTACTATCAAGGCACCTCATATTTACACGTATATGTGCGTTTTGTTTGTACCATTGTACTGTGCATACAGACGACAGATCGTAAATCGTCGAATACTATGAACCACAACAGGTGCGAAGCAGCCAGTAGTTTACGGGATATACTAGAAATTACCAATGGATTTTCGAAGGGGAGAAACCGCTTACACAAGCATTAACATGTGCCTTTATCACTTGAACAAATTGTACAATTATCGATTTGTCGGAAAATTTGCTGTCTACAGATTCATCTCGTGGGCAATTGGATAAAATTGCAGATTCTATGATTTATGATTTCAGTAGTGAAGAGATAAAACAAGATAAGTCTCTTTTTTTCTCATTAAGTTTTTTGAAAATAACCGAGAAAGTGCAATTTTGCCCTAAAACTCTTCTGTAACTCTTGAAATTCTCTACAAAAACAGATGAGTAATATCACTTTATCTCACTTAGTTTCCGAGATATTTCCTTCGAAATTACCTCAAAGATAAATCGATTTATTCTGTTTTCACTACTGATTTTGTCAAATATTTTGGGAATTAAGGGAAATTGGGGGAATTCAGTGCTTCAAAACATAGGAAACGTCTGACAATTCATAGATTTTCTTTTCTCTTTCAAGAGACATTTTTAGGGGTAGGTGGGACAAAATGGACATCAGGAGTAAAATGGATACATCAAAATTTTTAGGCAAATATTATGGAAAACTCTTGAAATTAATAGAAATACTGGTGGTAGATTGTTTTTGATGATTCCATTGGGAAGATGAGGAGATTTTAGACGGGAAACCAGTGCCGGAATTAATTTTTTTGAATTTTCGGCAATTTTGACTTTTTTGAGCATTTTAAAGGGGCAAAACCCTTCCTTTTTTTGAAAATTTCCGGTTTTTTGAGAATATCTTCGGTTTTATTTGTCGTAGCGTAAAAATTCCAACGGGAGGTAAAAGGTGAGATCATTTGCCATCGATTCATGGGGTTTTCAATCTAAAAATATCGATTCTCGAGGTATTTTTGGGCATTTTTGTGAAACAGTTTCGTAAAACAGTTTTTGGCCTATAACTCTCCCAAAAATTCATATTTTTTTATTAAAAACCCCATAAATCGATGGGAAATGAGCTCACCTTTCATTTGAGACCACCCACGAATTGCTATGACCAATGGAACCAGAGATATCTGCAAAAAACTGAAAATTTTCAAAAAACAAAGGCTTTTACTCCTTAAAAATGCCGAAAAATATAGAATTTTCAAAAAAATCGAAAAAAATACATCTGACACTTGTTTTCCAGCTGAAATTTCCTCAGCTTTTCGATAGAATCATCAAAAAAAATCCAGTTCTAACCGTTTCATCACGGTGTCCTCTAACAGTATTGTGAAATAAAGCTGTTCCTTGATGAATATGAGATAATATGCATATGATACGATATATCACATAGAAAGAATCAAGATTTCTCAAGAATTTCAGAATTTGAGATTAAATTGTCATTTTCTTTATATTATATTTATATTTCTTTATATTATATTTATATCACATTTATATTGATAGATAGATTATTAAAGAAAAAACATGAAAATCATACACATTGAAGAAGAAATAAGAGCGAATTATTTAAATGTTTTTGTCATAATAATTGATTTGCTTGAAAAAAACCCCAAAAAATTAGTGTATGTATGCTCATATCATTATTATAAGGAAAAACCCATGAAAAAATCCGTATTTCTGTTTAATTCTCAGCTATTTCCCTTGATTATCCAGTGAATTTATTATTTCTTACTCAAATTCAATAACGAGATGAAATAAGTAATGTAATTATAAAAAATTGAGTTTCAAAACTCTGCAAAAAAAAAAAAAAGGAAAAAGGTAAATTTGCTCTTTATTGCTTGTCATCGCTAGTTTAACGAAGCACTTGATTCGCGAAAATTCAATTAAACGAATTTATAATGACAAATAAAAAGTTTCGATAGAACATGAAAAAGTGAGAGAGAGTGAGAAAAAAAATATAAACCAGGTTCCAGACTCTTTATTTCCACTTTAATGACTTGGCCTATATATCAAAACGAGTCGTGTGAAAAGATGGAAGAGAGAAAGAGAGAGAAAAAAAAAAGAAAGAGAGAACTACAAAAGTTGAAATGAAACTGAGTTACCTACTTTAAATAATAAAAATGCTTATGACAGAATAATAACAATGCAACCGGCGAATTTCTCAGTTGAAATTCAACAAAATAGAGTGGAAAATGTTGAAATGAGGGAATAGTAGATGAATAAATAGAGGGTGAAAATAGAGAAGAGAGAGAGAGACGATAACACGTTTCAAGTTCGTTATCATCCTGACAGTAGATGGGTAGAAACTCTGGGTAAAATCGAAGAAAAGCTCTTTACCTCAACTGGAAACAGTGGAATTGAGAGAGATAGAGTCAGACACACAAGTGGATGGTTTTAAATGACTATTCAACCAAGTGTTATTTTATCCATTACTCATTTAAATTCATCATATAGTAATTTATCCCTTAAAATTCGTATTAAATAACTCAATTCATTATTGCAGTGTCTAAAACACGTGGGTACAACGAAAAAAGAAGTGCGAATACCATTAAATTTTTTGCACATTACCTATATATATTTCTTTTTTCTCAAGGATCCAAAAAATTATGTGTGGAAATAAAAATGAGTTAATTATCGTCATTCTCTATTTCTCTTTCGGCTGCTGCAATTTTCTGTGTGCCCGGATGCTTTTAAAAAAATCAAGTTCATCGTTGAATGAAAGGAGAAAGATGCAAAAAAATCGCGAGTAAGAGAGAGAGAGAAACGTACAAAAAAAATCAGTGGTCTAAAAACCTTTGCTCGAAGCACGAGTAAAAAAAAAATGCGCGCGCGCTTCTATTGCACACAGCCACAAAAGAGACAAGTACACACGAAGTGAAGAGGATCATTCACATGTGTGTGTATATGTGTGTGTACAATAGATATGAACATAAGGACATTACAAACGGAGTGAAAAAAAAGAGTGCACACACACATATAGAGACATATATAGACAATATTCAGCGATGAATCGAGGGAAAAAGTGGGAAATAGGGAAATATGAAGGGTAAAAAGGTTCTTACATTTTCTCCTTTTTTTCTGTTGTGCGTTCTCTTCTTTTTTTTTTTTTTCCTTTTCCCTCTTCTCGATTTCAGTTGAAACAGCAAGTTTGAATTATTCTGTAACGAATGCTCGAAAGGAGCACAGTGATCCTGGGGGAATCGAGGCAAGCTCGCCCGGGCGGCATGACTTCCTCCTTCTTTACAATCCACCCTCTCGTGTGTGTCCAACCACACAGTTACTTTATTTACTTATTTCCCTTTTTTTTTTTGCCCTTCTACTTTGCCTCTCTTTCTTTCTTCTCACTTTGATTTTATTTACACCCCAAATCACACTATTTTGCACACAAAAAAACTTGAATTATCATTGAACGCTCCAAATTTTAAGGTGACTACATCATTTTTTTTTAGTTTAAAAAAAAAGGGGTAATAATAATAATAATAATAATAAGCAAAGTAAATAAATCAAGACGAGATAGAACATTTTGTATTTTTCAAAAATTCGTCACACTTCTTGCTTTTTTTTCGAGGATCATGAAACAATAATGTGTCTTTTGATTTTGAAAAATTTGAAATAATAACAAATTGAAATAATAATAAATGATAAATTTTTATCACACATTTACTCAGTAATATTAGAGCCCCAATACATCGTGTTTCTAACAAACTAATCACTTCATCCTTGAAACCTGAAGATGATTGTGTCCCGAGTGTGTCCTCGAAAAAAGAAACCAAAGGAGAAACGAAAAAAAAAAGGGAAAAAATTGAAAAAAAAAAAAACAGGAAACTTCTGTGAGAATGCGACACAATTTTCCAAAACGAAAAATGTCCAAAAAAAATAAAAGTAAAACCGAACAGAAAAATTAGCGAACAATTTCACCCCAAATCTCCAGTTTTTTCAAATTTTTTCCTCATTTCAAAATGTGCACTTAAAAAAAAAATAATTATACAAAAAATTAAAGAAAAATCCAAGTTTTACTCTTCGTAAAATGTGTCGATTTTATCTATATATTTCAATGTAACTTGTGCGAGGGGGGGCTTAATTTTTTTTCTTTTTTAATAGAATCCCGTGTTACGGGATCCCGGGACATACGACACGAATGCCCGGCCACTGCGCCGACACTGAGAGGGTACGCCGCAGCCTCGGCCTCCTGGTGCTGCTGTGCCACCTCTCTCTCTCTCTTTCCCTCCCTCCCTCTCTCTCGCACCCTCTCTCTCTTCTCCTCTTCCTCCCCACTCCCAGCTTCATCAATCCCCCCCACTACAATTGCAATTCTCCAACCCTCTTCAGCCCTCTCCCTCCCCCCCCTCCCTTCCCCCAATGCACTACTATCCTTCTCAAGCCACAGAGCTTGAATTTTCCCTCTTCCACTTCCTCATTCTGCCAAACGTATACCCATTCTCCTCGACAATAAAAAAAAAAGGGGGAAGAAAAATGAGGAAAGAGGGAATAAGAAAAGTAGAATTTTCAGCTGAGAGAATAAGGGATGGAATGACTCTCTCTTCCATCTCGCTCAGGCGATTTCTGTCCTCCAGTACGTACGCACCTACTCCCAGAGCAACGAATATATCCTCATTTCTCTGTCTCTCTCGTTTTATTCAGGCGAGAGAGAGAGAGAGGGGGCAAGAGGGGTAGGTTGGGGGAAAAAAGGAGAAAGGGACAGGGACTGGCGCTGTCGGAAGGAGGCAAAGACCCATCCTTTTTCCGTATCTCGACTCTAGATACTGTAGTGTCTTCTCGCTCCTATTATTTTTTTTTTGCCATTTTTTTTTTTAAGGATTTTCCCTCTTTTTTTCTTCATCCTATTGGCTCGGTGGGAATGGAAAAGGGGTGGCTCTTTCGGGGCTGGTTTTTTATGAGTTGCAAGGAATGTCAGGGATTTTTTAGTAGAGAGAGCATCGTTTTCAACAAACGGCTTGGATTCCATTCCTGTGTTTTCATATATTTTCTTTTTTTTTTTTCACTATTATAGCTTTGTTTTGGTTTTTTGGCGTGCACGTACGTTTTTTAAACGAGGTACATGTGCACGAATTTCTTTTTTTTTTTCCTTCTCTGCCAGGGGGATGAGATAGAAACATATGGGGTCAGAGACTTTGGGATCATCGCGATAGTCTGGAGAAAGTTTCTGGAGAAAGCGAAATTTAATATTTTTATGCTTTCGGATCTGTTTCAAATGAATATCTCATAATCATTTCAATTCATTTTTTCATTCAATAAATTTTAAAAAAGTTATATTTAATATCTTTTGGTAATTGCAATTATTGGGGGTGTTAAAGGAGCTCTCTTTACGCTAATGCCTTTTTCATCCCTCTTCTATTTCCCAACGAAATTCCTGAAACTGAAAAAAAATTGAAAAAAAACCAGTCGAGTATGTATGAAATGTTACAATAACTTGCTGTTATCGGATTTTTTTATCCTCCCTTTTTATCCTCTATGTGAAATTGACTGATGCAGAGTAGTGGATCATCGATAAATTGAATTCATGTGGTAAATTGCAGTAATTTTTTTAAAAAATCACTGAATTTTCATTCAGCAATGATTGAGAAGGCCTTTGATAAAATCATTTAATGGGAGGATTGACTCATTAGAATTGTTTGCAATTGCTAAAAAGATAAACAAGAGGCAAACTGTAGTTTCCTCCCCCTTCCCCCATTTAATTACCCTCAATAATTACATGAAACAACTCATTACCAAATACAAATGTCAAATTTACACACAAACACATAAACACATATAGCATGACTTATTCTACTCAATGTTTACTCGAATTCATTAAAAAGTTTTCTATAAACATTGAGTTTTCTAATGTACATGTCTTTTTAGAAAAAAAAATGGAAATTTCATGGACAATTTGATGGGAATTTTCATAAACGTGATATTGAATTTTTTTTACCAAAGCAGTTACACTTGTTTTTTTCTGGGCTTTTCCATTTCGGGATTTAATAGGGGAAGGTGGGGCAAAATGGACATCAGGGGTAAAATGGACACGTCTAAATTTCTGGGCAAATATTATGAAAAACTTTTGGAATTAATAGAAATATTGGCGGTGGATTGTTTTTGATGATTTCGTTGGAAAGCTGAGGAAATTTCAGGCTGGAAACAAGTGCCGGAATTAATTATTTTGAATTTTTGGAGATTTGGACTTTTTTGAGGATTTTAGAGGGGTAAAACCTTTCCTTTTTTAGGAAATTTTCCGTTTTTTTGCGAATATCTCCGGTTCTATTTGTCGTAGCGCAAAAATTCCGATGGGAGGTGAAAGGTGAGATCATTTGCCATCGATTCATATGGTTTTCAATTTGAAAATATCGATTTTTAAGGTATTTATGGACATTTTTGGGAAACAATTTTGTGAAACAGTTTTTGCCCTATAACTATCCCCAAAATTAATCTTTTTGAATTCGAAACCCCATAAATCGATGGAAAATGAGCTCACCTTTCATTTGAGACCAACCCCACATTGCCACGACCAATAAAACCAGAGATATTTGCAAAAAACTGAAAATTAAAAAAAAAAACAAAGGCTTTCACCCCTCAAAAATGCCGAAAAGTATCGAATTTTCAAAAAAATCTAAAAAAATACATCTGACACTCGTTTTTCAGCTAAAATTTCCTCAGCTTTTCAATAGAATCATCAAAAAAAGTCCATCTCTAACCGTTTCACTACAGTGCCCATTTTGCCCCACTCTCCTCTATATTAAATCCCAAAATGGAAAATGAGCAAATTCAACCATCACAATGCATTAATCCTAATCCATCCTAAACCCCCACCCCCTCCCCCATGTGGTGAGATCTTTAAACGTTAGAAAACAGGGAAAAGTTCATGGTCGTGATCTATGCAAAGTAGATTTCAACGTCACGCTCATGCCTGACCCATTCTCTTCTTCTTCTACTACTACAACAATTTCCCTTATGATTCGAAACGATCTTTATCAATTTTCATGTACCAACACTAGGTACATACACATACACGTACATTAAAAACTAGTGCGTTAACATTCAACCTTTCTCATTGGCCAGAAATACATTTTGAATTAAAGTTTTTCGTATATATATGTATATATGCTATTCACGAATAATTTTGGATAGTATCGCATGTACTGTGCATTTACCCTTGAAGTCCTTTAGCACATATATTTTTTCTCTCTATCTATCTGTGTATATATATATAGGGGAAAGTGGAGTAAAATGAACCTGTTTGTTATAATGATTTGGGATTTTCTAGAGAATAGGCAGCTCTATGAAAAAATTTGAAAAAATTATACAAAAATGAAGACATATTGGAGCATCTTCTCAAATTTTTTCAGATTTTTCCCTCGTGTCCTTGACATCGAAAAAAAATCCTGAATTATGTTGTTACAGAGGTTCATTTTACCCCATTCTTCCCTATATATATGTTTTTTTCCTTTTCTACTTCTTATTTTCCGGGGTCAGGGTCGTGGCAGGTGTGTTTCACCTTCCACTGAGATTAATAGCTCTGTTTTATTGGAATTTACAAGTATAAAAGTCCCTGGTGCATTTCTCCTTGTTACACGAACTGCAATGATTTTTAATCAATTCAATGGAAAGGGCAGAGAATACAATTAATGGGAGGATTTTCGTGAAAATTTCATTATCACAATTTAAAAACATTTTAGTTTAAATTTTTTTTGTTTTAAATCCCAGCAATTTCGAAATAAGCCACATTTTTACTGAAATTTCGGATAATTTCGTCATTGAAAAATCAACTGTATCATTGATTTCCAAATAATTTCGCCGAATTATCAATGAATTTTGTAAATTTAAGTTTAATTGCTTCTTGAAAATTTGGTAAAATCAGGAAAAATTCGAGAAAAAAATTTGAAAATTCAAGTAATTTGTAGAATTTTCATCTTATTTTCACTCAGTTTTATATGATAGGTTCTAAAAGACTCAGAAACTCTATTTCTATGGAAATAAACCTTCCAAAAAGTCATTTTATCCTTGAAAACCGAAAAATCATGTCAATGTATACTTGCATTGAATCGTAGTCCTATATGATGGGTTCTAAAACCGAAATTTCCAGGATTTTGAACGGAAAATTCAGGAGGAAATTTTTTAATGTGTTCATAGAGAATTTCGAGAGTTACAAAAGAGATTCAGAGCAAAATTGCCTTATCTCGCCTATTAGCTAACGTCTTTTCAAATTACTAAATGAGAAAAATCTTGAAAAAAAAATCATTTTTATTGAAATATTTGAAATTTTTCAAAACTTTTAAAATATTTTAAAATTTTCGAAATTTTTTCAAAATTTTCATGAATATGCCATTTTTTATTACCAAAGAATAGACTTATCTCGTTCTACCTGTTCACTACTGAATTGTTAAAACATTAAAGCATGCAAGTTTAAAAAAAAAAAAGTTTTGGCCACGATTAACAGTTTACATTGAAACAATGTGTGGGAAAAGTTTAATATTCAATGTCCAAATGCACTTTGATATATAAATGTTGACGATTGTGGGATAATAGCCAATTGCGTGACGGCAGGACGTGAACTGGAGAAAATACCACATATATATAGAAACACAAAGTTCTGTACTGCATGACTTGATGAAGAGTTTCTGTACTGTGTGTCTGTTGTTCCACATTCTGGCTGTGTCCCTTTTTCTCTCTCTCTGTGTTTAAAAAAAGAATATAAAAATAAAAAGTACCAGTATGTAAAAAAAAAAAGAAGAAAAAAAAAACAGAGTAGAACCATTTATATTCGTATTTTCACGTTAGATAAGCAGAGTTTGTCTATGCAAATGAAAAATCATCAAGATTTTTATTGTTGATTTTCTCTGCCCACCCAGCATGTCTGTTTTATTCTTCCGGCCTCTCTTTTTTTTTTTTTTCATTTTCCTCCTTTTCACTCTGTATTATTCACTATAACATTGAGATTCCATTGTGCTATGGGTAAAGTCGATCGTGATAATAGACTGTGCTCACTTTGTGACTGTATAATTTCTGTTTCACGAGTAATAAATCTCCTTGGGAGAATTGTGAAACGGCTTCTTAATTACTGGGCCAAGCGTTTATGTACACTTTATATAACTGCAGTGTCTTGAAATAAGGTGAATTCCATGTAATTTAAGAGGTTTCCTTTTTTTGTGGGGGTAAGGCTCAAAGGAATGAGTAAATAGGACAATTTTACATTACTTGAATACAATGTTGGAAGATTTGGAGAAATTCTCTCTGCTTTTCGCCCAATAATTTAGATAAATTTTACAATTTTTTTTTTAGTTTTATAGTTTATTTTTGTATAACAAAACTTTTGGATACTGTTACAGGCATCAAAAAGATTTCAAGAATTTCATGTAGTCAATATATCTTTTTACATCAATTCATACACAATTTTCATTTTTTTTTTTGAAATTTCTTTCTTGTAGGTTTCACTTTTTTTTTAATCTATGATTTTAAAAATAAAAATCATTAAAAATTCAGTTTTCTCTTTTGGAAAAATTTAAGCTCAATTCTTTCCATGATAGATTCACGTTAAATTCACAATTTAGAGTGAATGAAAAAAAAAAAAACAAGATTCTCTTTCTTTATTCATTCAATAAATTACTTTAATATTATGCCCTAGTATGCTGCACTAATGCAAAAAAAAAAAAGAAAAAAACTTGGCCGATTAATTCTCACGATAACATAAGTTCACTTAATAATTAAAATAATGAATTTATATTTGAAAAAATATAATTTATTAAAGTCACAAGGCTGAGTATGTGTTTAGTACTATTTTTTTTCTTTTTTCTAAAAATTCATTTTTTCCACTGAATTATGCAAATATATTTCAAAAAATTGAATTTTTCGAAATACACCTCAGAACCTTTTTTCTCCCCTCTTTTTTACTCATTTTTATATATTCTATTCCTTGCTTAATTTCAATGAAATTGAGGGATTGTAAAAATTGAAAACAAATAGTGAACTATTTGGCAATGTCTTGGACAGCATGAATAAATGAAGAATTTCATTCTTAAACTACTCAAGTTTGGCGCAACGTAATGTACACAGTAGTTTTAACATTTACATAACATTTGAATCTACTTAAATTCTATGATTTTTTTTTCTTTTTCGTGACGAAGTGAAGTAAGAAGTTAAATGTCATCATTACCTATTAATTAATAAGTCAGAGTTTTTGTTTTTTAAATTCATTTTTCTTCAAATAATCATAATAATAATAACTAGGTAAAGTCAATACTCACTGCATCACTAAAACGTTGGAGAAATTTCCGGAGAATGAAGTACGAAACAATTTTAGTTTTTTTTTTATTTCTATGAAAATCCTATTTTTCCAATATTTCTGAAATCGATAGAGTTGAAGAGGTATCTTGGTATCAAACACCACCGGAAATTTCTCTCTCCATCATTCACCCTCAATTTTTTTTTTTCAAGAAAAAAAGAAAACATAATTTGAAGCCTCTTACTCCACAAAATCACCCACTCATCAATAAATAGAAACCATCCACCCAAAACAACCGAGAGAAAAAGAAAAAAAAAAAGAAATCAAACAAAAAAAAAAGAATCCTCCCAATCACATCCTCAAATATTGGTTTATAATAAAAACATTTACTCATCTACTTGTCAAGAGGCAGAAAAAAATTGCTGCAATCTCTGAACAGTTCTACGATCCAATGCACAAAGATCAAAATCAAAGGTTTTCCTTGTTATTTCATATTGTCCAGTAGCAGCAATAACTTGTACAACCCTCTGTAATTCTTGATTATCCTGTAGTGTCATTATTTTATGCTGTAAATCTTTCAGCTGTGAAACATAATCATCGGAAAAAACAAGTGGCTCATCATTTTCTGATTCAACTAACATATTATTCGTTGAATCTGGTGCTATCTGTTCAGTCTCAAAAGCTTCCTTATTATTTAAATCATCCTCCTGTTCTTTAACACTATTGTTGCTGTAATTTGTTGCAATTTCAACAGCAACTGGCGATTGACTCGAGGATACTGGCTCAATTGGTGGTGAAAAGCCAGGTTCCTTTTCTCTCTTAATTGGCAGCTCATCATCGCCCTTACTGTCGCTTCTTCTTTTTCTTTTTTTGCCCTCTCTATCGTCTGATCCACGCGATGGCTTTGACTTATCTTTTTTAATTTTTTCATTCTTTTTACCAGACGAAGCACTCGGTGATATTGGCCTAGTTAATCTTATATCTGGTATCAATCTGTTACTATCATTATCATTCTTATTACTTATCATTTGTTTTTGATCGTCCTCATCACCAGAATTAACTGAATCACTGCTATCTCTATCCTGAACTTCAGCCAAAAGTGTGGACAATGGATTTACTGCTGGCACTGCTGTTGGTGTACTCTCTTTCTCGTACGTTGACTTTTGTTTTTCTCTTTTATCACGTTTCTCACGTTCTCTACTATCATCACTCCTTTCTTTCTTATCTTTCTTCCTGTGTTTGTGCTTCTGACGTTCTTTCTCACTCTTCTGATCCTTTGGTTTTTCAATATCTGATTTTTCCGAACGATTTTTACTCGTACTACGTTCACAATCTTTCGTTATTTTTGGTGATTTTTTATCATCCTTTTGTGGACGATTCTCCTGTAGTTTATCTTTATCTTGTTTTTCCGATTTTTCATGTTTCTCAGTTTTCTTCTCAACTGGCTTTGTCTCCTTCGATTTATCACGTTCTTTCTCTCTATTTTTCTCTTTCCTATCGGACGGCTCCTTGTCGTCCTTGTGTTTTTTCTTTTTCTTGTCAATTTTTAAATCCTCTGGTGGCTTTATCGATGACTCCTTTGGCTTGTCAATGTGTTTATCACGTTCTGACATCAATTTTTTGTGCTCCTTGTCACGTATTTTTGGTGACGATGATTTTTGTATATTTGAATCATGTGGACTCAATTGTTTCTTCGACGTTGGTGATTGTGGCCTCTTTGGGATTGGACTGTGATACTCATTTTTTTGTCCAGGACTCTGTGGTCTCTTGACTTTTTCCTTCGATCGTTCTTTCTCCTTAACCGGATCCTTCTCTCTCTTCTCCTTTTTCTCATCAGTTTTCTCCTTCTTCGAGTCCTTGTGAGGACTTGTTTTTGATTTACTCGATTTATCGATTTTTTCCGTCTTCTCTACTGGTGTCTTGTTGTGGTAATTGGCTTTTTCCTGACTCTTCTTGTTCTCCGGCGATACTTTGTTACCAGTTTTTATTGGTACACCAAATAAATGAGCAAATTGATTCGTCGAACGTGGCTCAATTGGTCGATGTTTCTTAGTCTCTGTACCACTTAATTTCGGCTTTCCAACCATTTGTACAGATACTTTTGATTCACTCTTGTCGTGACCCTCTTCTGTATTAGATACAGCAATACCACCACCTTTTAACAATTTTCTCCTAAAATCCTCAGCTGGATTTGTTATTATTTCAGAATGCTTAATAACGTTTGTCAGAGGTGGTCCACTATGTTGTAACGTTAAATCATACATTATCTGTATTTTCTTCGGTTCATCTTTATTCTTCAGATAAATATCAATTGGTATCACAAATCCAGCATATCCAGATTCTTTAACAACATATGGTGCTTCTTTTAGGACTCTTTTGGGCTTTGGAAATGTCTCGTGTAGTTGAAAAATTACTGAAAATCATAAAATGATTATTATTATTGTTTTCTCAGAATAACACAATCATCATCATCATTATTATTACAATTCAGTAGTGAAGAGGTAAAAAACAGGATAAATCAACTTGTCTTTGTGATTATTTTCAAGGGAACATCTTGGAAACTAAGGGAGATAAGGCCCTGTGATTCATCTCTTTTAGTAGACAATTGCAAGACTTACTAAAGTAATTTAGGGCAAAATTGCCGAATTTAGCTCATTTTCTAAGCTTTTTTACAAAAAACTAAATAAATAAATAAATAGATTTATCTCGTTTTACCTCTTCACTACTGAATTATAGGGGAAAGTGGGGTAAAATGGACCTACTTGTTAGAATGATTTGGGATTTTTTAGAGAATAGGCAGCTCTATGAAAAAATTTGAACAAATTATACGAAAATGAAGACATATTGGAGCATCTTCTCAAATTTTTTCAGATTTTTCCCTCGTGTCCTTGACATCGAAAAAAAATCCTGAGTTATGTTGTTGCAGATGTCTATTTTACCCCATTCTCTCCTATCACTCAATTGGAACAAAAAAATATCCTACATACCTTTGTCAACATATTGACTTATGTCAGCATTATCAATACCACGTACAAACACTTCCCAATCGTGTGTATAGCCCTCAGGAGTTGTACGTGTACGCAACAGCGATGCATGGCCACACTCCAGAGTTATTCGAATGGCCATTCTTTCCTAAAAATAAACGAGAATCATAGAAATAGTTTTTTTTTCCTTTTTTCACTCCATTAAAATTGGATTTCTCTGCATAAATGTATGATGAACAATTGTAACTACTATCTTGATATCTATATGCATTAAAAAAAAAAATAGTATTATGAAGAGAAAAAAAATCGAAACAAATGAGAATAAAAGGCTATAGTTTTGTCTGAAAAAAAAAATATACTTTTCAAGAGCAAGACCAAGGAAAACGTGAAGTACTAAACGCAAATATCAACTTTTAAGCACTTATTTTCCTTTGCAATGCAATTGAGGATTTAAAAAAAAAAAGAAAAAAAAACACTCACACAGTAAATATCGATAATGACTCCACGAGTTCACGAGCTATTGATTGAAGTCGGATGATCGATTCTTCGAGTCACAAAAATAAACATAAATAAACTCTTCTTTTCACGTGTCATTTCAGCTAATTTTTTTTCTTTTCTCATAAATTATAAAAACAATTTCCAAATTTTTGTCATTTCATAGAGTGAAAAAAAATCCATTGATTTTAATAATCATCAGTATTAAAAGGCATTTTTTTTTTTTGTAAAATTAATTAACTAATTATTTAGTTTATTAAAAATTTGATAAAACTATTAAACTCATTCTATTTATTTCAATTATTTTCTGTCATGTAATTTACGTATTTACTTGTCATTAACCATGGAAAAAAAAAAATAATTAAAAAACCATTTATGTTGTATTATTTTTCATTTAAATATATATATCAACACGTCAGTGTCAACACGACTATCAACACACATTGAAGAAAAAAATGAAAAAAAAATTTACCACAAAACATGTTATATATTCATGTGTAAATGAGTTATCAGTTTATATTCCCATTAATTGTATCAATTGGCCTACGTATGTTGATATGGCTACCTTAACACGAAATGTCCAGTGTATATATATGTATATCTGTGTATATATATAACTTCATTATATATATATTTTTATAATATACCCAGAGGCACGAAAAAGAGTCACACACACACACATAAATGAAAAATATAATAAAAATAAAAAAGGAATGAGAAAATGAATGAATCTGGGTCTTTTGATGAGAATAATTCGACCAATCACGTACGTTGATTTTTCATTTGCAGCTAATTTCATATTTATGGCTGACGTGAGAATATGCACTGTCTAGTATTGACCAATCAGAGTGTTTCTAAGTGCCAACCGCCATATTTGAAATTGTAACGTCCTCTTTCGTTCAAAGTAATCATTAAAAATACGTGCAGAAAAATAATTCACTTCAACTGACAAAAAAGTCGATAAATTCGACTTTCAATTGAGTTTTTCAAACATTCCCAATATTTTTAAATAAAAAACAATAATTTGCAAATACTTGAAACACAATTTTCAAATATTTTTTAATATTAACAACGTTAAATAAATTATTTCTTCATTTTTTCAGTGTAACAAAAAAAATTTTCAATAACCTGAAGTTATCAACAAACTGAATATATCTATACATGAAAACGTAGGGTTAGTTTTCACAACATGTGGCGGTTCACCGGCTTCCATCTTGGATTATGTTCGTTTTGAGGAAGCCGGGTGCTCACTAAATATTAAAAAGAGTTACGTGGTATTTTCCTCAGTACGTTAATATAATATCCCAATAGATTTAAAATTTATTATTGTAACAATTGCATTTTTAATTTAATTAATAAAAATTAATACAATACAATTGCGGTATGCTGTAGGTGAGTTATCCATTTTTCGTATTTACTTTTTTTTACAGTTTTTTTTTTTTTTTGGTCTTGTACTCGATTACTGGACATCACCAAACCCAAGGGGAAAAACATGCTAATGTATTGGATGCTTTCATTTCTTTTTTTTCTAACATCTATACATTTTTAGAATCAATAATGTTTAATTGCAGATTAATTAGCAGCATTGTATTATGATTAATATTAATTTTTCTCGAATTTAAAATTATTAATCAGTGATGTGCAATAGTCGAGTTTGCATTGGGGCCTTTTTTATTATCATTATCGATACACGTCAAGGCACGTCCATTACTGAGACTCACTACTCAGTTTGATCAGGTTAGGATTTTTCAAAAAATTGATTTTTGTTTTAAAAAAAAAGCACACAAAACTCTACATTTTTTGTGACTCACAAATTTATTTAATTTTTTTTTTTAAATCACTTTAATGAAAATTTGGAGGGAAATATTTTTACGTCACAATTTTTTTTTGCTCTTGCATTCTCACTTCTAACCATCAAAATTTGTTATTTCAAACAAACAAAAACACTGAAAATGTCAGAAAAGTTTGTGCAAAAGGATCAATTTACTCTGCTGCTTCCTCTCTTTTTTCTTCAACTATTCTCCAAAAAAAAACCTCTTGAAAATAATTTACATTAAGAATTTTTCAATTTTTTAACATCAGTTTTATCTATTTGCACATGTTGAATATCATCCAATTCTAACGAGACAAGTACAAACTTCATGACATTAATATAAATATTGAGTTTAAAAAAAAAAAGAAAAATCTTGGGTTCATTCACTTAGAGAACATTGAATTGCTGATATTATTGTATATTTAGAAAAGAGGATTATTCTTTTTTTCTTTAAAAAAAATGCCTCTGAAAAAAGAAGCACCTCTTCGAGTTTCTGTAATTCAATATCACAAGTGAGAAAATACTTTGAGATTAATGATTCGTAAGAATTGTATCAAGTTACTAGAAAAAAAAAACGAACGAATGAGAGTTAAAAGATTTTTTTTTTGCTTTTCCACAATTCTTTAAAAAAATTTTACTGTCACCAGGATTGTTGCGCCAGTCTTACGTTAGACGCTTGATGAATGGATATGCTCGTTTAGATGGTAATCGAATGTTTCAAGATAATTGCCGAAATAATATTCCATTGTTTAATACTATTAGCGATAAAAATAATATCAGTACTGATACATACGAGAGAATGGCATTACCAAGTAGAGCAAGAGTTTATGCCGATGTTAATTCACATAAACCAAGAGATTATTGGGATTACGAGTCGTACGTGGTCGACTGGGGGTGAGTAAAAGAAAGAAAATCATAAAAAAATTCTTTTTTTAATTTAAAATGTTTTAAAATAGGGGAGATTGGGGTAAAATGGACACTATAATGGAACAGTTAGAGATGGATTTTTTTTCCTAATTTTATTGAAAAGCTGAGGAAATTTTAGCTGGAAAACGAGTGTCAGGTGTATTTTTTTCGATTTTTTTTGAAAATTCAATTTTTTCGGCATTTTTGAGGGGTGAGTGCCTTTGCTTTGTTGAAAAATTGTCTGTTTTTTGTGAATATCTCTGGTTCTATTGGTCGTAGCTATTTGGGGTTGGTCTCAAATGAAAGGCGAGCTCATTTCCCATCGATTTATGGGGTTTTCAATTAAAAAATATCAATTTTTGGGATAGTTATGGGCCAAAAACTGTTTCACAAAACTGTTCTACAAAAACTCCCATAAATACCTTAAGAATCGATTTTTTTAAATTGAAAACCCTATGAATCAATGGCAAATGATCTCACCTTTCACCTCCATTTGGAATTTTTACGCTACGACAAATAGAACCGGAGATATTCACAAAAAACTAAAAATTTTCAAAACAAGGAAGGCTTTTACCCCTCTAAAATGCTCAAAAAAGTAAAAATCGCCAAAAATTCAAAAAAATTAATTTCACCACTTGTGTCCCGCCTAAAATATCCTCAGCTTTCCAATGGAATCATCAAAAATAATCTACCGCCAATATTTCTATTAATTTCAAGCGTTTTCCATAATATTTGCCTAAAAATTTAGATGTGTCCATCTTACTCCTGATGTCCATTTTGCCCCGCCTTCCCGTATAATTGAAAAATTGATAAATTTCTTCTTTTTCTTCTCTAGTCAACAAGATGATTATCAATTAGTAAGGAAATTGGGGAGAGGAAAGTACAGTGAAGTATTTGAAGCCATCAATATCACAAATAATGAAAAATGTGTTGTAAAAATATTGAAGGTAATTCCAATAATTGATAATTAAATTAAATAATCAAGTGTTGAAATCAAATTTTTAATCAATTGGTTTTTTTAAAATTTTTTCAGCCTGTTAAGAAGAAGAAAATAAAAAGGGAGATCAAAATATTGGAGAACCTGAGGGGTGGAACCAATATTATAACACTTCAGGCTGTCGTTAAGGATCCTGTATCACGAACGCCAGCACTTATATTCGAACATGTGAACAATACAGACTTCAAACAACTCTATCAGACATTAACAGATTACGATATTAGATATTATCTTTATGAGTTATTGAAAGTATGTATATTAATTGTAGCAATTCACTATTTCACTATTTTTCATCATTTCGTGTTTAATTTCATTTAATGCTTTGTGTTTTTTTTTTTTTAAAGGCATTGGACTACTGCCACAGCATGGGAATAATGCACAGAGATGTGAAACCGCACAATGTTATGATTGACCATGAGAATCGTAAATTACGTTTGATTGACTGGGGATTAGCTGAATTTTATCATCCAGGTCAGGAATACAATGTGCGTGTAGCATCACGGTATTTCAAGGGGCCAGAGTTACTCGTTGATTATCAGGTAAATAGAAAAACAGACACACAGCCCATGAAATTCACACTTTAAAAAATTTTCGTCTGAATCTTACGTACAAAATCGTGATTCTGAATACTCATGTTCAGTTGAAAATTCAAGGAAATTGTAGAATTTTTGTCTCAATTCCCCTTAAGACTCGTAGATTCCTTTGAATTTCGTCTGAAACTCAGATTTTATAACCATCTTTCCATTAAAAAAAAATTCACTATCACGTTTATGAAAATTCCCATCAAATTGTCGATGAAATTTCAATTTTTTCCTAACAGTGTATTTAATTTTTCAATTTTATTAATGTAAAATTATTTTTTTTCGCTTTAATTTTCAATCTAGATGTATGATTACTCACTGGACATGTGGTCGCTTGGCTGCATGTTGGCTAGCATGATATTTAGGAAAGAACCGTTCTTCCATGGTCATGACAATTACGATCAATTGGTAAGAATTGCTAAAGTATTGGGAACAGAGGAGCTATTTGAGTATCTCGACAAGTATCACATTGAGCTGGATCCAAGATTCAATGATATACTAGGACGTCATTCACGTAAACGTTGGGAGCGTTTTGTACACTCAGAGAATCAGCATCTTGTATCACCAGAGAGTCTTGATTTTCTTGACAAGCTACTGCGCTACGACCATTATGAAAGACTAACAGCACGAGAAGCAATGGATCATCCTTACTTTTGTATGTTTAAAATTGATTAATTAATTATTTCTTATAATTTTTTTTCTTTAATACGATTTTTATATTTTTTTTCTCATTGAAGATCCGATAGTTAAAGATCAGGGTCGACTAAATATGGCTCATGGGTCGTCTTCACCTACTCCCATGGCAGGCTCAATGCCTGTAGGTGAGTAGCGACTCAGGTAATGTCATCACCATTAATTTCACTACTTCATAAATTTATTAATAATTCATTTTGGTAAATATGCAGAATATGGTACTAAAAATAAAATAATTTAATTTAAATTTGCCTCAGGAAGGGAGATGGAGAAAATGATGTCGTCGCTTTAGAGTTAAAGGGGCGTATGTGTCCAATTATCACTCCAAAATATTTTTTATAGCCTCTGGACCATTATTTGGATAAATGAAAATTAAAATAACACAAATTGGCGTAACTATCAATTTTAAAATGAAAGGGACGGATCTCCGCACTTACTCCTCTTTGTTTTTATAATTTTTTTTTATCATGAGAATATTTGGAGTTACGCCCTTTTGTTTTTAACATTTTTTATCTAAATTTTGGCACTTACACCCCTTTAACTCTAAGGTAACGAAATTTTATAGGTCACTATTCTGCATATTTACCTTCATTTTCAAATTAATAAATAAAGATAAATGAAAAATTTTAATGATTATATTAATTCAATTCATTACAGGTGCCCATAGCGAGACACTGAACTCGTTGCCAGCTCCTGGATCGGCTGGGCAAGAAAATACAAGTGGAGTAGCCAGCGGCATGGGCGTATTAGATGAGCTTTCTTCAATTCAGCCGATACCACAGCTCTCAAAAGTTCAACATTAGTCAAAGACGAAAAACAAAAAATGAGAAAAATGAAAAAAAAAAAAAGGAAAAAAAAAATCAATTTAAGATTAACGTAAACGGAAAAATGATAAAAAATAACATAAAACATGAAACAAAAAAAAAAAATTCAACCATCATTTTCAGTACATTATTATAACACGAAAAATACATTGTACCATGGGAAAAAAAGGAAGGAAAAAAAATCATTGGAAAAATAGAAGGAAAAAAAGAAATTAGCAGATAATTCTCTGATCCTAACGGCATTCCGGTTTATAAATTCGACGTCAACGATCTTTTAATTAAGACTGAAATATTTCGTCACATGTTTTGTGGAATTACTTCTTTTATTTCCAAAATTTTTGGGCATTGATTAACACAAAAAAAAAAAAGAAAAAAATATAAAAGCGTACTTAGACGACAGTTTTCCCCGATAATCGTAATTTGAAAGAAAGATGTAAAAATTAAACCTATGTTTTTTATTTGATAAAAGAGAAAAAAAAATGTTTTACGTTTATTTTTTATTTATTTTCTTTCTCATTCAAATCAATTGTCATACGTTTTTTTATATTATATAAAATATGTGAAAGAAATGGAAAAATGATGATGAAAAGTCCTCAGCACCGAGATATATTGATTCTGTTATTAAATTTAATGGGAAGATAAATACACTTAGATTTCTTCTTCTTTTTTTTTTTCTATTGTTTGAATTAATATTTTTAGAATAGCGAAAGGTGAAAATTTGATGATTATGATGTTTATTAAAGAGTTGGAGCAATTATTCATTATTCATTGAAAAAAAAATTGACATAATTTTGATTTAATAATCATTCTTGAATCAATGGAAGAATTATTTAGTTTTATAAACTATTTTATCAAAATAAGTCTTCCAATCGTAATTTTAAAATGATGAAGGTTATTCGAATTCTTTTTTATCCAACATAATTAGATAATTGAATCTTTCATTATTCAGTAAAAAAAAAAATCATCATTTCCTTTTGTTTGTTCAAATATATATAAATAAGTTTTCCACAAATGAACGAAAAAAAAAACAAATTAATTCATCTCCTCATTAAATTGGATAGAAAATGATTCTAGATTGTGAATTTGATACGAATGTTCCTGTATCTGTTACTGTACAATCGATAATAATGCCGTTTTTATTTTCTGTACGATCATAGTTGATATAAAAAGCAGCTCGTTATTAAAAATGACCAAGGAGAAAACAGAGAGAGAAAGAAAGAAAAAAAAATCATGAAAAAAAAAATGAGTAAAGAACAAAAAATGCATAGAATTTAAGTATGGACGAGAACAAGGGAGACGAAAAATTCAATGAAAATCACATTCATTCTAATCTGTATCATATAAAAAAAACAGATAAGAAAAAAACGGTTTAGCGAAGAGATTTCTTTTTTGTTTAGCATATTTAATTGAAGGAGTGAGAAGTCCTCTTATATTTGAGAAAAAAAAGATAATACCACAGACTAAGAAAAAAAAAATTATGGTCGATGAATAAAAAAGAAAAGATGTTTGTTATAGCCGACAATTAAAATGCCAATAATCAACCCTTTCTATTTATAATAATGTCCTCATTACAATCCAAATCCAAATTGAAATAAAGAACAAAAAAAAAGAAATAAGGAAAAAAAACAGAAAACACACAATGAAATAACTATTTAAAAAATATATAATATTTAAGTTTTTCATTCGCACTGAGTCCACTTTATTACGTATTTTTGGAGGAGAAAAATTCGTTATCCCTTTTAATTAAACTTTCTTTTTTTTTTTTCATTTCTTAAATTCAAAAATTCAATTATGCAGAATTCACTCTTTTTTTTATACCTCATTAAATATTTAAATTAACCAAATACTGTACAATTATTCAATCAAACCACAAATAATTTGTGCATACGCCATTTGAATTCCCAAAAAAAGATTCACTCATTCAGACAATGAAAAGTTAAGAAGAAGAAAAACAAAAACAATCGTTGATGTTTATTTAATGAGAAAAAAAGCCCCTAATAAATTGATTATTAAATTACGAATGGAATTACTGATACTCAGAGAAGGATAATAATGGAATTCAATCATTTAAATCTATTTCAATTGATATTAAGATATTTCTCTCAGTGCAAATGACGTAAAATCTCTCATAATTCATGATAAAAGGGAAAAAAATGCCTTTGAAATGATTGGAAATGCAAAAATTGTGTGCAATAATCTAACACTGAAAGAAATATCCTAAATCTTCAATTATTTCTTTCCTTATAAACAAAGAAAAAACGCAAAAAGAAATTGAAAAAGGAGAATTATTGAAAATATTCACTCTTCAAATTTCCTGAATTAAACATTTCCCTAAACTTCACTCATCTTAGAGCTCTTGATGCTTTTCTTCATCACCTTCCTTTATTTCTTCTTCTGCTCCTTTTACTTCTTCTTTGCTATCTTTTTCCTCACTTTCTTTTTCCACGTTTGCCTCTTCCTTACTCTCCTCTTCTTTGGATTCATCTGCACTGCTCGTTGAATTATCAGCATTGGCTGTTTTATTTTCACTCGTTGCCTCTTTAACAATCTTCTCTTCTTGCTTTGGTTTCCAAATTTTTGCTTTATTAACAAGATACTTGACCTCTCTGTCCAGTAGTGCCATTTTATTGGCAATATCTCGAACTTTGTATTTAATTGGTTCATGCAACTGTGTTTCAGCGAATGTTTTAACTACCATTTGATGAAAATCATGTGTATCATTAATCGTTTTCTCCAGTGTTTCAATTTCAACAGCTGTAAATATTTTACTGTCTCCAGTATCAAGTGTTTTCATGCTTTGCAAGAAGAAATTACTTCCATTTAGCATTGAAACCATTCCAGCAAGTACTTCTGGTCTCTCACGATGCTCAAAAACTCTCTCATAAAGATCCCCAGTAAGTCCCTTCAATTCTTTCAATTTTTCCTCATAAACATCAGCAGATTCTCCAAAACCATCCTCATAGAGCCAATCAGAAGTTTTGCTGCATGCATCATTGATCTTCTCAATTTCTTCAGGTGTTGCTGCAGCTTTGTACTCATCAGATTCAAGATGCTGTCTTGCATCAATGATAAATGTCTCCAAAGTATTAAAAGCAGTTTCTCTCCTAACTTTTTCATGATCTCTGTCCTGTAGTGCCTTCAATTTCTCAACAGTAGCCTCACGTTTCTCAGGATTCAATAGCTGTGGACCGAATTTCGTCTCGGCCGATGAAATTGGCTCTTTCAGGGTGATAACAGTGACTTTTTTCTCTGCTTTTTCCGTCTGATTAACTGGTTTTTGCTCTTCTGCTTTAGTTTCATTCGTTGTATTGGTTTTTTCGATTGTTTCTGGAGCAGGTGGAGCCTCTGGATCCTCGTGCACTGGTTTTACGGTCTCCTTTGGTGGTTCCTCTGTCTTCTCCGTTGGTTCTGGTTCCTCTGAGCCTACAAAAAAAAAAGAAAAAGAATGATAAAAATTAGAAATTAAATTAATAAGTCATTTCCTTAAAGCATAAATTATTTTTTTGGCTTAATGATGTGAATTGTTTTTTTTTTTTTTTGTTAGAGAGACAGGGTTAGTATCGAACCTGAGAATAATTTGCTTATTGTAGAACCAAGTTTAGAGAAAGTACCCTCGTCTTTTTCAACAGTGGCAGTTGATTTTTCCGAGACTAATTCAACATTGACTAATTCAAGTAGACCACTGTCGTCCATTGAAAAATGTGCTTTGATTCCTTTGCTCTCTGCGCCTTCATTGTGATGTTTTTCATGTGCCTCAGCAACACCAGTCAATGCTACTACCGATAAATTCAAGTGTCCAATTGCTGGAACTTCATGAGCTGGTAAATGATCCAGATCAGCATAAACAACCGAGAAATTGAAGTCTCCCTTGCGTTTATTGAATGAAATGATTTTCTTTTGTGGATATGCATTCATTTTACCAAAAAGTGTTCTTCTAACTTGTTTCGATTTTTCATCACTAGATTTATCAAAAACAATTTGAATTGGAAATATAACAGCATCTTTAGTAATAAATTTCTTGACTTTGAATCCTTGACTCAAATCTGCAGCTTTGTAAGCAGCTCCAAGAACTGCAGCTTCATCAGCATTAATATTCTTCGATAACTCAGTATTCAGATGTTTCTGCAGTAATTCCTGTACCTTTGGCATTCTCGTCCCCGCACCAACAAGAATTACCTGAGAAATTGAATCCATAGTAAGCTGTGAAGTTTCCAAAGCCATTTTAATTGGATCCGTAACTTTCTCAAGAACATCAGCAGACAATTCCTCCAATTTTTCACGTGTTACTTGAAATTTGAAGTTCTGTTCATCCAAAAGTCCCTCAATTTGTGCATAATGATCAGTATTGGCACTCAACACATTCTTGACACGTCCAGCCTCCTTCAGCAATTTAGCCATAGCTCTTGGACTATCAAAAACCGAATTACTAGTTGTCTTCTGCTTATCAAACTCCTCAGCCAAGTATTTCTGCAATCTTATCTGTACCTCAAGGCCACCAAGTGTTCTATCATAACCAACACCCAAAATACTAACTTGTGGATGTGTTTCAACGAATCCTCTCTCCTTAGTCTTAACATTTTGATAACTAACTACAGTTGCTGTTGTCTTGCTTGCACCCATCTCATAAAACATTATATAAAGTGCAGAATCATTGATTTCATTACGATGAAATATTCCATAGTTAAGTGCTACAGCTGTGTAATCATTTATCAGCTGAAGTACCTTGATATCAGCTAATTCAGCTGCTTGAATCATTGCTCTTCTCTCAGCTTGATTGAAGAAGCCAGGAACTGTTATAACTGCCTCTTTGATCTTTTGCTCAGCAGATGCCTCAGCCATTTCCTTTGCTTTTTGAAATATTTGCGCCAAAAGTTCCTCAGGTGTAAAAGTCGTTTCCTCGTCAATTTTAAAGGCAATTGTATCGTGCTCTGGGTCAGCAATAATCTCATGATGGGGAAAACGCTTCTGGAATAGAGAAACCATAGGATGATCAATGGATTTACCAATTAAATCGACTATATGCGAAAAACTCTTCTTTGGAAAACGTATGCCAATACTTTGGGCATCTTCACCAAAAAGACGTTCATCATCGTGAAATGCTATATTTGTTGGTGTTTTTCGTTTTGATTCCTTGTTAAGTGCTATTTCCATTGGTACACCTGGTGATACAATAGCAACTTTGAACCATTCACTGCCTATATCAATACTCATTACAGCAAGTCCATTGGTTTTATCGAATACCAAAAAACCGAGCAATATGGTCAGCATCAGAGTCACTAAATTTCGTGTCATTTTGTCGATGTTTGGAGGTTTTTTTTTCTATTTACAAAATCAGAAGGAATTAACTATTATTTGTTATTTTATTTTTATTATGCTAAAAAAATGGACAATCCTCAATTTTTTTGTCAAAAATTCTTGCAAGCTCACGCCAGAAAAGTCACTTTTTTTTTTTGGTTATTATCTCTGTCTTTAAATAATTAAATGAGTTTTTTTTTTAATGCACTGGGTACTTGTTGAGATTAACACGTGGCTAGTATACACGTAAACGAAAAATTCTTCCACTAAACATGTTTAATACATTTAACGTTTTAATTTATACTAGTTTTTTTAAAAAAATGTAAACTCTGTCTGCACGAAGACGTGCCGGCAACATGAATTGTGTGTCTTTCAATTCTCTCGTGTGGCAATTTTTGGTTGGTTTAAGTGTCATTGCTTCGTCGTTATCTATTGGTCCGCGTTGTCCAATCACAATTCAATGAAGAATTTTCCGGAATTTTTTGAAATGAGAGAAATGAATATTACAATAGAAATTTGACTTTATTGTTGTTTTTCGTTTTTTTTTTTTTTGAAAATTAATGACTTTCTCATATTTCTCATAATTACCTATTGGTCTGCGTTGTCCAATCACAATGCAATGAAGAATTTTCCGGATTTTTTTGAAATTGTAAAGAAATAAATAGGGAAAAGTGGAGCAAAATGGATTTATTTGTAAAAATGATTTGGGATTTTTTAGAGAATAGGCAGTTTTATGAAAAAATTTGAAAAAATTATTCAAAAATGAAGACATATTGGAGCATCTTCCCAAATTTTTTCAGATTTTTCAATCGAGTTCTTAACTCTGAAAAAAATTCCTGAATTATATTGTTGCAGAGGTCCATTTTGCCCCATTCTCCATTATTACAATAAAAACTTGACTTTATTAATGATTTTTTCATAATCACATTTAATCATCGAACATTTCTGATGATTTTATTGAAGAAAATATCAATTTAAAAAAGGCGCGAAGAGAGATAAAGTTCAAAAAATCCCATAAAATCAATTTATTTCTCTTTTTTATTTTCAATTAAAAATTACTTCATTTATTTCTCATTTTTTCTCTTCTATTTGCACTTGAATTAGAGAAATATCGAACAATAAAGAGTTTATCGTTAATTTTGAATCACCGGAAGTCGTAATTTCAAATCGCACATTGTAAATAGCTAAAAATCCACTTCCGGTTAACCAAAAAAATCAGGAAATGTGTGTTTGATGCAGAAATGTTGAGTTTGGGAAAACGATGGCCGCCTCATGCGGCTTTTCTCAATTATTATTACGTATTTTCAAAAATTAGTTATTACAATAAATAAAATAATTGTCATCTAAGCTTTTAATCATGTATCGTCTCATAAAAGCACAAAGATTATCACTAAAAAATGCATACAGTGGTAATCTTCAAATTTACGCAGAGACAAGTGATAAATTATGCTCATTTTGTAACGTTCATCATCACAAAATAACAAAGAGTAAGTTAATTTTTCTATTTAAATTAATTAATGAGATTTAAGTAATTGCATGATAATGCAATTTTTCATGATTCTTTCAATATTGTTATGTAATCACCGGAACAGCCAATGTTGTGTCAGTCATTACTGTTTATTTTTATCTTTTTGAACAATTTACAAGACCTCATCGATATATTTCGATGTGTTTATATATTCATAAATACACATTTCATTAGATTAATAATACACGTTTTAATTATGATTTAATTATGATTTGTTCCATTTTTTAGACATTACGTTGAGTCATGTTCGCTATCAAACGACGACAATTAACACAGCAATATTACCAGTTTCGAAGAAATTAAAACGAAAACCCAAAAAATATGCGGAATTACTGGAAGGTAAATTGACGAGAAGACTTGACTTATTTATCACTTTATTTGTTAATTTATTTAATTATTGTTTATTGGATTTATTTACATTTTTGTGCTTTTTAATATTATTATTGTTTTTAGGAATATTAGGGAAGCTGTTGATAACATGAAATTATTGTCAAATCGTGACGTTTCACTGGATAATTTCAGCTTCTTCAGGTTCTGGAACCAAACTTGATATTTTTTATTTGTAATTACAATTCTTTTATGAAATAATCATTTGTTAAAGTATAGGGGAAGGTGGGATGGAATGGACACAAGGTGTGAAACAGACATGGCTTGATTTTGGTGTTTTATAATATGGAATTTACTCGAAATCGATGGAAATATTGGAGATAGATTTTTTCTGATGATTCCATTGAAAAGCTGAGGAAATTTTAGTCAAGAAACATGTGCCAGAATTAATTTTTTACAATTTTTGGAGAATTTGATTTTTTGTGGCGTTTTTGAGGGGTAAGCCTTTTGATTTTTGAGTATATTCCGTTTTTTGGGAATATCTCTGGTTCTATTGGTCGTAGCAATCTGGGACCGATTTTAAATGAAAGGTGAGATCATTTTCCATCGATTTATGAGGTTTTGGATTCAAAAATATCGATTTTTCGCATAGTTATAGGACGAAAACTGATGATCATAATTTTTCACAATATTTCCCATAACTATCTGAAAAATCGATATTTTTCAATTAAAACCACCATAAATCGATGGGAAATGATCTCATCTTTCATTTAAAATCGGTCCCAGGTCGCTACGACCAATAGAACCAGAGATATTCCCAAAAAACTGAATTTGCTTAAAAATCGAAAGGCTTTTGCCCCTCAAAAATGCCAGAAAAATCAAATTCTCAAAAAATTGTAAAAAATTAATTCTGCCACATGTTTTTCGACTAAAATTTCCTCAGCTTTCCGATGGAATCATAAAAAAAAATCTATCTCCCATTGTTTCTTCACAATGTCCATTTTCCCCCACGTTCCCCCTAGTATAATATAAAAAAAAATGTAATTCACAATTAAAAAATATCACGTTTGGCTTCAAAGCCTAAAAAAGCTGGAATTATCCAGTGAAATCTCGTGATTTGACAATAACATGATGTTTTCTATAACTTTTCCAATATTCTCATGAACAATTGTAATTATTCAATTATGTTGCATTAATTTAATCACGTTATTTTTTTTTTTTTAGTAACCGATAGTATTACAAGTAATCGCCGAGCAGCAGTGCGAACACTAAATGCCTCTCACTTGTCCATCCTTGTAAATCAACCAGACATAACACTGGACAAGCTTCACCGAATGAAACGTACGAATTTGGTAAACATTTCATGCGAAGAAATAAATACAGACAGTGGTATGAACGATAATACCTCATCCATTGGCATTAAACCATTATCATTGATCGAGGATTCATCGAATATAACAGGAAGCAAGCACAGATTAGATCACGTAACAGTATTGGAAGAAATCGAGACATCGGGAATGTCTGGAATTTCCGATACAGCATCAATGATAAAAAACAGATCTCTTCTGAATTCAATTCCAGAGGAGCAGGTAAAGGACGACCAGGACGAGGATCCAGAGACTACTCCAAAGCCATTTTTAAGCCTTCCAAAAAAGGAGCCGAAAAAGTCGCAGAAAAAGACAGATCCTTTCGATGTAGAACGTCACAAACAGCTTCAAGAGCAATCAAGAAGAGAAAGCTTAATGAGAACATTAAATGCTTATTTACGTGTTTGTGTTACAACGGGAATGATAGGTCGTGCCTATCACACGGTAATGCACTATCGTAAAAAGGCGAGACACGGTAAACATATACGTGTAACTGACATAGCTCTCTGCAATATTCTTCTGCAATCATACGCATCAACTGGAAATCTTCAAAAAGTCAAGGAATTCTTGAAGATAATTAAGGACGATGGACTAGAGCCAACAGCAGTAACTTATTCTGGTGTTTTTGAATGCATTGGCAGAATAAAAAGTCATAGACACCAGCGAGAAGCTATACACAAATTGCTTGAACAGGTGCAAACTGAAATGCAAAATCTCAATATAACATTTGATGATGTACTAGCACACTCTAGATTGCGACCTAATCAGTATGATTGTGTAATGCAAACGATCAAGAGCCTGGATCCTGAATTCATCCCTCAACCAGTGATTGATGATGAGTCCTACAATTGTCATTTACTGAACAAAATCAAGCCGGACAATGGAAAACCAGTGAGTCCAGCGGAAAATTTATTGTCGTTTAATGATATCAAAGAGCGATATTTAAAGCAAGTTGCTAATGAGATGGAGGGAAGTGTGGAGATCAAGAGTATCGAGAAGTTTGATGATCAGAAGCCAATTGTTCATTACTACAAGTCAATTGTAACTGAATTGGAGGAGGAATGGAAGAAAACAGCGTTTGAAGCGTTTGACAGAGACTTGAAGGCCCTGAAGAGCAAGGAACATCAGCCAATTCCGAATGCCATGGTTTTATACCCCTGTCTCTGTGTATTAGACAAAGAGGAATACGTCAAAGCAATTTTAAAAGAAGTGTGGAAACTTGCAGATGGATCAGAGACATTCAGCCCTTCATTATCGTATCTTTGCAAGCTCCTGGGAAAATACATAAACGATAAATACGAAATATTGGAGAGCAAGAACAATCGTCATTTGGAAAGTATGGAGAAAGTTTATCTGAATTATGGAAAATGGTATATTGATAGAACTGATGGTGCTAATAACAGAACTACTTGGCAGAGAATAGCAGAAAATATTTCGCCCGATATATCACTGGAGCAACAGCCAATTCGTTGGCCCGTTAATCTCCAAATATCAGTTGGGAAATTTTTGTATGGTATCATTCTAAAAGACATCAAATTAGACGTCAATGCTGTTAAACCAGGCAGCAAGACGAAACACTTGCTTCCAGCTTTTTACACACTATTCAGAAGCAATCATCACAAATATCTCGTGGAAGAGATCAAGCCTCATCCAACGCTCTCAAAAATTTACAGAGAATCACAGCCTGAAACTCTGAAATTCGATACTTCTTTGGTGCCTTCCGAGTGTCCTCCTCGACCATGGTCCTCTAGTAACAGTGGTGGTTATCTATTGCTGAAAACTGATGTGATAAGAGTACCTACATACGCAATGGAACAATGGAAACGTCTCGAAAAAGTGCCGAAACGACAATTGTGGCCTGCACTTGATTGTCTCAATCAATTAGCATCAATTCCATGGACTGTTAATGATGCCGTTCTCGATATAGCCCTGAAAATATTCAGGGAAGGTGGTTCTGACAAATTGAATGTCCCTCGGCCACCTTCGACACTACCTCCAGCACCTCTGCTCCATGCTGATTCATCTGAAGCCGATCGTAAATCTATTTATAAAGCGAGGATGGACCTGAGACGAAAAAAAGGAGAGATGTATTCTCTCTGGTGCGATGCTCTTTACAGATTGTCATTGGCGAATCATTTCAGGAACAAGATCTTCTGGCTTCCACATAATATGGACTTTAGGGGAAGAGTTTATCCAGTACCACCGCATTTGAACCATCTGGGCTCGGATTTGGCGAGATCAATGCTTGTATTTGCACTTGGGAAACCTCTGGGTCCAAATGGACTGGACTGGCTGAAGATTCATTGTATCAATTTGACGGGATTCAAGAAGAGAGAGTCCATAAGTGAAAGGCTTAGGTTTGCTAATGAGATAATCGATACAATTTTAGACAGTGCTGAAAGGCCTCTGGATGGTGAAATGTGGTGGTCAACATCGGACGAGCCCTGGCAGACTCTGGCTGCCTGCATCGAGATTTCACGGGCTTTAAAATGTCCAAATCCAGAAAAATACATATGTCAATTTCCAATACATCAGGATGGAAGCTGCAATGGACTTCAGCACTATGCAGCATTGGGAAGAGATCAAATTGGTGCTGAGAATGTTAATCTTCATCCGAGTCCTCTGCCCCAGGATGTTTATTCCAGTGTTGCTGCTATGGTAGATGAAATACGTAGTCGTGAGGCTCGTGAAGGTAACGAAGTTGCCAAAGTTCTCGAGGGTTTTGTCAAGAGAAAAGTCATCAAGCAAACTGTCATGACGACTGTTTATGGAGTTACTAAATTTGGAGCGAGACTGCAGATTGCCCGACAATTAAAGGATCTCGATGATTTCCCACAGGAATTTGTTTGGAGTGCTAGTTTGTATTTGGCACAAAAAACATTTGATAGCTTGAGAACAATGTTTGAGAGTGCTAGACAAATTCAGGACTGGTTTACAGACTGTGCACGTGTTATATCAACTATGAAAGCACAGAATATGGAGTGGGTAACGCCTTTGGGACTTCCAGTTGTTCAGCCATACAGTAAAACAAATGCAACGAGAAATGGACTGAAGGAAGTTACAGTTGACACTTGTGAAAAGCCAAATATCACGAAACAGAAGAATGCCTTTGCACCAAACTTTGTGCATTCACTTGACTCTTGTCACATGATGTTAACGAGTTTGTACTGTGAAAATAAGGGCATTACTTTTGTCTCGGTGCATGATTGTTACTGGACACATCCGTGCACTGTTGAAATCATGAATAGAATTTGCAGAGAACAATTTGTGGCACTACATTCAGAGCCAATTCTCGAGGATCTCTCGAAATTTTTCGTTGAACATTATATAACTTCACAGAAGGATACGCAGGAGGTGCCGGGTCTCGAAACAACACTGGCCAATAGAAAATTAATGGCTACATTGATAAATGTACCGAAAAAAGGCTCTTTCAATCTTGAAAGTGTCCTAAAGTCGACTTACTTCTTCAGTTAAAGGTGAAACAGTCGATGGATTTTGTGATAAAGGTGAGGAGAAGGATTAAAAAGAGGGGGAGAGGAGGGGGAAGGATCCTGTGGAGGAACATGATATAGAATTTTTTTTCGGAGTGAAGGACTCGATGAAAAAATCTGAAAAAATTAGAGAATATTCTCCGATTGGTGGACATTGTTGGTGAATTTTTTCAAATTTTTTCCAACAGCCCTTCACTCTTAAAAAAAAAAACTACGAATTATTTTGAACCTAAGCTCTTTTTTAATGATTTAATGTTTTATTTCAGATTCAAATTGAATGAAATCAGACGATGCCAGTGGAATCTTGTATTATATACTGTGTAAATAACACTGCATAATTTAATATTAAAGAAAACTTATCATTGGAAACATACAGAGATTTTAAAGAGAATTGTTATTCGAATGGAATTTCTTTTTCAGCCTTCTCATGAAAAATGAAGATGGAAATTGATGATAATAAAGAGTTATTCATCGAATTAATTTCGAAATGACTTTATTATTCTCATTGCATAATTGATCAAATTCAAGAATTATCGTCTGCATCTATACATACAGTCGACGGGTGAGTTTTTTTTGTTTTTAAAGCGTAATTAGTATGAAAAAATTGAGAGAATTCGTCCTGATGAATTGCCACTGACGTCTTACTCTTGCAACTGATGAATTTATATTCATCAATTACTCGCATTCACAGTTGCCATTGCTGCGGCAATGTCCACCGAGTCGTCCTTGTCCTTGACAATGATAATCACATCCCAGGACATTGCAGGTTTCCCGTTTAGCACGATATTCAGGGGCATTTATGGCTGCCTCACCTATCAATTGGCGTTTCATCCGAGATTCCTCGGATTTTGGTGCTTCCTCGGCAGATGCATTTGCTGCAATCAAGAGATTTTCAAAATAATTAACAATCCTATTGAACTGAAATGATATTCTTCATGATTATCCGATATTTATTGTTATTATTACATACCCGTAGCGCAAATCACCATTACGGCAACTACTGTCACCAAAAAAATAGCAGAAACTTGGAATTTCTTCATGATGAAGTCTTGTCAGTAACTTTGACTAAAGTAAAACATTGACTGATTGAAAACTTGTGCAGCGGCACTATATAAATGCTCAATTTATGCAGAAGACAATGCTAATGACAATATATTAGAAATTTTCATTGATTAAATAATAGAACCGGTTCTCTTATTAATTTATTGTCATTTTGAATGATTTATCATCTTGTAATGTCGGGAAATATTCGAGATAGTTCTTTTTTTATGATTTTATTGAAAAGCTGAGAAAATTCTAGATGGGAAACAAGTGCCAGCTTCAATTTTTTTTGAATCTTTTGGGAATTTGATTCTTTGGGGAACATTTGAAGGACTACCTCTTTCCATTTTAGGAAAAATTCACTTTTTGAAAAATATCTCTGATTTCATTGGTCATATCGAGGAAAATCTGAATGGAGGTGAAATTTGAGATCATTTGCTCTTGATTACACGAGGTTTTCAATTGAAAAATACCTATTTTAAAGGTTTTTGATGATAACTTTCGTGAAAATCATTTTTAGCTTCATAACAATCCTAAAAATTCATCTTTAAGAATTAGAACTTCCATAAATTGATGGCAAATGGTTTCACGTTTTACCTTCATTCAGAATTTTTGTACAACGACCAATAAAACTGAAGATATTCCTAAAAAACACAATTTGCCCAAAAATGGAGAGGGATACCTCTTCAAAACCTGACCAAATAAATTTAATTTTTAAAAATGGCAAAAAACCATATCTGACACAAGTCTTCCACCTTAAATTTCCGCAATTCTCCAATGGAATGATGAGAAAAAACACATTTCGAATATTTTTAATAATTTTATAATATCATCGCCTTCGGAACAGAGGCGCGTAAGTACTTTGCTTATACACAGCACTTACGTCCCTTTAACTCTGAGGCAACAAGATATTTTTACCCCTCATGCCTATTTCACCCCACCTTCCCCTAATACACCTTCTGATTCTTCAATATTTTATTGCAGAGTTAACATTGAATGAAATCACACAAATCCAGTGAAATCTTGTAGGGGACACGAAGGAAAAATCTGAAAAAATTTGAGAAGATGCTCCGATATATATCCATTTTTGTATAATTTTTTCAAATTTTTTCATAGAGTTGCCTATTCTCTAAAAAAATCCCAAATCATTCTAACAAACAGGTTCATTTTACCCTACACCCCCCTATTATATGGTTGCCTTAGAAACAGAGGGGCTTAAGTGCTGGATGTGTCTGTAAAGATATTACTTATGCCCCTTCAATTCTAGGGTCAAGATATTTTCTGTATAAATTAGGGGTGTGCGAATTATTCGAACGCTATTCGCACACCCCTACTATAAATGCATTGCATAATTTCATATTATGACATTTTCATTATTGAAAACATAGAAATTTCGAAAGAATTGTTATCTCAATCGAATTTCTTTCTTAGCAATTAATTGTGGTTCTCATATCCATGTTTGCTAATTATTATATTGGAATCATGAAACGTTGGAAGAAATTAATTTAAAAATACTGAATATTTATCAATTGAACGAAGTTTCGCCTGCTTTACAGATGCTTCCTCAGGTTCTTGACATCATTAGCACATAGTCACCATCAAATTAATTATATCCAATCGAAAATTCAATCCATGCAAAAGTGTTTTCGTTGCAATTGCAGTATTTTTACTCAGCTGTTCTTTCTTAGCCTTCTCACGAAAAATGATGATGGAAATTGATGATAATAAAGAGTCATTCAACGAATTAATTTTCAAATAACTTTATTTATTTCATTGTATAACAGGAAAAATCAGGAATTGTTGTCTGCATCGATATCTACAGTTAATTTGTTAGTTTCATTTTTGGAAAAGCATGATTAGGTCGAAAATTGATAGAATTTGTCCTGAAGAAATGCCATTGACGTCTTGCTTTCGTGATTGATGAATTATAGTGGTTTTTCGCAATCACAACTACTTCCATGGCAATGTCCACCTAGACTTCCCTTTGATTGGCAACTGTAATTACATTCCAGTACATCGCAGGCTGCCCGTTTAGCACGATATTCAGGGGCATCTATTGCTGCCTCAACTTTCAATTGGCGCTTCATTCGAGATTCCTCGGATTTTGGTGCTTCCTCGGCAGATGCATTTGCTGCAATCAAGAGATTTCCAAAATAATTAACAATCCTATTGAACTGAAATGATATTCTTCATGATTATCCGATATTTATTGTTATTATTACATACCCGTAGCGCAAATCACCATTACGGCAACTACTGTCACCAAAAAAATAGCAGAAACTTGGAATTTCTTCATGATAAAGTCTTGTCTGTAACTTTGACTAACGTAAAACGTTGACTGATTGAAAACTTGTGAAGTGGCACTATATAAATGCTCAATTTATGCAAAAGACAATGATAATGACAATATATTAGGAATTTTTATTTATTCAGTAATAGAACCGGTTCTGTTCATAGCAGAATGGAGAGGAAGATCATTTTCTTCAATTTATTGTCATTCTGAATGATTTATCAGCTTGCAATAGAGTAAATTAATTGAGATAGTCTCTTTCCTGATGAATCCATTAGAAGAATGTGGGAATCTATGTTACGAAACATGAATGATCATTTATTTTTAGTATTTTTCAACAAGTCTACTCTTTCCGCCGAAAATTAAGGAAATCAGAGCTTTTAGGAAATTGGAAAAATTTTCAATTTTTAGAACGATGAAGATATGTCAGTTTATCTGAAATATCATGGGAAATTGGAAGGTTTTTTTTTAAATTACCATACTAGAAGATTGTCAATTTGCGACGCTTCGCTTATAATTTAAGCTTCATCAGGCTCTCTTGTTTGCTTTTATTTGTTAGTCTAATAACAAATAATTGAGTGGCTATTTATAATGTATTTAATCAATTTGCAAGCTTGTTGATTCTCGACATGAACTGGTGCAGGATTAATTTGAGAAGATACTGATAATGTCAAAAGCCTAATGAGGCTTACATTATAAGCAAAACGTCGCAAATTGACAATTTTTTAATATTGTATTTCAAAAAAACCTTAAAATTTCCCATGATACTTCAAATAAAATTATCTACAGCATGGAAATAAATTCAATTATTAATATGTAACAGTATTCTTATAAAACTAATATATATATATTCATTATCTGGCGTTCTCATCTCAGCCTCCCAGTCAGTCGGTGTGATCAGTAAATACCGATTGCAGTTCAGGGATCAATCGAACCGAATCAATCGATCGGCCACTTCTTACTTTTCACTCTCTTGATATTCTCATTTTAAAAATTAAATTTTAGAGACCATTGGGTAGTGAATCATTCATCTTCAAAGTCCAATAGAAAAAAATCCATCGATTTTTTGTAGAATAGTTGCCTTGAGCCGTGCAAATCACTTGTATAAGTCCCATATTAGTCCCCGGGCTAGTGGGCATGATCGGCAAATTCTGACTTTTCACACTCGCGATATTCTCATTATAGCGATGAAATCGCTATATGGCACAACAAAAGGTCATACTTTCTTTTATTTAGGATTTAGGATCAAGAATTTGATAGCATCAAAGAGTGATATTTAATACAAATCTCTGATGAGATGGATGATCGACCCACTTCTTCAATTGATATTAAAAAAGTCGATGGGTTCTGTGATGAAGATAAGGAAGATTGAAAATTTCATAATACACCTTTTGATTAATCAATATTTATTTCACATGTGAATTGCATAAAATCGGTTAAAATCGACCAAATATTGCATTTAATACCTACTGTATACATACATTGTACAATTGAGCTCATGGGATCCTATCAAGGAAAACATAAAGATTTCGAAGGAATTGTTATTCGCATAAAATTTCTTTCTTAATCTTCTCACGTAAAATGGAGACGAAAATTCATCATAATAATAAAAAGTCATCCATTAAATTAATTTTATAATAACTTTATTTTCATAATTGCATAACAGAAAAATTCAAGAATTATCGTCTGTATCTATAGCTACAGTTCACTTGTTAGTTTTTTTTTTGAAAAGCATCATTAGTTCAAAAATTAATAGAATTTGTCCTGGTAAAGTGCCATTGACGTCTCGCTTTCGGGATTGACGAATTTATATGATCAATTGCATATACATTCACCTCCTACGCAAGATCCGCCGTTGTTTCCAACAGATCGGCAATTACTGACACAATTTGTACAGTCGTCGTACCGTCTAACACGGAAATGGGCAGGTGCTCCTGGTTCTGCTCCAGCGATTAATTGGCGCTTCATCCGAGATTCCTCGGATTTCGGTGATTCCTCGGATTTCGGTGCTTCCTTGGATTTTGGTGCTTCCTCGGCAGCTGCACGTGCTGCAATTAAGAAGTTTACAAACGAATTAGTACATATTGCTATTGAATTGAAATGATGTTCTAGATGATTATTAGATATTGATCGTTGTAATTACATACCATCAGCGCATATCACCATTATCGCAATGGCTACCACCAAAAAAATGAGAGAAAGTTGAAAGTTCTTCATGATAAGGATTGTTTTTCAGTAACTTCGACGAACGTAGAACACTGATTGACTGATTGAAAACTTGTGCAGTGTCAATTTATAATGGCTCAATTTATGCAAAAGAGTAAGAATAATGACAATATATTGAGAATTCCTATTTATTCAGTAATAGAACCGGTTCTGTTTATAGCAGAATGGAGAGGAAGATCATTTTCTTCAATTTATTGTCATTTTGAATGATTTATCAGCTTGCAATAGACTAAAATAATTGAGATAGTCTTTTTCCTGGTGAATCCATTAAAAGAATTTGGGAATCTATGTTACGAAACATGAATGATCATTTATTTTTAGCATTTTTCAAAAAGTCGACTCTTTCCGCCGGAAATTAGGAAAATCTGAGCTTTTAGGAAATTGGAAAAATTTCCAATTTTAAGAGCGATGAAGATATGTAACAGTTCATTTGAAGGATCATGGGAAATTGGAAGGTTTTTGCTTCCGAATGGAAGCTTTGTTTTCGCAATTTTTTTCGAAATGCCAATTTTCATTGGAAACGACTCAAAATGATGCAAAACGTCGAGAAATCATAATGAGAAAAAAAGTAGACATGTATGTATGTGTGTCTGTATGTACGACTTTACGACTCTCTATTACTCGAGAACGGTGAGATAAAAATCTGAAATTTCGACAAGATATCAGTTTTGATGACGTGTATGTCCCATAAAAATTTCAGCAAGATCGGTTCAATGGTTTTCGAGATATAGCAATTTTTTGAAAATCGTATGTTTCAAAATTTCTCAACTTGCGTGAGACGAATACCGTTCAAAATTTTACTCAAGATTTGCAACCATAATATCTAACTTTTTGCGAATTTTCATGAATTTAATCCCATTATTCTATTAGTTATTAATTTTTTTGTGCTTTTTTTTCAAAAACTCGGTTTTACGACAATAGCTCAATGAATAATTGACTTAAAGACTTCAAATTTTTTCTGTATATGCAGTTTCTGATGAAGATGGTTGGAATTGAATCTGAGGCATATCGGCTGAACGGTTCTCGAGATATTTTGAATTGAAGTTTTTCCGAAAATCGGCTGTATCTTCCAAACTTCTCATCCGATTTCATCGGGACGAGACTCAAAAGATTCGTGTTTATGAGCTGAACAAACCCTCAATTTTTCAAATTTTTAGATGGAGTTGTCCGTTCATTACATTGAAAAATGTATTTTTTCCTCAATATTTCAAAAAAAAAATAAAAAAAATGCCATTTTTCTCGATTTTTTTCAATGGACACCCCTATTTTTTATTTTGTTTTCTGAAAGAACCCATTTTTCTCTTTCAAACAAGCCCCTGCTCATCTTCGTAGGACAATCAGAAACTGTACCCAAAAGGGAACATTCAAAGTGAAAAAG
Organism: Aleiodes alternator; assembly: GCA_963921955.1. Classification (NCBI taxonomy): domain Eukaryota; kingdom Metazoa; phylum Arthropoda; class Insecta; order Hymenoptera; family Braconidae; genus Aleiodes; species Aleiodes alternator. The sequence goes on along the minus strand of OY998104.1, from coordinate 11,923,794 downwards.
TGAACTTTTATGTAAAATTTTGTATAATTTGAAAATAATTGAATTTAATAAATACCAATCATTTTATCTTATAGGGGAGACCGGGGCGAAATGGGGTACTTTGAAGCACGTATTCCCGGACCCCATTTTGCCCCGGTCTCCACTATTTTATTGCGTTATAACACGAAAAGAAAACTTTTGAGACTGCAACAATCGCGATGATTGAAAAAATTCAGGAAGAACCATTCGGAAGCATCCTGCTAATCCATTAGCAGAAATTGAAAGGAAGAAATAGCAATCTAAAGGATAACGTAGAAGAAATAGCAACTAACGCAGCGACCAACGCCTGCTTGTTTTAATATTGTAATTCAAAAAAACCTTCCAATTTCCCATGATACTTCAAATAAAATTATCTACAGCATGGAAATAAATTCGATTATTAATATGTAACAGTATTCTTATGAAAGTAATATATATCTTCATTATCTGGCGTTCTAATATTAGCCTCCCAGTCAGTAAATACCGAATTCTTGCTATCTCGATATTATTCTTAAAAAAATTAATTGTCAGGGGCCCTTGGTTATTGGATGATCGTAATTCAGGAATCCATCACCGAATCAATCGATCGGCCAATTCTTACTTTTCAATCTCTTAATATTCTCATTATAAAAATTAAATTTTAGAGACCATTGGGTAGTGAATCATTCATCTTCAGAGTTCAATAGAAGAAAATTCATCGATTTTTTGTGGAATGATTGCCTTGAGCCGTGCAAAGTATTTGTATAAGTCCCATATTAGGCTCTGGGCTAGTGGGTCTGATCGGCAAATTCTGACTTTTCGCTCTCTCGATATTCTTATTATAGCGATGAAATCGCTATATGACACAACAAAAGGTCATACATTGTATAATTGAACTTATGGGATCCTATCAAGGAAAACATAAAGATTTCGAAGGAATTTTTATTCGAATAAAATTTCTTCCTTAGCCTTCTCACAAGAAGTGAAGATGTGAATTGTTGATAATCATAAAGAGTCACTCATCAAATTAATTTTACAATAACTTTATTTTCATAATTGCATAACAGAAAAATTCAAGAATTATCGTCTGTATCTATACCTACAGTTCACTTGTTAGTTTTTTTTTGAAAAGCATTATTAGTTCAAAAATTAATAGAATTTGTCCTGGTAAAGTGCCATTGACGTCTCGCTTTCGGGATTGACGAATTTATATGATCAATTGCACATACATTTACCTCCTACGCACGATCCGCCGTCGTTTCCAATAGATCGGCAATTACTGACACAATTTCTACAGTTGTCGGCCCGTCTAATGCGCAAATGGGCAGGTGCTTCTGGTTCTGCTTCAGCCTTCAATTGGCGCTTCATCCGAGATTCCTCGGATTTTGGTGATTCCTCGGATTTCGGTGCTTCCTTAGATTTTGGTGCTTCCTCGGCAGCTGCACGTGCTGCAATTAAGAAGTTTTCGAACGAATTAGTACATATCGCTATTGAATTGAAATGATGTTCTACATGATTATTAAATATTGATCGTTGATTTTAAATACCATCAGCGCAAATCACCATTATCGCAATGGCTACCACCAAAAAAATTAGAGACAGTTGAAAGTTCTTCATGATAAAGATTGTTCTTCAGTAACTTCGATGAACGTAGAGCACTGATTGACTGATTGAAAACTTGTGCAGTGTCAATTTATAATGGCTCAATTTATTCAAAAAGTGAGAATAATGAAAATATATTGAGAATTTTTATTGATTTAGCAATAGAACCGGTTCCGGTTGGAAGCGGAATGGCGAAGACATCGTTTTTCTTCAATTTATCATCATTTTGAATGATTTATCATTTTTTAATATTGGAAAATCTTCGAGATAGGTTTTTTTTATGATGAGTCTTTTGGAAAGCTGAGGAAATTTCCGTCAGGAAACATAGGGGAAGGTGAGGTAAAATGACCCTCCAATTGAACGTTGTGTTTCTTCAATTTTTGGAAAAATTTTCTTTTTTCGACCAAGTTTTGAAGGGTTTTTTCCTTTTAGAATCGAAAAAATTCACTTTTTCAGCGATATCTCCGGTTCTGTTGGTCTTAGCAACCTGGAGTTGATCTCAAAGAGAAAGTGAGCTCATTTCTAATCGATTTATGCGGTTCGAATTATTTTAAAATCAATTTTTGAAATATTTATACGTCATTTTCTGAAAAATCAGTTTTTGCTCCATAAGTACTTGAAAAAATTGATATTTTTCTTTTTAAACTCTATAAATCGATGGGAAATGAACTCACCTTTCATTTAATATCAATCTCAGGTCACTGCGACCAATAGAACCGGAGATATTCTCGAAAACTAGAAATTTTCCGAAAACAGAAAAGTTTTACCTTCAAAACTTGCCCAAAAAAAGAAATTTTTGAAAAATTCTAAAAAATTATTTTTGACACATAGTTTTCATTCGAAATTTTATTCATCTTTCCAAGGGAATCATCAGAAAAAAATCTATCAACAATATTCCCATTTATTTCGTCGCAACTCTAGCAAAAGTTCCGGCAATGCACGTCGAATACAAAGCACAAATTAATGTGAAAATATGTTAATTTCGACGCCTACATCATAATCAATAGCTTCCTTTGTTGACATTCATTCTTATTTTTCGATAGACAACGTTAAAAGTATGAAAAGAAGACATTGAATAATCCACTAAGAAAATATTACATGTGAAGACAAGTTTTATTTCTACAAATGTAAATATATTGCATAATTCTTGTTTATGCATGTTTTTTTTATCTCTCATAACTTTATCGAAATGAGTTAATGAGTTACTGTAGTCACGTGTTGAGAAACGAGTCTTCGCAAAACTTATATGCTGTCATGTTCGGAAGAATTAAAACATAGATTATTCAGCAGAGACCAAGTCGAGGTGAATGTTTAGTACCTTGACACAATTTTTTTTCGAACATAGATTTTGGGAATTCGTCCTTGACTCGACTCAGTCGTTCCATTCGTGCAAAATCGAGGTATATAATATTTCGAAGATGAACGTTCATCAGTGCTTGCGATGAATGAATTTCTTTCAATAAAAAGAGAAATCTCAAGGGTTATCGCACAAATGATTTATTTACAATAGAAGAAAAGAATCATTCATATCTAGCAATTTCTAGAATGATATCTTTGATAAATGTTTAGGGTCAAAAGCATATAGAGTAATCAATTTCCATATTTTTTCCGAAATTTGATTCCTTAACAATTTTCCAGGCATAAGCCTGATGATTATTGATAATTGCTGATGGCAATAGTGCTTGTATCAATCTTTAGAGTTTGAGCTGCAAATTCGTCATGTTGAGCTGCATATTCACTTTTGCTTCATAATATCTCGATGATGGACCATTTTTAATGCTTGTGATGAAGGAAACGTTCAAATGAAAAATCCAACTGCAAGAATTATCACAGAAGCGATTTAATTCAAGCAATTTCTTAAATCACGTCCTTTATAAATGTCTCTTCTCAAAAACCTAGAGATGCTCATGTAGTTTTCTTCTCGATAAATCCTTTATTCAATCGTGAATTCATTTGAATTCTGATGAAACGGAGGATGTTTCGTCACATCGCATTCCTCATCAGGTAAACGCTGACAAGTTGGAATTGGTGGTACTTCGCAGACACATTTAACACAGACAGAATTGTAATCTGTAGCTTGATTGAGCTCATCTCCAAGATTCATCATCAGTTGACCGAATTGACATATCATTTCTTCAGAATTCTCCCCGTTGCTGTCTGTAGATTCGTTTTCTGAAGAGTTATTATTGATGACTTTGTCCTTGTCATTTTCTGTTGATGATCACAATCAATGTAAGAACATGAATAAGATGGAAAATTGGAAGATTAGGTTTAAGTTCAATGAAATTTGAGCTCACGACATCTGGAAAATACGGAACAACTGGTTTGAGGAGGTTGTGAACTGTAGTAAACTGGTGCACAATTTTTGTAGACGTCATCAGCATTACGGAATGTAGGTGAGCAGTAAGGATGCTTTGGCAATACGCAGAAAGGCTCAATTAATTCACCTGAAGAAGCAAAAGAATTAATGAAGAATTTTCATGATTATTAAATCATTCTTTTTAGGTGATTTCTCTTACCTTTAAAACCATCCTGACAAACACAATTCTTGTCAGGATCAGCAGGATCGGAGAAATACTCTCCATCTTTATAAATCTTTCCTTCCACTTCGCATGTAGGTCTGTCCTCTGGATTCTCAGCTGCACAATAAATTTAACATTCAGAGATAATTTTTTACATAATTATCGAGATATTCTGCAGTTCTCTGTTGATATTGCACTTACGACAAATTTCTTCTTCAGGGCAGCATTGAAGAGGACTTCTTTTCCGATAGCAGCCTGGTTTGGCCGCTCCAAAAAAGCAATCAACAATAGCGCAATTGAAAGCAGCCCTGTAATAACAAATAATAAAAATTTACAAAGTCACTACTGTTTAATTCAACTACTCACACTCCTAATTTTGCGTTGCATGTACATCCTATGTCACATGGATTGGCATCTTCTTCCTTCAGGCTTTCACCAATTTCATAACTTTTTCCATTGACGTAGCACTTGTCTTTTGATCTACTCTTCAAATGATCACAGTTGTACCTATAGGCACAACAGTCCTGTGGATTTTCATAAATCGGTGCGCATTGTAGAGCCTTGTAGTACGCCAAGGGACCATTGCATTTAGTCTTGTCACATTCTTTACCAGAAAAACATGAATTTTACGTTTAGTAACTGAAGAATTTCAGGAATAAAGTTCGTTTCTACCTTCTTCTACGGAAACTGCATGAACAGCCGTAAAGAAGAGAGTGTACAGAAATAAATTGCTTATTTTCATGATCAGTGGCACGTTTGCAAGTTTTGCTTCTACCTTCTGAATAATACCTTGCAGAACTGTTTGAATTATCAAGTATATGGGGAATAGAGAGGGGAGCGCTACTGCGGTGCAATATTAATCGCGAAAATTTGTATTCCTTATCTCTGTAAATACCCCTCTGAGGTAATTCAACTTTTTATTTTCCTTAAATGTCACTCTATTTATGCTGAAGTGTGTACTAGTAACTGACGTAATGTTTATGTCAATGGGTAAGAATTAAATTTTGAATGCAGAACGCTCAAGTCACAAATCCCTCATTCCACCGACGAAGGAAAGGCTGTACAAAAAAAAATGACAATTTAATCTTAAATTTTGAAATTCTTGAGAAATTTTGATTTTTTCTGTGCGATATATCGTATTATATATCGAGGGTCTAAAAGCAGAAGGTCGTATGGGCCAAAAATCGGTCCGCGTCCTGAAAAGGGGCATAAGGTCGTATGTCCACCTGTTTTTCAATTATTTTTTTTCGGTTTCTCCACGATTTGAGTGGTTTACAGTCGCGGACAACCACTTTTATCGTGGTTTGGCGGATACGACCTTCTGCCTGGAAAGAAAAGAAAAAAAAATTATGAAAAAAAAAAAAAAACGAAAAATGTAGGGAATGAATAGAGAAAGTCGTGCCTACAAGAATTTTTTCCCTAAGAATACTTTTTCCCTCAAAATCGTATGGATATACGACCTTTTGCTTTTAGGGGAAAAAAAATTGAGTTAAAATTTAAAAAAAAATCTAAAAATTCAAGGAAAAAGGTATGGAGTTTTTTTAAACCACTGGATTTTTGAGGAAATGATTCAAAGTAGTCGGGCTGAATTGGGGTTCACGTATAACTCGAAAATATTGATGTGAGAAGAAGAGATTTGGAATAAAAAAATGGGAAATTTAATTTGGAAGAAAAAAAGTCTCTGGGAGAAGGTGGGATAGAATGGACACAAGGGGTAAAACAAACACGGGCTGGTTTTGGTATTTTATGCTATGAAATTTACTCGAAATCGATGGAAATATTGAAGATAGATTTTTTCTGATGATTCCATCGGAAAGCTGAGGAAGTTTCCCATGGAAGTCATATTTCGGGAGTTATTTTTGTGAATTTGTCAAAAATTGCATTTTTTTGGTCAAGATTTGAAGGTAAAAGCCTTCTGTTTTTGAAAAACTTCAGGTTATCGGGAATATCTTTGGTGCTATTGATCGTAGCGACCTGAGGCCGTTCTTGAATGAAAAATGAGCTGATTTCCCATGGATTCGTGTGGTTGAAAGAAAAAATTATCAATTTTTCAAATATTTATAGAGCAAAAACTGATTTTCAGAAAATGACCAATAAGTATTTGAAAAATTGATTAAAAAAATTTTTCAACCACATAAATCGATGGAAAATGAGCTCACCTTTCATTTGAGACCAAGCCCAAATCGGGGCGACCAACAGAACCGGAGATATCGCCGCAAAAGTGAATTTTTTCGATTTTCAGAAGGAAAACCCCTTCAAAACTTGGCAAAAATAGTAAATTTTTCCAAAAATTGAGAAAAGAAAACATTGACACGTGTTTTCCACCTAAAATTTTCTCAGCGTTTCAATCATGAGAAAGTTTCAATCTCTAATCGTTCAATTACAGTGCTCATTTTACCCCACTGTGCCCAATACTTTTTTTCATGAACCATTCTCGAGATATCGCTAAAATATGATGCTATTTACGCCTAAACTACACGGGAAATGAATTCGAAATTTGGCAAACAAGTGAGTGAAGTTAACTCTTTTTAATAGAATGCGAAAAATCCTCCTCTGGGATAGTTAAATTAAAACAAAATTTCATTGAATCGTCTTTTTTTTTCTTGGAAATGGATAATAATATTCAATATAATGCAGATGATTCGGAAATTTGGAATAATTCGAAACTGCACTAAAAGCAGAAGGTCGTATCTCCAATTGTGTCACAGAAATATCTATCTCACAACTGCGGATATATTCGAATTATTTGATCCTCCTCTAAAGGCAGAAGGTCGTATGTGTAGGACATACGACCTTCTGCCAGAGAAAGGGCCGTTTTGGCCCATACGACCTTCTGCTTTTAGACCCTCGATATATTATCACATATTTAAACTACAATAATTATCACACAAGGAATTTAATTCTAGCAATTTCTTAAACTACGTCTTTTATAAATGTCTATTTTTTCAAAAATTTATAGATACTAATGAGAAATTCTTTTCAATTCTGATCAAACAGAGGATGTTTTGTCACATCGCATTCCTCATCAGGTAAACGCTGACAAGTTGGAGTTGGTGGTACATCGCAGACACATTTTACACAAACAGAGCTGTAATCTGTTGCTTGATTGAGTTCATCACCAAGCTTCATCTTGAGTTTACCAAAATTGCACATCAACTCTTCAGAATTCTCCTCGCTACTGCTTGCTGATTTGCTCTCTGGGGAGGAGTCTTTCTTGATGACTTCGTCCTTCTCATTTTCTGTTGATAATTACGATCAATTTAGAATATAAGTAAAATGAAAAATTAGAGGATTAAGTTTTAATTGAATTAAATTTGAACTCACGACATCTGTATGCTACTGCACAACTGTCTTGCGGTGATTGAGAGCTGTAGTAAACGGGTGTACAATTGTTGTGGAGTTCATAGGAATGACGAAATGTAGCTGAACAGTAGGAATGCTTTGGAGTTACGCAGAAAGGCTCAACAAATTTACCTGAAGTAGCAAAAAAAATTTATGAAGTATCTCAATGATACTGGAGATAGCAGTCTGACAATTTTTCGGATTTTTTGAACAAGTGAATTATTGCAAAGGAAAATATTTCAAAAATTTGGACTCAAAATTTTTCAAATTTTCTACGTGCGCATATTTTTTATCTTTTCAAATATGATTTATTTGTAGGAGAAAAAAAAGACTAGGAATTTTCAGATATCTGATATTTCTGTGTCGTAGAATCTCGTGATTATGAAATCATTCTTTTTAGGTAATTTCTCTCACCTTCAAAACCTGGCATACAGATACAATCTTTTTCGGGCTCAGTAGAAACGGAGAATGATTCCCCATCTTTATAAATCGTTCCTTCAACTTCGCACGTAGCTCTATCCTCTGGTTTCTCAGCTGCGAATTAAATTTAAATTGATAATCAGATTCATTTCCATACTAATGATAATTGATTCAAAGTATCATAGGAAATTAGGAGCTTTTTTCAAAAAAAACCAATGCTTTAGTATTGTTTTTAAACAAATTCAGTACTATTTTTTCAAAAACAATACTAAAGTATTGGTTTTTAAAAAAAACCTTCAAAATATTCTTCGATTTTCTATTAATACTGCACTTACGACAAACTTCTTCTCCAGGACAGCAATCAAGAGGACTATATTTCCGATAACAGCCCGGTTTGGCTGGTGGTTGAAAGCAATCAACAGTAGCACAAATAAAAGTAGCTCTAAAACCAACAAATCATGAAAATTCGGAAGATACTGATGTCTGAAAATAGCAGACATCTAACAATTTTCAGTTTTTTTTCTCAATAGAAAAATTGTAAAAAAAAAATATGTACTTGTAGAAAATTTCAAAATCTACAACACCAAATTTTTTGAATATTTTGAAAAAATAATTTACTTGTCCATAAAAATCCAAACAATTGTCAGATATCTGTTATCTTCAATATCATTAATTCATAATCATTCCTGTTCACTTTAACTACTCACACTCCTAATTGTTCTAGGCATTTACATCCCACGTCACATGGATTTGCATCTTCCTCCTCTAGACTTTTTCCAATTTCATAAGTTTTTCCATTGATGTAACACTTGTCCTTCGATCTACTCTTCAATTTATCGCAGTTGTATCTGTATGGACAACAGTCCTCAGGATTTTTATAAACCGGTGTGCATTCAATATCCTTGTAGAATTGCATGGGACCCTTGCATTTAGTTTCTTCACATCCTTAAGGAGGGAAAAATCAATTTTACGTTAAAGAATAGAATTTAAAGAAAAAAAAACTGTAGAATCTCTGGAATAGACTTTATTTTTTTAGACTTTATTTTTACCTTCTTTCACAGGAACTGCGAGAGCAGCCGTAAAAAAGAGAGTGTACACGAATAAGTTGTATGTTTCCATGATCAGTGATACACAAGCAACTGTCGTTTCTGCCTCTTCAGCAGCACTTTTTATAGCTGTTGGAGTTATCAAGGAGATGATGAGAAGAGGGGAGATAGCTACTGGAGTACAACATTCATCGCTAAATTTTTTGATTCTTATCTCTTTAATTACTTCCTAATGTGTTGAAGAAATCCAACTGTTGATATGATTTTATCACTCATGGTTTTGAAAAAACGAAAAAAAATCAGTTTTATTTCAAACAATTTGAGATTTAACCAGAAATATGGAAATTTCGATGTTTCTAGACTTTTTGAGATTTTTCGATATTCTTGGTAGTAACATGATTAAGGAATTTTTTTTTGGAATGAAGGAGTTGACGAAAAAATCTGAAAAAATTTGAGATAATCCTCCTACATATATATATCGTTTGTAATTTTTTTCAGATTTTTTGAAGCAACCGCTGCTTTTCAAAAAAATCTCGAGTCATCTTATCTTTTAGGTTCATTTTGCTCCACTATCCCCTATATTTTTCTAAGTTTCTCTCGGAATTAAATAATTCAGCATTAAATCATTAAAATATTTTATTCATTGACAACAATATAATCTACAACATATAAATTTCAGCAACAATTTAAAAATCATGAAAAAAATAGTATTGGTTCTAGGATTTGAGGCTTCGATGGGTTTTCAAGTCTGAAGTCTATGTATTAATGAAGAAAGGAAGGAAGAAAGATTTTATTGGTATCATACAAGTTCATGTGATCGATGAATCAATTAATTATGAAGGGATGCAAATTGCTCATCTGCATTACATTGATCAGCAGCTAATTTTTTGCATGTTGGAAATGGTGGTACATCGCAAACACATTTAACACAAACAGAACTGTAGTCAGTTCCTTGATTGAGTTCATCACCAAGAGCCATCTCAAGATCACCAAAGTGGCATTTCATATCATCCGATTTTCCTTTAATTTTATCTGACTGACTCGCCGGATACTCACGCATAAGAATTCGATCTTTGGAGTTTTCTATTGATAAAAGAGGTCAATATAGAGTATATTTATAAAATAGGGGAGAATGGGGTAAAATGGACCTCTGCAACAACATAATATAGGATTTTTTTTCGATATTAAGGACTCGACGAAAAAATCTGAGAAAATTTGAGAAGATGCTCCAATATTTCTTCATTTTTGTATAATTTTTTCAAATTTTTTCATAGTGCTGCCTATTTTCTAAAAAAAATCCAAATCATTCTAACAAACAGGTTCATTTTACCCCACTTTCTCCTACATATTCTATTAAAAATGAAGTGATTGACTCCAGATAAACATTTGAACTTACGGCATCTATAGTCTATAGGACAGCCGGTCTGTGTCGGTTGACCAATGTAGTAAACTGGTGCACATTTGTGATGAATTTCGTACGCATGACGTAATTCAATTCCACAAGGAGAGCGACTTCGAAGTTTGCACCAAGGCGCTTTGAATTCGCCTGGAAAAAGAAATAATTGATAGTCGGATTCACTTCCATGCTGATAACGATTAACTTAAAGTGTCATGGAAAATGGAAAGCTTACATAATAAATGACTTATTGTCAATTCGCAACGTTTTGCTTATAATTCAAGCGAAATATCGCGAATTGACGATAATTTAGCATTGATTGTATTATGTAAACTTCCAATTTCCCCTGATACTTCAAATTGAAAGAAATAATCATTTGAAATGAGACAATCGTTGCTGATGAAGCTTATTCACCTGTGAATCCTTCGCTGCAGTAACAATCCATTTCGGGTTGAGATGAAGGTGAGAAATATTGTCCAGCTTCATATGTCTTACCCTCTACTTCACATTTAGGTACATCCTCCGGGTTTTCAGCTGCATAAAAAATTGAGCATTGAAAATGATACTGAAAATAGCAGAAATCTGCCAGTTTTTAGTATTTTTTTCATAACAAATGAATTATATATATAAATATAGGGAAGAAAGGGATAAAATGGACCTTTGCAACTACATAATTCAGGATTTTTTTTCGATGTTAAAGACACGAAGGAAAAATCTGAAAAAATTTGAGAAGATGCTCCAATATGTTTATATTTCTGTGTAATTTTTTCATATTTTTCCATAGTGCTGCCTATTCTCTAAAAAATCTCAAATCATTCTAACAAACAGGTCCATTTTACCCCACTTTCCCCTATAAAAAAAAAAACAAAAATATGTACATTCCAAAAAATTGTCAAATGTCTGCTATTTTCAGTATTATCTATTAAAACCTTGGTATGAATTGAGTTAATTAGCAATTTGCACTTACGACAAATGGTCTTTCTGCAACAATCGGTGGCATTCTTGACCTGATAACAGCCTGGCTGTATGTGATCAGAGAAGCAATCCACAATAGCACAGAGAAATAAAGTCCTAAGGAATGAAATCAAATAAAACATCACTAATTTTCCTCTAATAATAAATGAAATCAATTAAATCACCACGAATCAATGCAACTAACATGTCTCCTCGTTCAGCACAAGAGCATCCTTTGTCGCATGGCTCAGCATCCTCTTCCCTCAGGGGTTCATCCTTCGCATACTCGTGTCCATTAACGTAGCACTTGTCACTTCTCCTCTCCTTCAGATGATCACAATTGTATTTGTAGGGACAACAAGCCTCTGGGTTCTCAAAAATTGGCTCACATCTTAAGTCTTTGTAGAATTGAATTGGTCCCTGGCATTCAATCTTATCGCATCCTTCAACAAAAGATGAAGATTCGGTCGGAAAATCAGCAGTGAAGTGGTAAACTATGTTGATAGGTCGAAAAATGCTAAATTTACAGGAGAAGCGAAAAACTAGCTTTGCGTGCCCACGAAAGGTATAGATATTTAATAAAAAAAAAATTGAACTTTTCGATTAGTTGGGAATCTACAAGAAAGTTAACAGATACGCAAAGTTTCAAAAAATTCAAAACTATTTTGAGTGTTATTCTTAAATTCTAATACAAAAATAATTGAATTCCACTTGAGAAAGTTCGAACATAAACGTAATAGCAACTCATGGATTTTTTTCCGCGTCACGAATTAGGAATATATTGTTATCTCGTGATGTTAGAAATAAAATTGCGATAACATTAGAAAAATATTCACATAGTTTTTCATTATCTTCGTCCAGAAAAATGACTCTAACTGTTCGATATGCGGAAATATATTTCAAGCTATTTTGGTAGATAACCATTTTTTCAATATGTACCGAAGCATTTGAAATTTTATATTTTCCAAAAACTTACAAGTTTATTTTAAAAAACTCAAAAATTTGTATTTTTCAAAGGATTCTTTGAAATTGACGACGAGTTTCGAGTTTAATGAGCCTGAGATCTTGAAGCTGATTGTGATGATCCATTCTCACGCTAATTTTATGAAATAATTTCTAAATTTCAGAAATTTGGCAACAAAAAAGTGGGAAACATTTTGATGTTCTGACTTTTCTCCAAACATCAGCATCAGACTTAAGAATGAATTGTTGAAAAAAAAAAGATCTGTCTAAAAAAGATAATAGATGAAAAAACGACACATCCCATATGATGCATACATTTATCTATAATATTTTTGTTGTTTTTTAAGCCTAAAAAAAATCGCAATGCGGAATTTTATTCAATATTACTACAGTCGAGGATAGACATGCCCAAAAAAACAAGAATGAATTTTTTTCGTGGGAACGAAATTGAATAAAGTTCGTCTGAATTTCGTTTCCGTTCTTGAGAACGAAAATGAAGATAACGCGTTCTTTTTTTTTCCATGATTTACATCATTGTCTTGGGAATAAAATGGCATAAGATCCAAAAACGCTAGATTCTAATATGAAGAAGACATAAAAAATCACGTCAGAATGTTTTTTTTTTAACATTTCACTACTGAAATATTAAATAAAAATTAATGAACTCACCTTCCGAAGGAATTGCCAGAGCACCTGAGAAGCTCAGAGCACAAAGAAATAAAGTGAAGTGTGTCTTCATGATTACTATTCTCTGAATAATGGTTTTGCGCGATTTTCCGCGTCTCTTTTATATTCGAGGCAGTTATTGAAGGTAGGGGAATTATGGGAGTGTGATATTGACGAGCGGATTCTTAGCTCTCAAGAATGATATGATCAATATGCATAGTTTTGTACGGAATATTGATGCAATATTTGTATAATTGATCGGTTTTTCCTCAGATTAACAGATATTAAACAATGTCAGACAATGTCATGGGAAATTGTAATCAATTTTCTCATTAATACTTCAACTAATTTATTCGTTAATTGCAGTATAAGAATTTAAATTTACACTTTTATACAGAAATAATGCTCAGGCTGCATTAATCTTAATAATAACAATGATAATAATCATATAGGAGGATGGAACAATGCAACAAACATTGTAATTACGTGTGAAGTCACGTTGAAAAGAAGAAAAAATAAGGTAAAATAGAAATAGATTCTTCGACGAATAAATAAAATTTATTTGTTAATGCTAAACATAGAATAGTCATTTATGATCCATACAAAAAAAGCGCACTTTCTTCAACCCCGATCACATGTACCGGCCGGTAATTGCTTGCACGTTGGAAATGGGGGTACATCGCAAACACATTTAACACAAATAGAACTGGAGTCTGTTCCTTGATTGAGTTCGTCACCGAGATTCATCTTGAGATTACCAAATTGGCACTTCATATCATCAGATGTATCTTCACAGCTATTTGAAGAGCTTTTGGGACATTCACCCTTGATAACTTGATCTCTGGCGTTTTCTATTGATAAAAAAGGTAAAAGTAGAATATAAATAGGAATATATAGGAGAGAGTGGGGGAAAATGGACACTATAATGAAACGGTTAGAGATGGATTTTTTTTGATGATTCTATTGAAAAGCTGAGGAAATTTTAGTCAAAAAACAAGTGTCAGATGATTTTTCTTCGATTTTTTTGGAAAATTGATATTTTTTGGCATTTTTGAGGGGAACAGCCTTTCTTTTTTGAAAATTTTCAGTTTTTTGCAAATATCTCTGGTTCTATTGGTCGTAGCAATTCGGGGTTGATCTCAAATGAAAGTTGAGCTTATTTCCCATCGATTTACGGGGTTTCAAATTCAAAAATATCAATTTTTGGGATAGTTATGGGCCAAAAACTGTTTCACGAAACTGTTCCACAAAAATGCCCATAAATACCTCAAAAATTAATATTTTTTAATTGAAAACCCTATGAATCGATGGCAAATGATCTCACCTTTCACCTCCCGTCGGAATTTTTACGCTACGACAAATAGAACCGGAGATATTCGCAAAAAACTCAAAATTTTCGAAAAGAGTGGGGTTTCACCCCTCCAAAATGCTCAAAAATGTCAAAATCTCCAAAAACTCAAAAAAATTAATTCCGGCACTTATTTCCCTCCTCAAATTTCCTCAACTCTCCAATAAAATCATCGAAAACAATCTACCGCGAATATTTCTATTGAATTCGAGAGTTTTCCATAATATTTGCCTAAAAATTTAGATGTGTTCATTTTACCCCTGATGTCCATTCTGCCCCACCTTCCCCTACATACTCGTCTTAGAATCAAAGAGGCGTAAGTGCTATGCTCATACATAGCACTTACGCACCTTTATTGGAATAGAGTAATCGACTTCAGATAAAAATTCGAACTTACGGCATCTATAGCCTACAGGACATCTGCTCGGTGTAGCTAGACCATCGGAGTAAACTGGTGCACATTTTCGAGAAATTTCGGGTGTATGACGTAATTCAATTCCACAAGGAGAGCGACTCTGTACGTTGCACCAAGGCGCTTTGAATTCACCTTTGAATCCTTCGCTGCAGAAACAATCCATTTTGGGTTTTGTTGAAGGTGAGAAATATTCTCCAGCCTGATATGTCTTTCCCTCTACTTCACATGTAGGTACATCCCTTGGATTCTCAGCTGTACATAAATTAAACATTGAACATCAAAATATGCAAGATAATGCTTATCTTATTTTTAATTTACGAATAATTCGAAATCTTCGAATTATTCAAAAATTCGAGTTATTTAATTGGAATTTCGAATCACCCATTATATTCGATTATATCGTCACCTTAGAAACAAAGGGGCGTAAGTGCTATGCTTATACGCAGCACTTACGCCTTCTTTTTTTTCTAAGGTGACGATATAGAATACATAATATAAGGGAGAATAGGGCAAAATGGACCTCTGCAACAACATAATTCAGGAATTTTTTTCGATGTCAAGGACACGAAGGAAAAATCTGAAAAAATTTGAGAAAATGCTCCAATATGTCTTCATTTTTGTAGAATTTTTTCAAATTTTTTCATAAAGCTGCCTATTCTCTAAAAAATTCCAACTGATTTTAACAAACAGGTCCATTTTGCTCCACTTCCCCCTATAATATTCGATTCCATTCAAAAGCTATTCGCATAGCCTTTATGAATCGAAGATCTTATATCGATTGAATTAATCGAGATTGCACTCACGACAAATCATTGAGGCACAACAATCGGTAGCATTCTTGGCCTGGTAACAGCCCTGTGGCACTTCTCCATGGAAGCAATCGATGACAGCACAATTAAATGAGGCCCTGAAGAAAAAAAAACATCTCAAATTAATCTTCAATAATAAATGAGCGAAATTAATCAAGTCATTACGAATTAATTCTACTAACACTCCTCTTCGTTGACCACAGAAACATCTATCGCATGGATTAGCATCCTCTGGCCTTAGGGTTTCCTCTTGAGAATACTCATGTCCATTAGCATAGCATTTATCACTTTTTCTATCTTTTAAATTATCGCAGTTGTATCTGTAGGGACAACAATCCTTTGCACTCTTGAAAACTGGCTTACATCTCAATTCTTCGTAGAATTTAATCGGTCCCTTGCACTTACTCTCATCACATCCTTCAAAAAAAAAAAAAAATTTGTTAAAAAAAAATTAAGAGTTGTTCGAAAAATATTAAATGAGAATTAGATGAACTCGAATATTGAATTTTTATTTTTTTTCTCAATTATATTTCCTCCAGACCTCTTTTGGTCCATTCGACATGGACTTAAAAATGGTTTTAAAATTTTTTAACAATTGCAAATATTGAGATAAAAGTGATTTTTTCTTCTTACCTTCTTTCACAGGACCTGCCAAAGCAGCTGAGAAGGTCAGAGCACAGAGCAATAAACTGAAATATGTCTTCATGATTTGCTATTCCTTTGGTGATTGTCGCATGCAATTTTCCGCGTCTCTTTTATATTCGAAAAAAAAGTTAACGACAGTGGGGGAATCACTGGTGCGTGATATTGATGCGTCGATCCTTATCTCCAAAGAAAAGCATGACTCATCATTATGGACAGAGTTTTAATGCAATATTGTTATAACTTATTAATTTTCCTTATGTTCACAGATGCTAAACAATGTCAGGCAATGTCACAAGAAACCGTAATTACTTATCTCATTAATTCATTAATTAAATTGTTTTTTAATTACAGTATAAAAATTATATTTAATCTTTTCTTGACACTGAAGAGCAAAAAATTGTTGCAAGAAAGTTAATCCACTTTTTTTTTTTATTAAGCTTTCGAAAGTTTATTCTCAAAGTTATCTCAAATTGCAGAAAATTTCGATACATATAGATATAAGAATTACGAAGAAAAATTTAATTATAGAAAAAAACTTCTCGCGTAAGAATTTTTTTTCTTTCTGCAAAATTCAAGGTGAAGATCTATTAATTTTATTAATAATAATAATAATCGTAGGAGAACAAAACAATATAATAAAATAGTGATTGCGTGTGAGGTCACGATGTAAATAGAATTGTGAATCCCTCCTCTAACTCGTTTAGAGGAAAAAGAAAAAACGGTAAAATGGAAATGGATTCCCCGATATGTTGATAAAATTTATTTTCCAATGTTACACACATACTAATGATTCATAGTCTATACAAAAGAAGCGCGCTTTTTATTATTTGATTAATAGAATGGTTAATTGAGGAAAGCATTGCGTTTGGAATTATCGCAAGTATCTCCAGGCAGAAATTGACACGTGGGTAGAGGTGGAACTTCACAGATACACTTGACGCAAACGGATTCATAAGCTGTGTCTTGATTGAGCTCATCACCAATTTGCATCGTGAGATTTCCAAATTTACAGGTAATGTCTTCTTTGCCATTAGGAATTGCCTCCTTTTTAATCACCTCATCCTTATCGTTTTCTGAAATCAATTTTGCAATGAAAAATGTGAAATAGAGAAAATATTGTACAAGAACTCACGACATCTCCAGTCAATGTTGCAGTCCTTCTCTGGTGATTGATCAGTTCTGAAAACAGGAGCACAATCCTCTTCGAGTTCTGTTCGATGAAATAGTTCGGTTCCACAGTGTTCTGCTTCGTAAAGACCAGAGTAATTTTTGCAATAAGGCGCTACATATTCACCGTTGAATCCAGGACCACAGTAGCATCCTTTATTTTTATCAGTTTCTGGTACAAAATAGTCACCATGCTGAAGAGTTTTTCCATCTACTTCACATGTCGGTATGTCCTCTGGTTTTTCAGCTGAAATTATATTCTTAGTGAGTACTAATCCACCTTTTTTAACCATTTTCCTAGGAAAATGCGCTGATAAATGGATTCTTACGGCATATCTGAGGCCCAGGAAGACAATCAGTCGCATTCCGTTCGCGATAACAGCCGGGATCAGTCACTGGCTCTGCATAATCAATACCGGCGCAAGCAACCTCTGTTCTGTAAGACAAAAAATGCTCTCATTATTTTTAACATTAAACAAAAGCATCAAAGATGTTGTTGTCTTAAGAGTTAAAAGGGCGTAAGTAGTATGCTTATAATGTTAACATTATATTTTCTGATAAATCATCTTAAATTAGTTAATTTCTATGATTATAGGGGAAAGTGGGCCGAAATGGACCTGTTTGTTAGAATGATTTGGGCTTTTTTAGAGAATAGGCAGCTTTATAAAAAAATTTGAAAAAATTATACAAAAATGAAGAAATATTGGAGAATCTTCTCAAATTTTTTCAGATTTTTTCTTCGAGTCCTTAACATCGTAAAAAATCCTATATTATGTTGTTGCCAAGGTCCATTTTACCCCATTCTCCCCTACTATTCTTATATTGTTACAAAATTATTCTATTTTATTTTTGTTTTTTTTTTCAATTATTCTATCTATCTATCTATACACACAGTACTTACGCCACTTTGTTTCTAAGACAACGATATACTCCGAATAAATAATACTCACATGTTTCTCCAATCGGTACACATACACATAAAATCACATCTCGAAATTTCAATGAGCTTTTCTCCAATTTCATACTCGCGACCATCAGCATAACATTTGTCCGATGATCTATTTTTTAAATGCTCACATTCGTATTTTATCGCACAACAATCATCAGAATTTGCGTAAATAGGTCTGCACTTGAGATCTTCATAGAATTTCACTGGTCCAGGGCATTTGACTCCAGCACATGCTGATGAAGAAATAAAAACTTTTAATTGTCGGAAAGAGAATTTCAAAATTTAGAAACTCTTACCTTCTTTCGTGGGATATGCAGCAGTAGAAAAAAAGCAGAGAGCGCAATAAAGAACAGAAATATATCCAAACATCATCATACTCTTATTCACACTAATAATTGAAGTATAAATGCAATTATTTGTGTTATTGTTAGAAGGAATGATGACGATCGAAGGAAGTTGTATGTTGAAGACTGAAAAAATTCAAATCTTGTCACGAGATTAAATAGATTCCCTCCACGAATCCATGTTTACGTAATAATTTCGTGATGAAAAAACATTACAGCATCAGTTACAAACGGAAATTCCAACAGTGATATGAAATATGGGGAACTTCGCTCTGGGTCAATGGCATTGGAGAAGAAAAGTGGAGAAAATAATATTAGGAATAATCGAGTTTACAAGAATGTTTTTATGGCATTAATAATTAAATGAATTCGGCTAAAACATGGAATAATGATGGAAATTACTGTTCAAACTAAAATGCATTATCGTCTATGCAGCCAGGAATAATTATTGAATGGAAAATTTACTTGGGTCACGATTATCTACTCGTAGCATCAGTGAATGATTTCAGCTTTTTATTCTACAATTATCTCTCTTGGCTACAGCTTCAACGTCTATCAAAGTCATTGGAGATTAATACTTGAAGAGGAAATCAATCAGAAGTTAATTCGACAGATTCCTTCTATTTCTTATCGCATCAGTTATGAGACGAACAATGAAAAAATATATCAATCCGAAACCGGACATTAGACTGAAACCAGCGAATAATCCGAGTAATCCTCCAAATGAAGCTGCAATTAAAATTATTTAAAAATTGACAATTTCATCGATAATTTGAGTAATCAGTCATACCGAATAAATTACGCCAATCGTAATAAATCGCTCTGCGACACTGGGTCGATACTAAATCACTGAAAAATATATGTACCATACTCTGTTTTTCTATGTTCACATTTTTGCTGTAAATAGAATTTAAATCTTCATTCACAATCTAGACTGAAAAGTGTCAGAATAAAAAAAAACATGGTAAATGGAAATAGACTCCCCAACAAGTTGATAAAATTTATTTTCTAATGTTACACACATACTAATGATTCATAATCTATACAAAATAAGTGCGCTTTTTTTTAAATCGATCAATAGAATGGTGAATCGAGGAAAGCATTGCGTTTGGAGATATCGCAAGTATCTCTAGGTAGAAATTGACACGTGGGTAGAGGTGGAACGTCACAGATACACTTGACGCAAACGGATTCATAAGCTGTGTCTTGATTGAGCTCATCACCAATTTGCATCGTGAGATTTCCAAATTTACAGGTCATGTCTTCTTTGCCCTTAGGAATTGCCTCCTTCTTAATCACCTCATCCTTATCGTTCTCTGAAATGAATTTGGACATGAAAAATGTGAAATAGAGAAAAGATTGTAGGGGAAAATGGGATGAAATGGACCTATTTGTTAAAAGAATTCGGGATTTTCTAGAGAACAGGCAGCTCTCTGAAAAAATTCGAAAAAATTATACAACAATCAAGTCATATTGGAGTATCTTCTCAAATTTTTTCAGATTTTTTTCATCCTCGGAGTCCTTGATTCCGAAAAAAATCCTGAATTATGTAGTTGCAGAGGTCCATTTTGCCCCATTCTCTTTTATGAGAACTTACGACATCTCCAGTCAATGTTGCAATCCTTTTGTGGTGACTCATCAACTCTGAAAACAGGAGCACAATCCTTTTCGAGTTCCCATCGATGGGCCAATTCGGCTCCACAGTGCTCATTATCATTGGAGAAATCTTTGCAGTAAGGTGCTACATATTCACCATTGAATCCTGGACCACAGTAGCATCCTTTATTTTTATCAGCCTCTGGTACAAAATATTCACCATCTCGAAGAGTTTTTCCATCAACTTCACATGTTGGTATGTCCTCTGGTTTTTCAGCTGAAATGATAATCTCAATGAGAACTGATTCCCTACGATTAACCATTTTTCTAGAAAAAAGTGCGCAAATAAATGAATTCTTACGGCATATCTGATGTCCAGGAAGACAATCAGTTGCATTGCGTTCGCGATAGCAACCAGGATCAGTTGGTGGCTCTGCATAATCAATACTGGCGCAAGCAATCACTGCCCTTCAAATAAAAAATATTCTTAATTTATAAGGGAGAATGGAGTGAAATGGACCTCTGTAACGAAATAGTTCGGGATTTTTTTCGGAGTTGAGGACTCGATTGAAACATCTGAAAAAATTTGAGAAGATGCTCCAATATGTCTTCATTGTTGTATAATTTTTTCAAATTTTTTTATACAGCTGCCTATTCTCTAAAAAATCCCAAATCAATACAATGCGTCCATTTTACCCCATCCTCCCCTACTCTACAGGAGAAAATACTTACATATCATTCATTTTTTCACATGTACAGATATTATCACATGTTGAAATATAAGTTAGCTTCTCTCCAATTTCATATTCATGCCGATTAGCATAACATTTATTCATTGATCTATTTTTCAGATGGCCACAATCGTAACTTATAGCACAACAGTCATCAAAATTCACGTAATTCGGTCTGCATTCAAGATCTTCATAGAATTTCACTGGTCCAGGGCATTTGACTCCAACACATGCTGAAGAAAAAAAATAATTAATTATCGAAAAGGCAGATTCAAATGTTTAGAGGGACTTACCTTCCTTCGTAGGATATGCAGCAACAGAGGAAAAGCAAAGAGCACAGAGAAGAACAAAAATATATCCAAACATCATCATGCTCCAAGTCACACTAATAATTCATGTGTTATTGTCAGAAGGAATAATGATAATCAAGGCAAAGTGACTGCTGAAGACTGAAAAATTAAAATCTTATTATGAGATTAAATAAATTTCCTCCACAAAGACGTTTATATAATGTTTCTGTGAGTGGGAAAATATTACCGCATCAATTACCAACGGAAATTCCGACTTTTATGCTAATTTGACCAATTGTGCTTTAGGTCAATGTTATTGAGAGAGAAAGATGAAGGTAAGAATAGGGAAAATATTTGATTTCACAAGAATATGCTAATGATATTAGTAAATAAATAAATGCAGTCAGCTAGGAAAATGATAAAATGATGGAGATTAAGGTTTAAACTTAAGTGGAAAATTTACTCGGCTTACAATTATCTACTTGTAACATCAATGAATGACTTCAGCTTTTTATTCTACAATTATCACTCGTGACTACAGCTTCAATGTCTATCAAAGTCATTGGAGATTAATACTTGAAGAGGAAATCAATCACAAGTTAATTCGACAGATTTCTTCTATTTCTTATCGCATCAGTTATGAGACGAACAATGAAGAAATATATCAATTCGAAACCGGACATTAGACTGAAACCAGCGAATAATCCGAGTAATCCTCCAAATGAAGCTGCAATTAAAATTATTTAAAAATTGACAATTTCATCGATAATTTGAGTAATCAGTCATACCGAATAAATTACGCCAATCGTAATAAATCGCTCTGCGATACTGGGTCGAAACTAAATCACTGAAAAATATATGTACCATACTCTGTTTTTCGATGTTCACATTTTTGCTGTAAATAGAATTTAAATCTTCATTCACAATCTAGACTGAAAAGTGTCAGAATGAATAATACTTACAAAAAACCATTTTGATCAAATGTATTCAATTTGTCGAGAACACCTTGCGATCCTTCAAGTGGATAACGATATAATATACAGTCAGGTTGACAGTTACAAGGACGATCGAAATCATTTGTTAGACTTGACGTAGTAAATAATTTCTGCCTTGACACTGGAACTCCTGGGAATGACGTATCGAACCATTCTGTAAAAACCCATGTATTATTTTTTTTATTCACAAGTAATGAGCATTCAATTATCTCTTCGATACTGAAATAGCCAGATATCTAATAATTTTTCGATTTTTTTCCTCAATAAAAAAAATTTATTGGAAAAAAAATTAGAAAAATATTCATTGGGCCAAAATCGACCACTGAGCGAAATTTTTGATCCAGGATTTTTTTTTTTTTCATGGAGGACTCCATGAAAAATTTCCAAAAAATTCAAGAAAGTGCTCCAAGATGTTTTACTCCAAGATGTTTGGTACATTTTCCGTTAATTTTCTGTAAATAAAATAGTTTTTTATTTTAAAAAAGTTAGGGGAAGGTGGGGTAAAAGGGGAACAACAGGTAAAATGGAGAAATCTTAGTTTTGATGTTTTATATCATGAAAATCGATCGAAATCAATGGAAATATTGAAGATAGGTTTTTCGTGATGATTCCATTGGAAAGCCGAGGAAATTTCCGATGAAAATCATATGTCAGAATTCATTTTTTCGAATTTTTACAAAATTTCGATTTTTTGGGTGAAATTTGAAGGTGAAAACCTTTCGTTTTTGGAAAATTTCACTTTTTCGGGGATATCTCTGGTTCTATTGGTTGTAGCGACTTAGGGTTGGTCTCAAATGAAAGAGGAGCTCATTTGCCATTGATTTATATAGTTTTAAAACGAAAAATATCGATTTTTCAAATAGTTTTGGAGCAAAAACAGATTTTCAGAAAATGGCCTATAAAAAATTGAAAAATCGATTTAAAAAACAATTGAACTACATAATTCGATGGGAAATGAGCTCATCTTTCATTTAAAATTAACCCCAAGTCGCTACGACCAATAAAACTCGAGATATCCTCAAAATAGTGAATTTTTTCGATTTCGAAAAGACTTACTCCTTCAAATCTTGACCGAAAAAATCGAAATTTCGAAAAATTCCAAAAAATGAATTATGACACATGTTTTCGACCTAAAATTTCCTCAGCTTTTCAATGGAATCATTCAAAAAAATCTATCTCGAACCGTTTAGTTACCATTTCCATTTTCCCCTAATTACCCAGGAAATAAGAATAAGAACAATAATAGCAAATAAATAGAAAGAGATTTTTACAAACGATTAACTAATTGATTGGCTCGATTATACGAAACACGATTGAGATTGCAAATAGTAACTGCTGGAAATGGATAGTTCCATATCCCCCGGTGTGTAGACTCAATAACCGTCAATGTTGCTCGTGATGAATTGTACTCCCATGCGGTGTGCATCAGTACAGTAGCACATGACAATGCAGTGAATACAGTTACTCCCCAAACAATTCTGACACACAATTGAATTAATCAATAGTCAATTAATTATCACATAAGTATCATGATTATTACCTTTCAGCTTTGGAACGTTGATTATGTGCCATGTATTTGTATCCATGAATTGCAGTTTCTATGCAAAATTCTACAGCTTGTTTTTTGAACATCCCGAAAAATCCACGAGAACGAGAGTTTTCTCCGTATTTTTGCGGCATTTTGCTACTTAACTAGATTTTTCTCAAGTATTTGAATAGTAAAACGAGAATACTACTCCAGAACTCATAAAATATTCATTGAATTACTGTTTACTTCACACGCAATGTGATAATCTCACCGATAATTTCGAAATTGATTAAATAATTCTCCAGAATCAAACAATTTTAATAAAAAATTATTTTTATTGTCTTCTATACAAAACACCTCTTCGTTATAGTCATGTTAAAAGATTATATTGTTACCTTAGAAGCAAAGGGGCGTAAGTGCTATGTATAAGCTATGTATAAGTGCAATCTGCTTATACATAGCACTTACGCCCCTTTATCTCTAAGCCAACGATGTAATAATCACTTATTGCAAATAGTACACTTAATAGATAATATTTTTAATTTTATACATTTCATATCACGAACAGTAAAAATTTCAGACAAATGCTTGCCATCCATGGAACAAACGAGATAAATTAACCGGATCTCTTGCCTGTTGAATGAGTCTCTCTACTTGTCCTGAAATACTCGTTGCAATGCCCTCTTCAGTTCCCTGTAATTTTTGTTCTATCCTCAGCAAGGCTCTTTCTGCCATTTTATTCGTTGTTGTAACATCCTGCTGACTGGATTCATTGAATCTGCTTGAATCCTCGCTCTGCATTTTGAAGGCTTTGTAAGGCGAAATACTCCAGGAAAAAAGAGGATCATAGATAAGGACTTGTAAAAGAGTTATTATCATCTCTCGTCTGTCTCTCAAAACTGTCATGGTCTCTTCGCAGCATCTTCTCATGACTCCTTCAACTCCAGAAACTCCCATAGCCGCTTCCATATCTCTAGTCAGCCTGAATGGAATAGTCTCTGGTATAGGCAGGACCTTTCCCTGTTCAAAAGCAATACCAAAGTCAATGTGCACGATTTCTGCAGTGATTTGATCGATCAGAATATTGCTGAGATGTCGATCACCAAGTCCAAGGATGTAACCGACCATGGAAGTTGTTGCCACACTTCTAACATAAGCCATTCGCCGTTCGAACCAAGTCTCGGGTGATGGAAATTTTTCGAGGAAGAAGTATTGAAAGGCAGGATGAAAATTCTCGCAGCACTTGAGGTAAACCTTCAACCGCACCTCATTCGATTTGTCGACACTCTTCGATATTAGGGAACGACATTCATCAGAATTCCAGTCATTCTTATGGTACTTAGCGTGAAGTCCAATGTCGTTCTTTTTGTTACCCAAAAGGATCATCGACATGGGACTGGTGTTATCGCACCACTGCAGTACTCCAGATTGCTGAGACAATGAAACAACTTTGTACGTTCTTATATTCAGCTTTCTTCTTTTGGTTTCCTTGCTACTTTGGAAGAGAGAGTTCATTACCGTGAAGACTTGCTGCATGATACTGTCGGTTTTGATGTCCGGATCGACTTTGATGACTTGAATCCTGTGGACTCCGTCAATTCCAACGCAGACGATTTTCTTGGGTGCATTGACTCCTCCCAAAGCTTCGAATGTATCCTTGAATTTGTAAATTCCAACGATATTCTGGTAATTACCGTCCTGTCGCACGTCCAAATTGATCGTTGGAACCATGCAGTTACTAAAGTTTTGGATTCGCAGGATCTGCTGGGTTCCAGGGATTTTGTGCTCCGATTTTTTCGCGTCGAATTTGTAATAAGCCAGCATCATAAGCGCTTCTGCAGTTCGCGTCATCTCTTCAATGATCTTCCGAATACTCGTTTTACTCAATTCATCGATTATCCTTCTCGCTGCTAGAACTCTAACCGGTGGATCCTTTGATTTACGCTTCAAGTACTCGTCGTCCTTGTTCGTATTACGAAGAGCGAGAAGAACCGGAAGTACATGATGCGGATGTTCAGTTGCGCATCTTTTCACCAGTTTATTTATAGTTTGCGCGAATACTTCTCTCTCATTACTGATATGCGGCGCCAATTGTGGGATCAAAGGAATGAATTTGTAGCTCGGAATGTCGCCCAAATACTGATTAAGGATCTCGTTCATCTCCTCGTGCTTCATATTCTTGAACCAAAGAGAGACCAATCGAAATATCAAAAAATTGTTACTATCTCCATCAATTAAAGTAACGCAGTAATACTTAATCGCCAAATTAAGATACATATTCTGTTCACTCTGGATTTTTTCGTACTCGACAATATCATTGGTATCTGTTTTTTCATTTTTCAGCATTGCCGAGCGAATTTGTTTGTCACCTTTGAATGATTTCGACTTCAGACTAGCACCTTCCCTCACGAATTTCGCGGTTTCCTTCAGACTCTCGAATAAAGGTGTCTTCATGAATTCTGTTGTGTACTGATACTGAGCATCAGCAAATTGCGCCAATGCAGCATGAGTGTCGTTGAGATTCTTCAGATCCTCGAATCGCTGATTCTGAATGGAGTTTATGATTTCTATCGATTTTTCGTAGTAACTTCTTATGACCTGGGGCGTTTCCGATTTGTTCTCCGCCATCCAATTGCCCCAGAACTTCAATCCTTGCGATAATAAGCGAGGATTCAAGTCTGATTTGTTGATTAGATCTCGGAGGAGGAAACGAGCGATGTCCTGATCTCCTCTCGCCCAAGCTAACAAAGCCTCGTGATAATGCAGACGATCTTTCATTTCTTCAGACAGATTTACTGTTCTTCCCAGTGACTCCAGGGCCCTATGTGCTATATGAAGATACCCCTGTTGCTGCGCAACTCTCGATAATTCTAAATAAGTCTCCACAACTAAATTCTTCATGTTCAAATTGTCGTTAAATTGATGCTTATTCTTGAACATTACAATCCTCTGCGACAATATCGGCTCAATATAAGGAAAATCATTGATATCCGATGAATTTAACTGCTTCCAATCTGTAATAACATCTATCCAATCCTCTATTCTCTTATCATTGAGCTCTTCCACCTCACGTAACATCTGTAGTTTCAGCAATTTTGGATATATCGTTTGACTACACTCGAGGCTCGTATTTCTCAGTGACTTGATAATGCTTATTCTCGCATTTTCAACGGCACATCGAGCACCAGAATTGTCAGTCTCGTGCAAACATTTGAGCGACTGATAATGATAATACTCGTAATCATTATTCATGATATTATTATTATCTGATGTTTGGTAACGCGTTAAAATACTCCAATCAGCTAAACGCCAGGCCATTTCATACGTGTAATCTTCGATATTTTCGTCTTTTTTTATGGTAGTTAAGAATTTACTCAGTAGATGATCGAGACCAGTGTGTTGGAGGGCATTTATCATGCCACGTGAGCATGAAATTCCAGTGCTCAATTCAACGTCTTGTGCAGTCATAACTTTATCCCATTTTCTTAATTGAATGTAGTGCTGTATTCGTGATGATTGTTCTCGCAAATGTGACAAACCGCATCCATGAATTGCATCGGGATCGCCAATTTTTGTGTAAGCCTCGCGTAAAATTTCCTGAAGTGGTTTACCTTCCTCTGATTTTGTTTCGCACAAGTGATCGATTATCGAGATATTATTAGGCACTCTTCCCAAAGTTTTCTTCGATGTTTCATAGGAAAGTTCGGCGTAAAGAAGTGATGTGAAATAAGCGGAGCAGTACTGTGCAGCTTTGGAGATATGTAAGTAGTTGAATTTTCCCTGAAAATTATCGCCCGATTGAATTCTTATGAAATTCACAATATTTAACATGCATTTAACCGATTGATGGCTAAAAGATTGGATCCTCTGTTCACCGCTCGAGATGGACTGCTCCGGATTACTCGCAGCGTGAAAGTAATTAGCGAAAAACTTATTTATACACATGCAGACATTGTTGAGCAGTGCTTTGTTCGTAGAGATTATGAGATAGATCAATCTGGGAAGGATGATCTCGCAGAATTCAACGTTTAATCGACAAACTGGGATCAATGAAGCTGCGAAAAATCCGGTGAAGCAGTTTAGAATAGTGCACGTTAGATTTTTTATCCAAACAGTGAAGGAATCGACTCTTTCACCTTTCCAAATGTTATTTCGGGGATTGCAACAGTCACTGCAGTTCTGTTGGTCCAGTTCGACTGCATGAGACCTTGATGATGATTTTATTAAGAAGGGACGAGAGTTCTTGAGGATCATGAGTAGATCATCGCCTCGGAGATCACTTCCCAAGTGTCTTTGATACTGTTTTATGATCCTTTGACCCCAGGAAGAAGCGTAAACGTGGTACAGAGCCTCGGCTGATGCTTCACGAAGCGACAAATCACTCTCGATCAAGTAATCTGATAATTGGGAGATCACTTTCTGCGTCAACATCTCAATAGCTTCACCTTCCTCCTTCAAATGTCCTTCTTCAGGATGCAGAATCATTGTTGTTAGATCTGTTGGACCCAATTCACCGAGACACTTTGATGCTGCTAAAGCAATGTTCATGTTTGATGACTCCGTCAACTTGATTAATCGATAGATCAATCGATGCAGAGTACTCGAAGTGCAGTCTTCAGCGAAACCTCGCAGCTTCTCCAAGTCGTGGTACATCTTCCGCAACTCCTCTCGATGCTCCGACAACTCTTTCTTCAAGTGCAGCAAGCCTTCTACACTGCAACTCAGCGTTTTCTCCTGTCCAACGTTCAAAAAATGCTCCATTTCGTCTTTCAACGTCCAAGTAGCGTTTTTCGTTCTTTTCAGACGGTTGTAGACATCTCGGATCTTGTCGAATGATTGAGAATTAGGGAATGCATCCAGGTGCATTATCGATTCTGTGAGAGTGTCCTCGCCATCGACAATCAGAAGCTTCAGGATCTCCAGCGGTTTTCCTCTTTTTCCAGATTGGATAATCGATATTAAGCTTGTTACTAAGTAGTTTAGTACTGTAGATATCTCGGATGATCTTGAGGGAAGGGTTCTCTCGAGGAATCGATGAAGAAAGTCGGATAATATGCTGAAGAATAATTCGTCACTGTCTTTTAGCATGTGAATCAAATTGTACGAAATGTCTCGGATGATGAAGGTAGACATTTCATTGAAGTACTCTTCAGAAATTTCGGATATTAGCAGTTGACAGAAATAAGCATAATGATGGAAGACTTTTAGCTTGTATTCTAGAATTGTTTGACTGTGAATATTATGAATCAGAGTTGACAGAATTTTTTGTACGACATGAGGACGTTTTACTATCAGATATTCAATGAAAGTGTCCCTCGAATTTTCTGTAACACAAATTTCCAATTTTCCCAAGGCTGCAGCTATATTCTTCTGTTTAAAATTTGGAAGTACCATTTTGGGAAGATAAACATTCACCTGGAACATCTCGCTGAAGTGTTCTCTGTCGTGGAGCCTTTGAATTAAATCCAGGATAATATCAGGTAATTTTTCATCAAGAAGCTCAGAGAAGTTCTTAACGTTGGTGAATTCATGCGAATTTCTTCGCAAACGGGAATAAACATTTTCGATGTAATTGTTAAGTTCTTGATTGTGGGATTTTGATAATTCAGCGAGGATCCACGAGACAATTGATGGAAAATTATTTTCAATAGCTTTTTCAAATGGATATTCCAAATTTCTGCACAACATTTCGATTTGATCTAATTCACCAAATTCTAGTTTAATTAGTATGAAAATTCCGATGTAAGCTTCGTAAAAATCGACTTCAGAAGAGCATCTCGTTAGCTTCCAAAAATCTCCGATAGAAACTTCTTCTCTAATTCTTGTTTTAATCAAGTCATAAAGATTATTTTCGATCAGAGCAATTCTATCGTTATTGTTATCCTTCAATACTGCAGATAAAATCTTTTTAATCAGTTCGATGTCCTTTATCCTCTGTTCCTGGAGTTTCAGCATAAGATTAAGTGCCTGTGGTTGAAAAATTGCACTCGCATGCATAACTGTCCCTAAAATAAGAAGAGCAGTAGCAATTCTGTTGACTCTTTCATCTTCAAGTGTTGTCTCCGGTATTTCTCCACTGGCAAAAAAAATATTCTCTTCTGGATGCATCATAATGTCCTTTATTTTATCGAACAAGTTCTTTTTCTCCATGATATCAATGTCCTTTGACGAAAACATGAAGTGAAGGATCTTCAGTGATTCAAGACGAACCAAATAATAATCAGAACATATATAATTGAAGAGTACATCAATTTTCATCAGTTGAAGAGTCAAAATCGGTTTAAATTCCATGATTTTGTGGATAGAGTTCAAAAATGTTATTTGAACAGTTGGTCCCATGTATTCTCGAGTCAACAAACTCCTCAAGGACTTTGGAATATTCAGGAGATTTTCATAATCAGTCTGAGACTTTGAAAAATACTCAACAAAATCGGGAATTACTTCCAGAATTCCTTTCATTCCATCCACGTCTTTTTTCCATATATTGAACAGTGCCACGATGAATTCTCCGATCTCTGATAGAACATCCCGAGGAAAAATATCACTTCCTCTTCTCAAAATTGACTTCAAAAGTGCCAAACTCTTCCAGAGATTAACGAGAAATTTTGCATTATATATTTCAGCTTTCAGCAGATTTTTCAGTACTTTGATTTGTCGATCTGTGATCAATGTTCCAGTGTCCATGAGACAATATGCTGTCAATACCTGATGAGTTCCACTTATTATTACGCTGTGATCCTCAAGTCTTTTAGCACCGAATAAAGAATCTTTCTGGGCGAACCAGACACTCGTCCACAGATCAAAAATATTCTCGTAGTACTTGATTCCCATATTTTTGAAGGGATATGGATCATGCTCCTCCTCGACGTTCAACATGGCAAAAAGTTTTCGAAGCATGTATCTCGTTGCATTTTCCACAATAATCGTTCCTATTCTGGGATGATACTTGATAGAATAAAACGTAGCAAGTGCACGTAGTACATGAATTATGATTTTATGATTTGTCGGTTTCAATACCTTTTTGTGCTCAAATAAATCACAAACTTCAACAGCATATGCTGTAAAAGTCTCAATTATCTCGTGCAATCTATCGCAATTTTCTATTTCGAGCTCTAGAAAATTGGACAAACATTTTCCAATAATTGCGAGTCTGAAGACGAAGCCACTAATGTCATCAGGTATTTCCGTTGGAATTTCCATCATTTTTGAGATAATTTCGAGGACTAAATTCAAATTTTCAGTGGAAACCGAAGGCTTCAATACAGTCTCGACTTTTTCCGCACTTTTTTGAGTTTTTTGATCGAATAAATCGACTCTAAAGTCCAGAGACAAATGGCACTTCTTCATGTTCTCAATGCACTCTGAATTCTCATCACCAACTGTTGCAAAATCGAAATCGAAAGTGGAAAATCGATTTTTCGAGAATCTCCTGTCCCAAGATTTTAAAATAAGACCGGTAATTATTCTGCAGATGTCATCCACAATTTCTGGACCCAAAATCTTGACTCCTGGGATATTTAAGCACCATCTGATGACTCTTTTCCTATCAGATTCTTCAGATCTCGATGAATTCGTCTCCACTTCATCCAGAATCAAGACATTACTGCATAGAACCAAAAGAGTTTGTACACTCGGTACAGACCACTTAATTGCATTCGTAAAATAAAGATTAACAAATGCATTGACATTCTGAATTCCTCTATATTCTATCAGCATTTGCAGTAGTTTGTGTCCCTCGATCTCATTCTGTCCCATTCCCAAAGTAATCAATACATTATCAAATATCTGATCCCAGTACTTATTAGTACACTCATACTGTACCAAATCTCTCTCGAAATTTCTCTCAATTTCTATCAAATGCTTGGCCAATTGGCACAAACTGTCCATGATTTTTGGCTCTTTCGTAGCAGCAGCAAAGTATTCACTTGTTGTTTTAAGCAAAATCACAAAATCATCGGATCGTAAAATTTGCGGATATTTCTGCAGCAAATAGCTCAAAATTTGGAACATTGGCCATCGATTCTCGAGATTATTTTTGCTGAATTCAATACTAAGAAGATCCAAAGGTGACTGTATCATCATATCCAGCCTCCTTCTCTTCGCTCTTTGCGCCTCATCTGTATCTCTCCTCTCATTGTCATCAGCAGCTCCAAAAGACGAATCTGATATGAGTTGATGAAAAATCTCAACAGCTACTGCAATTAAACTATGCGATAATTGAACAGGATTTAAATCCCGCAGTATTCCACTCTGAATATTCATGATGCTGCGTCTCCAATGATCTCTTTCATGTGCATAAAAAGTGTCGTCCCTCATTGTTGCTCCATTGGGATGATGAAGAAGAATCATGTAATAAAAAAATTCATATTTCCCCTCAATTCCCCCCAATGTCCCAAGAATTGTTTGGATTCTCTCCGTCAATTCACAGAGAAATCGACGATTCTCCGTTCCAATTTGTTGGATAACAGTTACAGCGAGCTTGCAAGCTGACTCTGCAAGCTCTGAGCTATCTCCAGAGATATCATTGAAGACTTTGTCCAAAAAAGGCAGTAAAAGCTTGACATCCTTGTATAAATGGCACGTTAAACAGCCATAATCAAGTATTTTTTGAATAACAACAACGAGAGAGCTCTTGATGGATGGAGAATGCTTGTAGAGCTTTGCACAGGTCTTCAGCAAATTGCGCCAGTCTTGTGGTGTTATTTGGGCTCTGTACAAACGATTTGAGAGAACATAATTCAATAATGACTCTATATAAACAGTGTGGCATGCCTGATGAGCTAGGTTCGTCAAGATCTCAAGGATCACTTCCATCAGATTGACGAATGTCAAGTAAACTGCAGTTGATGAGCTTGCAGATTTTATTATCAGTGCCATTATGGAACAACAGTAGTCTCGTGTTTGAATCTTTGGCTTTGTCTCCTTTGCTCTGACACTTTCGCTGAAGCTTATCAGCAACTGATGACAGTGGATAAGAAGAGAATTCCATGTTACATTTGGATGATCCTTTGATATTGAATTTTCCGTTATACTGGATTTTACGTCCTCGCCGTTTAGAAGATTGTAGAGATCCTTGATTGCTTGCTTGAGGAAAGAAAAAAAGAGAATGGTGAAGATTAATTTTTTGATGTTTCTTTTTTTGCAGGAAAAAGTGGATTATTTTATTTCCTTAGAAACGAAGGGGCCTAAGTGCCATGTATAAGAATAGCACTTATATGCCCTATTGTTTCTAAGAAAATTATTTAAATGATGAGGCTAGAGGTGCAGAAGTGTATCTTTTACGTGTTTTTGAGATGTTTTTTGAGTGTATCTTGAATTACCATGGTGGACCCAGTTATCGGACATTCCCCAGTTTACGGACATATCGACAAGTCATGTTAATAATTAATATTTAAGTGATAAAACCAGATTTCTCAATAATTACAAAGTATTAAAATAGAAAATCAACTGAATTTTTTGATTCATTTGAGTGTAATTTGTTATTCAATTAATTAATAATTGAATTCTTGCTGTCCGGATACTAGTGCCATTCTCTTGACTGTCCGATAACTGGTACCTTCATGCTACGTACACTTTAATGACACTTGAAGACACTAAATTACATCGGTAGCTTAGAATCAAAGGGGCGTAAGTGTCTAAGTGCTTATAAATAGCACTTATGCCACTTTTTTTTGAGGCAACATACAGAATTCAATTTTAATGCATTTATTGAAGGCATTAAACTCTGTACTTCTAGCAGTAATCATTATTTTTTCATTATTTGAAATATGTTAGAGGTTATAATCTTACCGACTTCTGAGTGAGAGTTCCTTCAGAAGTTCCTCTCAAAGTGCTCTCAAGATTGTAGAGTAATTGTGCCATTTTGGGGGATTTTCGATTGAAATGATTAATTCACATCTTGAATCATAAATTTTTTTCTCGTTCAAAATACGGAGGAAGGAAGACAATGTTTAAAGAGTTTTTCTCTCTTCTGTCGGCAGTAAAATTTGGCGGGAAATCAAAACTTCCAACGTTCACCACTGAAGGAAATTTAAAAAAAAAACACAAGGAAAAGAGATTTGTTGTATAAGAAATTGAATTTTGATTGAATAATTGAATAATTGGATGTATTAGTGGAGAATGGAACATGTTAAATTATTTTTGAGGTAAATTCTTATGAAGATACACAATTTCGAAAGTTATTTATGTAAAATTGACATTATTTCAAATATTTATTTGGATGTTTTTCTTTCATTGCAGTTGAAATTTGGCGAAAATCGGTTGGAATCAGTTGAAATACTTGGGATAGGATATTTTTGATGATTTCATTGGAAAACTGAGAATATTTCAGATGAAAAACATGTAGAAAAATTGTTTTTCCGATTTTTTCAGAAAAATTCTACTTTTTTGGCCTTGAAAAGGAGTCTAATCCTTCTAGTTTTCGAGAAAATTCACTTTTTTGAGGATATCTTCGGTTTTATTGATTGCAGCGACTTGGAGTTGATCTTAAATGAAAGGTGAGATCATTTGCCATCAATTCAAGTGGTTGAAGCCAAAAATAATCGATTTTTTCGATTTTTAGACCGTTGTGGGACAAAAATTGATTTTCAGAAAATGGCCTACAAATATCTGAAAAACTGATAATTTTTATTAAAAGAAAGTCATAAATCAATGGCAAATGATCTCACCTTTTATTTAAGATCATTCCCAAGTCGCTACAACCAATAGAACAGGAGATATTCCAAAAATACTGATTTTTTTTTGGAAAAAAGAGAAGAATATCCTTTGAATTTTGTAAAAAAAAAAACAAATTTTCGAAAAATCTGATAAAATCAATTGCGACACATGTTTTCCACGTGAAATTTCCTCAGCTTTCTAATGAGATCATTATAAAAAATCTATCTCCAACTATTCTACCAGAATTCCCAGTATTCTCCACTTAATTCAATCTTTCTTCACACTCAATCAATGAAAAAGATTCATCATTTAAGAGCACAACAATTTTATTGAGCAATTTCAAAATTGAATTTTGTTCTGGAAGCATCCACTAGTCATTGATTAATTTAGTCCAATTGACTGAAGCAGGCTAAAGCAGACTTAATACAATTGAGTGATTTATGAGTGAAAAATCCTCTATTCTCTTTTCGTCTTTCTTTTTCTTGAAACTCAACCATAATAAAGTCTTTGATTCACTGAAAAATTGAAACAGACGATCCCTGCTTCATGAATATGACTTGAACAACAAAATGTACAATTAACTAATCATATTTTTATGTTTCAGCAAAATTATTGAAGTTTATCAAGGTGTTTCTGTCCGTATAGTCAAAAAAAAATTGAATTTTTGTATAAAATCGTTAAAAACAATCTATATAAGATGGAATTCTCCAATTTGATGAAATGAATTTGTAAAGAATGTAGTGTTGAATGAAATAAGTCCTAGAAACAAGAAATTCATCGAAAACTGTAGAATTTTGTGTGGTTTTCGAAAATTCCTTCAAAACTTGAAAAAATAAGGAAATGTAAAAAACACAGAAAATTTTCCAATTTTCAATTATTTTTTCGTTTCTACGACTCATGTTATTACTCATTACATTCTTTACAGATTCACTTCATCAAATTTGCAGATTTTATCACGTAGAAATTATTATTAACGATTTTATACAAAAATTTAACTTTTTTTTTGACTGTAGATACAGAAATACACGTGTGAGAGGGAAAAACCAATGGAACATTCGAAATTCATCGAAATTGCTGACTCCAGAAGCTTCTTCCATCAATTAATCACAGATGCTTCATCTCGCCAGATCAATAAAACAAAACAATATCATCGAAGTACAATGGAAAGTTTCTATCTCTTATTCATATTTATAAAAGGAAAGAATTGGCCGAATTGAAAAAATTCGTCTCCCACGTGTATTTCAATTAATTTAACGATCACGAAAAGACAAGGAAAGAAGAACTCTCATCAGCATCAGAGTGGGGTGAAAATTTTCTCTTATTAAAGCGCATGATCAATTGAAGTGTCACCCATTTGCGCACGAGCTATCAACGTTTCACCATCTACATCGTAAAACCGGTATTTCTATGTTTTCTAGCACATTTCGTCAATTATAAAAATTATCGAAAAATAATCAAAGTTTTGTTCAATTTCTTAATAATTTAATTGAAATATTTTCGTTATTTTTTAATATCTATTCATTTTTTTTCTTCGTCAGCACTTGAGATAATCAGACGATTAGATATTGGGACTATTGATAGGGAAAAAAAACTATAAAAGCCCAGTTGAATAAAGAATTTTTCAAGTTTTTGTGGTTCAATTGGAAGGAATCATCGAAATGGCTCCTAAAATCGTTGTTAATTCACCGAAATTAACGTATTTGGAGGATTTTATTCAGGCTGAATACGAGTATCAAACTTCGAGGGTGGAAACTGGTGGAGAAAATGGAACGACCATGACTGTAAGATTTAGAGATTTTTTTAAATTTTATTTACAAAAATTACTATAGAGCGAAGAAGAGGAATTCTCTTTTACGTGACTAGGAAAAGAGAATTTCGTTTCCAACTTTTTTGCACTTTTCTTTTTTTTTTTCTTACTTTTTCTAAGATTTAAGCAGTTAATTTAATTTGCTTGATCCTCAGGTAACCCCAGAATCCACTACTTTGCTCATTCGAACTGCATCCAAAGTCCCAAAGCTCGGAGTAATGCTTGTAGGATGGGGTGGAAATAATGGCACGACAATAACAGCAGCTCTACTTGCCAATAAATTTAATCTCTCTTGGGATACAAAGGATGGTATAAAAAAAGCCAATTGGTATGGCTCACTCACTCAATCATCGACAGTTTGGCTTGGTAATAATGGTGGAAAGGAAATTTATGCACCCATGAATTCACTTGTACCAATGGTAGAGCCAAATGATATTGAGATAGATGGATGGGACATATCAAATTTAAATCTGGCTGATGCCATGAAAAGAGCAAAAGTATTGGATATTAATCTTCAGAAACAATTGGTGCCTCATATGGAGAAGTTGAAGCCGAGAAGAAGCATTTATTATCCTGATTTTATTGCTGCCAATCAGGTTTGTGCAGAATAATACAGGAAAAACCAGGTAAAAATGGTTCTGCAGGTCAAAATGATTTGGGATTTTTTTTTAGGGTGAAAGCTTCTACGAAAAAATTTGAAAAAATTCACCAACAATGTTTACTTATTGGTGCATCTTCTCAAATTTTTTCAGATTTTTTCATCGAAGCCTTACCTCTAAAAAAAAAATTCTAGCTCATATTGCGGCTGAGGTCCATTTTGCCTTACTCTTTCCCCTAAAAATTCACCCAATTCATAATCTCTGTTAATTTTTCATTGTAAAAATTCCTCAGGAGTCCCGAGCTGACAATTTAATACCTGGAACCAAGCTAGAGCAATTGAACAGCATCAGAAAAGACATTTCCGACTTCAAATCCTCGAGGAACCTCGAAAAAATCATAATCTTATGGACAGCCAACACAGAGCGATTTTCCCAAGTACTTCCAGGAGTCAACGACACATCGGAAAATCTCCTGAACTCAATTGCCTCAAATCACGAGGAAATAAGTCCAAGTACCCTTTTTGCAGTGGCAGCAGCTCTCGAAGGATGCACTTATATCAACGGTTCGCCCCAGAACACATTTGTCCCAGGAGTGATTGAACTGGCAGAGAAGAATAAAACGTTCATAGCCGGTGATGATTTCAAATCAGGTCAAACAAAGCTAAAATCTGTGCTAGTTGAGTTTCTGGTATCAGCTGGCATCAAGCCAGTATCAATAGCTAGCTACAATCATCTTGGTAATAATGATGGCTACAATTTATCAGCACCACAGCAATTTAGATCAAAAGAAATATCGAAGAGTTCAGTGATCGATGATATAGTCGAATCCAACAGGATTTTGTATGAGGAGCATGAAAAACCGGATCATTGCATTGTGATTAAGTATTTGCCTTATGTTGGTGATTCCAAGAGGGCAATGGACGAATATGTTTCTGAAATAATGCTGGGAGGACATAACACAATAATTGTGCACAATACATGCGAGGATTCTCTTCTTGCTAGTCCAATTATCCTCGATCTCGTTGTTTTAGCTGAATTGTGCTCAAGAATATCGATCAAGCCAAAAGATGATGATGAAGGGGATTTTGAGAGTTTCAACAGCATTTTATCAGTTCTATCGTACCTCTGCAAGGCTCCACTTGTTCAAAACAATACTCCAATTGTTAATGCACTTTCTAGACAACGAGCTGGCATCGAAAATATCCTCAGGGCCTGTATAGCACTTCCTCCAATCAATAATATGCTACTTGAACACAGGATAAATCTTAAAAAGGCTTAAAATTTTCATTGGAAAAGACACAGTTAATGTTTTTCGCAATTTTTTTGAGTGAGTAAATCTAATGTTTGTATACCTACTGTGCATTCGTCAATCCATCTTTTAGTAGATCAAAGGATTCAAAGATTTTTATGAAGCACGAAATGAAATTGTTTTGTGATTAAGTGGAATAGAATTTTGAATAATAATTTGATTGGAAAATTTTTGAAGAAATTTAATTTAGAATTTTTGAAATAAAAATGTTAAATGTTCCACTTAATCACAGAATTTTAGTGCATTTTCAATTAGTTAAATAGATTAATATGAGAATTGATTATAAAAATTGGAATAATTTAGAAAAAATTGTAGATCAGATGAATTTTTTTTTTTGTTAATTTTCAAATTTAGTTTTTTTTTTTTGGTATTCTCATTAAATTTTTGAGATGGATTGATTTTCACTGTAATAAGTATTGATGAAAACAGTATATTTATGTAAAACATAGATTATATTTTCGAAAGAAAAGTTTTGAAAAAGTAAAATTCAATATTGAACACATTTGCTACAATGAATTTGTAAAAGAAAAGAGACCAAATATAATTCTTCAATTATTTAAAAAAAATGCAAAGATAATGAAACTGCAGTATTATGTAGTATTTTTCTACTCTTTTTCAAACGAAAGAAAAAAAAAAGAAAAATAAAGTACATGAAAACTACAAATCTGTCTACGATCGAGAAAAAAAAAAGAAAAAATCCCATATTTGACGAATGACTATCTGAATGAATTTGACGAATATTAGCAAAGTATATTTTAGGAAATAAAAAAAAAAAAAATTAAATTGTAGATATTTATGTAAAATTATTTGGGTGTGTCTGTTTTGATTAAATAAGAGTTTGATGTATTGAAATAAAGAAAAAAAATTTGGAAATGTTGAATGTAAATCATGCATTTTTGACTAATTAGTTGAATTAATTCAAATAAAAATGTATCCTATTTCATTTTTAAATCCTAAAATCTAGAGTTTATCAGTAAAATCAGTATTTGAATACTCCCGCTCAATCCCCCCTCCCCCTTTGTCCTATCCAATAGCCGGATTCCTTTACTCCAAAATTCTCTCTCAAAAAACAAAAGAAAAGTCAAGAACAAAAACCACAGGAGTATTTTAAACAATTTATTCTCTTGAAAAAAGCTAAAAATCAAAGTCAAAATTGTTTAAATACTCTTGTTGAACACATAGAAACTAGCCCCCACATTCCTCAGTTCATTTCTCCTCACACACACACACACGCACCCGTATATATATAAGGGAGAATAGGGCAAAATGGACCTCTGCAACAGCACAATTCAGGAATTTTTTTCGTAGTCAAGGACTCGATTGAAAAATCTGAAAAAATTCGAGCAGATGCTCCAATATGTCTATATTCTTGTATAATTTTTTCAAATTTTTTCATAAAGCCGCCTATTCTCTAGAAAATCCCAAATGATTTTAAAAAACACGTCCATTTTGCCCCATATTCTCCTATATATAAATCCCACATCCAACCCTCCACGTTAAATCCCCCCTCCACAATCTCCACCACTGCAAAACCAAATAAACCAAGTATATAATAATAATAATAAAAAAAATCCACAATTCCAAAAGATCAAAGTTAAAATCCCTCGATCTCTCGTGCTTGCGTGTATGTGTGTGTGTGTGTGTGTGTGTGCTATGCACGAATCTCTCTCTCCCCCCCTCTCTCTCTCTCTCTCTCTTTCTCTCTCTCAGAGCCGGTCTCAGTTATTCCCCAATAATCTCTCATAAAACACAAAACTACCCTACAAAAATGTGAAAAAAAAAACAATTTCACTACAAAAAATAAAGAATTAAAAAAAAACACTGAATTAACATAAATTAAAATTGTGTTATTAACAAATTCACAATGCAACATTTCTGTGTTAGTAGTGATGTGGTGTTAAAGTGAAGTAAATCGTTATCTCTCCTAACCTTTTTGTTGTAGCTCAAAAAATCATCCAAAGGTGTTTCGACCAAAGTTACAAAAACACATATACATAATTACATCCTGTACACATTTGACAGAATAAAAAAAAAGGAAAATTTGCTATTTGATGAAAAAAAAAAGTCTTAAAATCAGTAAAAGTGTGGGTAAATTTGATGAAAAATCATCGAAATTGTGTCGTTTAAGTGTGAATATATGTGCTTCAATCACACAAATAAACAAAGTGTAAATTTTTAATACGTGCAATTAATTATTTAATTAATAATGGAATTATTGTTGTTAAATGTGTGTAGTGTCTCGTAGCAGATATATAGCCCAAAGGTGGCCACGAGGTTTTTCGTGAATGGGCATCAATGGAAAATGTGGCCGGTGCCGCCCAATGGAGGAATCTAAACACTCAAATAAAATTAAATCTTGATAAATTAATTTTTTTTATCATTAAAATAGAATAAAAAGACTTCAATCAATTTAATCAAGCTGTTTGTTAAAAGAAGACATTTTTTTTTGCAAAAGAAAAGAAAATTGTTGCATTGAAAAGTCAGTGATTAAAACTGAAAATTTTGCCAAGAGGAAGACAATTTTCTTGTGATAATTTCATTGATGAAGACTTATTTGTTGTGAATTTAATTTTATTCATCAAAAGCCTTTTTTTAATTTTTTTTTTAATAAAAAAATAATATTTTTTTATTCTTAATACATCAAATGTATATTTACATGATAAATATCATGTAAATTTTCCCACCAAACCTTCATTTTGGCTTGATTCGTTCCAATTTTCTTTTGGTTTGGGTGCTTTTGGGAGTTAGTGGGGCTGTGTGTGTGTGTGCTTTTTTTTATAATGGCATCTAATATGGGTATACAAATTGGCAATGCCTGGTTCCAGAGGAAAATTAACCTCAGGCCACAGCATAGGGGCGTTCACCTTGTCACTGAGGAAATACTCAGACAGGTGCCTGAACTACTGCAATTTTCTGTTGGTCTATGTCATATACAAAGTAAGATTTATTTGTTTTCATTGTTATCAAAAAGAAAAGAAACTTGCTAATGTCTTTGGAGGGTTTGGATTTAAAAATTTCGATGAGGCTAGAGAACAGGTACAGAAGAGGCCTTTTTGCTTGTATTTAACATGTCCTTTGAGTATATGTTGAATTACTTACACTTCAGGTACACTTAAATGACACTTGAATGACACTTGAAGAGACTAACATTATATACAGAATTTATTTCATTTATTAAAGGCACTTTTGTATCTCTAGCATTGTCGTTCTCATTATTTGGATTTTTGGAGCATTTATGGAGGTTCACTATTTATTTTTATTTATTTTTGTTTATTTTAAAGAGCAAGTATTTATTTAATTGTTTTTTTTAAATAGTTTCTAATTGTTTTTGTGTTTTTTTTTTGGCAGTTCTACACACATCAGCAAGCCTGGCATTAAATGAGAGCTGGGATCCAGACGTCAGGGATGATATGGAGATGATGCTGAATAAAATAATTCCTGAGGAAATGCCATACAGACACAGTTGTGAAGGTCCTGATGACATGGTAAGATCAATGAGAATGCAGAGAATTCGAGGGAATGGAATGATACTGAAGATTGCAAAGATATCTGACAATTTTTTGGATTTTTTTAAACAAATAAATTGAGGGGAGACGGGGTAAAATGGGCACACTCCAATCGAACGGTTCGAGATAGAAATTTTCTGATGATTTCATTGAAAAGCTGAGGAAATTCTAGGCTAAATACATGTCTCTAATTTTTTTTTCTCAATTTTTGAAAAAATTTAGGTTTTTAGCCAAGTTTTAAAAAGGTTTCCCTCTTGAAAATCGAAAAAATTCACTTTTTTAGCGATATCTCCGGTTCTGTTGGTCGTAGCGATCTGGGATGGATCTCAGATGAAAGATGATCTCATTTCCCATTGATTTATGTGGTTGGAATTCTTTTAAAATCCATTTTTCGAATATTTATAGGTGATTTTCTGAAAATCAGTTTTTGCCCTATAACTACTTGAAAAAATGGATATTTTCCTTTTTAAACCCCATTAATCGATGGGAAATGAGCTCATCTTTCATCTAAAATCAACCCCAGATCGCTACGACCAATAGAACCAGAGATATCTTCGAGAACTCCAAATTTTTCAAAAGCAGAAGACTTTCACCTTCAAATCTTGAGTAAAAAATTCAATTTTTAAAAAATTCCAAAAAGTAACTTCTGACATATGATTTTCATGGCAAATTTTCTCATTCTTCCAATGGAATCATCAAAAAAAACCTATCTCCAACACTTCCATCCATTTCATAGCATAAAATATCCCAAAATCAACCCATTTTACACCTTGTGTCCATGAAAAAAAAATAAAAAAAAATTGTCTAATCGTCTGCATCTTGTAATATTCATATTGTTCTTCTTTTCATTGAAATTAAATCAATTTTCTCTCTTCTCCACAGCCTGCACATGTGAAAGCATGTTTTCTCGGTTCTTCCTTGAGTATCCCAATAACTGATGGAAAATTGGCACTTGGTACGTGGCAGGGTGTCTGGTTTTGTGAACACCGAAACAATGCTGGTAGTCGTAAGTTGGTAATTACATTAACTGGTTGTCTAAGAGACTCAGGACGTAGTCCACTGAGTCCTGTTAGTCCTATTGCATCAACAAGCAGCTAGGACCACTCTCACCCCCAACGGCGTGGCAAACGTCAGCTGCGCATATCGACATCAAGTGAGTCGAGCTAGCAGCGAGTATAAATATTATTTAGAAATTTAAAAATTTAACAATTTTTAATAAGAAGAAAGGAGAATAATTCAATAATGTCTCACGTATTTTTTCATTCTTCTCAGAGGATATATCAGGGGGTGAGGAGAGGAGGATACTTTATCTGTTGATTATTGAAGGCAAAATGATTGAGAAATTAGATGATTCATTTCTTTTTTTTTAATCACAGATTTCAATGGAATCCAAATACAAAAGAATTTACTTCTTTATTCACTTTTTTTTTCTTTTGCCGATTTGAATACAAAAGCAGAGTGGAAATTCAAAATGCAAATTATTCAATTTAATTACTATTTTCATGCTGCCAGTGCAGAAAATTTTCATTCTGCTTATATTACTGTTTCTAATTAATATTAAAAAAAAAAAATGGAAAATTCAGAGATAGATAGTATTCTAAATTCAATTTTTTATTCTATTACTTAGAAAGAAGAGGAAATTTAACGTGAGATTGAGAGTATAAAAAAATTGCATTCCGGCATTATGCGTCCAAATACACCGAATTTAAATTATCATAGCTTTATTCGGAAAATATCCCTTTTTTCTCATTTAAAAGGCAATTTTCATTCTAGTGAAGAAAAGAATTAAGATAAATTTTTCTCGAGAGTATGAAGCAAAAAAAAAATCATTAAACTCTTTTTTATTTGTACTCCAGTACTCAAAAATTAGAAAAGCACAGCATCCTAAACGAATAAAAGAAAAATCACTGCTTTGTTATAGGCTAGTTCGTTTATCAAAATGAATAATAAGAAGATTTAAAAAAGGAAAAAAAACAATGAAAAAAAGTGGAAAAAATAAGAAATCTATAAAATAATACAAAAAAAAAAGAAATTATAAATTAATGCTAACTAAAACAGATAACGACGTTTCCATTCGCATTACGGGGGTGTAAATAGAACTTTAACAATAAAACAAGAAAAAAAATTATAATAAATGACTAAATTGTAATAATTAAAACTTCTTTGCTGTGCTAAGAGAAAATAAATTAATAAAAAAAAAAAACAATTAATTCCTGCAGATGAGTGAAAATGATTGATGACAATGTGAATTTGTTTAAAAAACACGTTATTTTAAAAAACTATGAAAAAAATTGTTCTAGTCGTCTGTAAAATCCTTTGCAAATAAATAATACATTACACTCATCTGCAGTGAATGAAGAAAAGTGGAAATAATACTGTGTGACGGAGCTATTTAAAAAAAAAGGAAAGATAAAAAAATAACAATTTATAATAAACTAAA
This sequence comes from Aleiodes alternator, assembly GCA_963921955.1. Classification (NCBI taxonomy): domain Eukaryota; kingdom Metazoa; phylum Arthropoda; class Insecta; order Hymenoptera; family Braconidae; genus Aleiodes; species Aleiodes alternator. Next base: position 11,879,752 of record OY998104.1, on the reverse strand, counting down.
AAAAAATAAATAGGATTAAAATTAAAAGTCCCAGGTAATTCAAATAATCTAAGCTTGTCATGAGCTTTCAAACGTATCTAAACGTACCATTTAAGCGAAGCAGTCGGTGTTAGCTATTTATTCCTCTGAATAGTTATAAATTATCGTCCACTAAACAATACTGGAAAGAAAAAAAAATAAATGAATAATAAAATTAAGAAATTAAAAGGAAAAAGCATTTAAATAATGGATTTAAAAAAAATTTAAATTAAAGCTTCAACATTAAGTACGCTAAACCAAACAACTTCATATAATGTTTAATAATAAATGCGCTCAAAACTACGGATATGGCTAAAATGAGAGAAAGAAAGAAAGAAAGAGAGAAAGAGGAATAATCATTATTTAATGAAGATAAAAATATGAGAAACAGTACAGTACAAGGATTATTAGTGTGGGAAGTGGTCTCTTGTCCAAAAAAAAATGTTTATGAAACATACTTTAAAAATATGAACAAAATAGAAAAAAAAATTGTATACCAGATTGATGCACATTGTTGTTAAGTAATTCACAGGGAAAAAAGAAATTATTTACTTCTAAATTTAATTTGAACTAATGAAATTGTTGAGGGAGCTATTTCATTAAAAAAAAGAGAGAAAAAGTGTTCAGTATGAATAATTTTCACGTTACGAATTAACATTTATCTTTTCCTTTTTTTTTTCTTCTTTTCTTTGAAATTATTTATTGACTGTAAAAGAAAATAAAGAAATAATTATTATTATAGAAATTTAATGCACAAAGGCAATCGCGTCATTACTTAAAGGTTTAAAAAAAAATACATGCCCACAAATTTAATTAAAATAATTAACGATTAAGCAACGATTAATATGAATTATTTATATTCATATCCAAAAGTGAAGGAAAAAAAAAGATAAGCAAGAGAATAAAAATTATAAATCTGTGAAATTAATTTTTTCGTTTATGTTGCGACATCCATTGTATGTATGTAAATAATCGTAATTTTTGAAATTTAATGAAAATCAAGAAAATAATGAGGCAGAATGACGTGAAAATATGTAAATGCCAGTGTCATTTTGCCCATTTTACATTAAAAAACAAACATCTAGTCGACAATGATTTCATTAATTTTTTGCCATTACTAAATTTTTTCATAATATTTCATTCGTAATTGTAATGAGAAAAAAAATTTAAGAAAATTGATAAATTAAAAAAAAAGAAGGAACATTGCTGTGCAATGTTAAGTCGAGACTCATTGCCACAAGAGTAATTGTAGTGATTTTGCAGAATTCAAAAATGAAAGAGACAAAAGAAAAACAGGGAAAATAATTGAAATCAAAGTACATTTGGAAATGTGATTTAATTCTTCGGGATTTGATATTTTTTAAAGTAAGTTTACTTTACTCTCCTTCTGTTTAATTCAATTAATTTCTTTTTTTTAAATTTAATTCTAATATTATGCTTCATGTATATACAGATGTTAAGGGTAATTATAATCATCGAATATTTCACTTGAATAATTAATTTCTCCTCTTTAAAAAAAAGCATTGATAGAACTAATCATTACTGCATTTTGATTTCCATAGTTTTAAATTTAAAAAAAAAATAAAAACTGTGTTATATCGAATAATTCATGAATCCAAAAAAATAAGGGAGAATAATTAAATGGAAAATTCGCAGCACATGGTTAATTAGCACGGGCAATGAATCAGAATAATTAATATTAAAATCATTAAATGTGAAGAAGGACAATTTCCAAAGGAGAAACCCAAGAATCATTTTTTTTCGCATAAAAATAATAAATTTCGTGTCTCATCCAGTAGAAAAAAAAAAAAAAAATGAAAGAGTTACATTTACCAAGCCACAACACTGCGTACAAATGATGTGAGATCATGATTTTTATTAAATAAAAAAAAATAATATTGAATAAGAAATAAAGAGTAAAAAAAAAAAACTTTTTGTATCTTGGCTTCAGTCGTGCCTCCCCGAAAGAAAAAAAAAATTTAAAAAAGTCGCAAAATATTTGAGGATTATATTTTTTCTGCGAGAGTGTTTGAAGAGGTGAAAAAAAGAGAAAAAAATAATAATTAAACTCGTTATGTGAGAATTGTGTATATGTGCAACTTCCACCACACGAGTCTTCAAGTCTTTTACATTTTAAATTTCCATGTGTGTCCAATAATGAAGAAAATGAAGGAAAAAAAGAAGTAATTGTGAAATAATAAATTTTCAGAATATTGGCTTAGGCATTTAGTAATTGTAAAGAATGAAAAAAATGGAAAAAAAAATATTAATTGATTGAATAATTTTTTTCAATTAATTGCAATGAGGAGTGAATTGAATCTTTTTGTCTTAAACCACTTTAATCTTTGTTAAAAGAAATTTTTCATAAAAAAACTACTTTTTTTATTGAGAAAATATCAATTCATCTCCTCATTAAAATTAATTGAAGAATATTAAATTATCTATTCTATAATTAAGGTATTTCATGTACATTAGGGCTTATAAACGGCTTTGATAATGCTTGAATTTATACTGAAACCTGAAAAAAAAAGGCACAAGGATAAAGTGATTTGGTGTGCGCTTATTAAAACCAAAGAGAAAGCAAAAAAATTCTTTCGAAAACAAAAATTATTTGCTGTCATTCTATCAAATTCCTTATTTTATTTCGATAACAAAATTACAGTGATTTATTTGAATTTTTCGAGGTCGAAAGGGTAATGGAAATTGCATGAGAGCAAAATTTGCAAAATCGAAAGGAAATAAGTGAAATTAATAAATTAATTAATTTAATGAGAAAGAAAAGCCGAAAGCCCAGACTGTTTCCAACGTCCTATCAAGAAAAATGATTTCTTGGAACCAAAAAAAAAAGAAAAAGTGAATAAAAAAAAACAAAATGACTAATTAAAAACGTTTAAACGTGGGTGTTTTCCCTCCCCGAAATATACGGAAGATAAAAAAATATAAAAAAATTGATTTAAAAAAATACAAAACAAACTGCCTTTCACTCAAAACCATCCATCGCCTTTGAATTCTTAATTTGTAAGTGTGCACATCAAATTTTATAAGAAAAAAATGCATAAAAACTTAAAAAAAAAAAAAAATAACGAATCCTCACCATCACGTTGTATAATTAGGCTTAGTATTCAAATGGGGCTCATGAAAAAGGAAGTTTAATGAAAGAAACATATTTGAAAAAAAAAAGGGAAAAAATTAATGCTGTAATTAAGTGGAATAGGGAGATTTCGAATATTCTCAATCAAAAGAAGAAAAAAAAAAATCGGCCACTAAAATCGGAGAAAAAATAACAGTTTTAGATGAATAAAGAGAACACTCACGAGTTAGTATTTAAAATTAATTCCTTATTCCATTTGATAACAGAATAGTTCGCTTCTATTCTATGAAATTGATTGGCATTTAGTACTTTATCATGAAAAAAAAAAAAAACTTTTTGTACATTGCGTGAAAAGAAAAAAGGAAAAAAACCTCTAATCCAATTCCGAAAATGAATAAAAAACAAATAAATTAACAACCAGAGTGATCCACTGGCTGGAAAAAAAACAATACATTGAATAAAATGAAAAGAGAAGAAAAAAAAAATTTGAATAAAAGAACGTAATCTAAATATATCAAGTATAATCCAATGAGTGGAGATAAAAAAAAATTAGTAAATATGTAGCATATGTATACTTAGGTAAGATGTGTAAATAGTATGAAAAAATACTAATAATATTAATAATAATAATAATAATAATAACAATATTGAAATTGCGATGAAAAGAAAATAACAAAATATGGAAACGAATCTAAATACTAACTTAACGTATGAATTAAACCAAAAAAATGTTCAGAACGAATGTCATAAGAATTATTGATGAAATAAGTAAATAGATAAAAAAGAAAGAAAAAAAAAACATTTGTTCACAGGCGACAATATGGAGGATTTAATTAATTATATTTTTATTCATTAGTTTTTTTTTCCTCTTCAAATTCAACTTTTTCCCGACCAGAATTTTCAGGATGAGTGAAAGGTGAATTTTTATTATTCAAAGAATTATTTAAAATTTTATATATTTATCCAATTTTTTTTAAAGCCAATAGACTTATTACAAAAAAAAATCTAATCTAATTATAACATGAAATTACAGCTAACATAGTTGCGCCATAAAAATAATACTAAAGAACAATTATAAAATGCAGCCAATTCAAAGGAATCATTGAGATTTTTTTTTCGTCTCATTTTGAGGGGAGGAAAATAATGAGAAAAGGAAGTAGGAATGAGAGAATTAATGAGTATTGGGAAATTTAATACGAATTGAGATGGCTTATTATTTCCGGTATGTGTCCAGCCTCATTTTTCGGCGTTTCATCCATCTCCTTGTAATTTTGAGGAACAGGATGCGGGCCTGGATTACTCAAATCATTGGCTTTCTCCTGGACTTCTTTGAATGATGCCTTTATATTGTCCAATGCAGCACCAAGACCAGATTTAATTTGATTAAATTCCTGAGTGACGAGGGACAGTCTGCCGAGAAGATAATTCAGATTTTCATCCACTTCTGTCATGCGTTTTGTGATTTCACCGACCTGAAACAAATAATTTGTGATTAATTGATGAAAAAAAGCTTTGTGAAGTTTATTCTCACTTACTTTACTCTCCATTCCGCCCATCGTGGACGTTGTGCCATTAACGTACGCCTCATTCTGCTGATGGAGCTTGTCCAAAGCCTTAGCACTCTCTGTCATCTGCTGATACATCACATTAATCTGTCTCCAGACCTAAAAAAAAATAATATTCATTAATATTTAATTTCAAAAAAATTTCCAACGATTTCACTCTTATTATGAGAACTTTGCTCACTTGATTCATTTCCTGCTCCATTTTCGTAGTCAAATTGGCAAGTGCACCATTCTGATTGTCCATTATATCGCTAGAGATTCCATCGAATCGAGAATTTAGTGTATCATTAATATTAATACTCTGGGCCTTAACTAAATCCCCAACTTCCAATAAAATCTGATGTACACCATATTCAACTCTTTTCTTCGTGTCCAAAACGTGATCTGCCATTGAGACCATCACTGATTGTCCTTTTCCAAGATCGTGGAGCTCTTGGTTCACACGATCTGCATTATTTGCCAAATCCATTCTGCAATATAGAGTAATTAATTAATTGATCAATCAAATTTATTTCAGATTCATCTCAATTCATCTTAATTTATCGTAGATTTATCTCAATTTACCTCAATTCATTGATTGAATTTTTCGTTTCTTCATTTGTCTCGTCGACTTTTCCACCAACTCCACTCACCTCGTGGACAATAGCATCTCTAAGTGAGTGTTTAGTTTCCTGGAGAGTCGCTTGAGTCTCGTTGTGGAGGGCTTGCATGTCGGAAACCCTAAAATACCCCAAAATTTTCAAATTATTTTTTATAACCGATTCCGGAAGGGATTGGGAGTTAAACTCACATGGGAAGCTGTTGAATCCTGTCGGAAGTATCTTCTAAGAGTTCTTTCAGCCTCATTAGAGCCACTGCTTGTTCCTCAAGGGCAGGATTCGAGTCTGCGGGCTGATCTTTCATGCCTTCTTGGAGTTTTTCAGTATTTCTCTTTAGAACCTCGAGGGAGGCCTCGATGTCACTTATTCTCGCTCCAATACCCCTCATCTAAAAGTTCAGAGATCCAGAAAATTTAATAAAAGTCAGAGAAAGGACATGAAGGGGGAAACGGATGCATTTTATTTTTGATGCTTTGTATGATGAAAATCGCTCGAAATCAGTGGAAATATTTGAGGGAAGTGTTCTTTGATGATTCCATTCGAAAGCTGAGAAAATTTCCGTTGGAAAACATACGTTAAAATTAATTTTTGAGTATTTTTCGAAATTTCGACATTTTTAGCTGAAAATGGGGGCTCTACCCCTTTTCGAAATCGAAAAATTTCACTTTTTCGGCAATATCTCCGGTTCTATTGGTCTTAGCGACTTGGGGTTGGTCTCAAATGAAAGGTGAGATCATTTGCCATCGATTTATGTGGTTTTTAAAAAATTATTCAATTTTTTTAGACGATTTCTGAGGCACTTACGAGGTAAAAACTGATTTTCATAGAAAGACCCATAAGTAGTCCAAAAATTGATAATTTTCCTTTCCGAACCACATGAATCGATGGCAAATGATCTCACCTTTCATTTAAAATCAACCCCAAGTCGCTACGAGCAATAGAACCAGAGATATCCTCAAAAAACTGGAAAAAATGGAACATAAAAAGGGTTTGATCCCTCATTTGTGCCCGAAAAAATGAAATTTTCAAAAAATTCCAAAAAATTAATTTTAGTCATGTTTTTCGTCGCAAATTTCCTCAGCTTTCCAATAGAATCATCAGAGAAATTCCATCTCAAACGATTTCATTGGAATCTCCCTAATACCCCCATAATTTTCATTGAATAATTAACTCAATCAATTAAAACTCCGGAAGTACCTCTTCTGAAACAGTTTGTATTTGTTGAGCTTTGTTGACAGTTTCTTCATCCAATTTATTACCAATAGAATCAAGTGCAAACTCCAATCGTGCAACTTGACCACCAATAGATGATTCAGTGTTATTGAGTTTTGCTATTATCTCATCTGACTTATCACTTGTTCTTGGTAACTCAGTTGGACGATTATTTGTCTCAACAAATTTACTATCAATATCCGAAAACCAAGCATCCAAACGACCCTCCAACAGTTCAATACCATCCGCTGTCTTTTGATTCTGAATTCTTTCTCGTTCATCTCTCTAAAAAGGTAATTAATTCAATCAATTAACAAAGTTTGATCGATCAATTGAACTCAATGATTAATTAATTAATTATTTTTAAATAATTTACAAACCTGCGATATTAATTGCTCTATTCCTCCGATTCTCTCGTCCAATTTATTTAAATGCGTTTTAAGTCCATCAATTGCTGAAACTCTTTTTGATAAAAGACTAATGGCCTTTTTAACTTGTTCACCCAATTGACGCTCTCTTATCTCGTGTCTCTCTAATTTTTCCGTATTTTCCCGCATCATATGTACAAGACTGAGCATTGCATCTTTGATATCCTCGTGTCTTCATTAGAAAAAAAAAAAACAAGTGGATAATAGTATTGTTTTCCAACAGATTCAGCTTTTTCTGCTAATACTTCAATATGCTTCCGAATGGAAGTGATAAAACTTTTTTCAAACCATCATCGAAATATAAAATTTTGAAGAAATTCATTAAAACGCCAATAACTCGAGAACTAATCATACAAATAAGCTCAAAATTTACAGGCATCTAACTGATATAACTCTTGCGATAATATATGAGTAGGAAAGAATGGGGTAAAATGCACCCCTGCAATAACATAATTCAGAATTTTTTTTTTCGATGTCAAGGACTTGAAGAAAAAATCTGAAAAAATTTGAGAAGATGCTCCAATATGTCTTCATTCTTGTATAATTTTTTCAAATTTTTCCATAGAGTTGCCTATTCTCTAAAAAATCCCAAATCATTCTAATGAACAGGTTCATTTTTCCCCACTTTTCCCTATAAATAACATCAGTTGAATGGTTTCCAGAAATTCCATTAAAAACTGATTTTCGAAAAATGGACATATCTCAAAAAGTAACGATCGGATTCTCTTCAAATAAAGCTTAAAAAATAGACTTCGTCGAGAGAAAGTTCTCCACAAAATATGAAATTTTTCTACAGAAATGTTTTGCTGTAATTGAGACTTTTATGCATATGCAGATATACCCACACAGACATGCGCTAAAAATATCATTTTCTCTATTTAGATGGTTTTAGGTATGTTCTATTAAAAAAATTACAATCGAAAATTCTGATGATTACATAGCTTCCATTCGGAAGCAAAAAAAGAAATCATTTAAAATAATGTTTTCTTAGTATTTTCAATGTAATTATATTTTCAAAGGAGTTAAATCATTCATGACCCCTCCATTCAATGAATCTGTCCACTGACAATTGAGACAAATGTCGAATATAATTTTATAGACATCCATTGTTAATGAAAAAGTCATAAATCATAATTCATAAAACTTGACACTGTAATGAAGATTTTTTTTTAAATTTTCGTCTGAATTTTCCGTGCAAAATCCCGGAAATTTCAAAACGAGTCACATATCTACTGGAATTTCAGATAATTACGTCATTCAAATATGAACAAATCATCGATTTTCAAATAACTTCACGCTTGAAAATCAATAAAATTTGTAAATTTCAGTTTAATTGTTTCTTGAAAACTCAGTAAAAATAGGAAAAATTCCAAAAAAATTGAAAATTCGAGTCATTTTGATTCTGAATATTCATGTTCAGTTGAAAATTCAAGTAAGTTGTAGAATTTTCGTCTCAATTCTCCTTAGGACTCACAGATTCCCTTGAATTTCCCCTGAAACTCACAAATTTCATTATCATCTCCCCATTAAAAAAAAAAATTCAATATCACGTTTATGAAAATTCCCATTAAATTGTCTATGAAATTTCGATTTTTTTAAAACAGTCAATCTTACGTGATTTCTCTGGCTTCAATTCCATGAAAAGAATAAATTGTTAGAAGCAATAGTAACAACGAAATGTCCAACAGCCTCATCCTCCCTGAATGACTCTCTAACTTTGTTTTTTAATCACTATTGTATTATTTTTTTCGTCTCCACTTGAATCTCCGTTCTCTGCCCCTGAAAGATGAAAAACACTTTGTTCATTCATAAAATCCTGTCACACAGTATGAATACACGTACGAAAGTGCTTTATAAAGAATATTTTTTTATAAGAAATTGAAAATTTTTTTATAAAGAATTGCAACTTTTTTTATAAAGTCTTTATAAAGTATTTCCATATGTGTATCCATTCCATTTGTCTATTTCTCTGTAGATTAGTTTGGATCATCTTCGTACGAGCTTTGCATTTACTTGCGGCACACAAATGAATTTCAATAATAATTTAATAACCGCATGGCCTAAGATAAGAGAGATATAAAGGGGTCAGTTACGATGACCTCTTCTTCTTTTTTTTTCACAGGAAGAATTATCGCGATAAATAATTCAATTTAATTTGGTAGCGAAATGGTAGAAGAAGAGAAGTGGATTACAATTTCGTTCAGTGTGCTCGAAAAAAGGACCTCTTCTACCAAAACGAAAAAAAAAAACTATGGAAAATAAAAGGAAATTGTGATGGACCCAGTTTTTGACACTTTAGAGCTAGTTTCTGACAGCAAAAATGGAAGATAACAACTATTTCGAATTTTTTCTGAAAATTCGAAAGAAAAATCGAAAATTCTGGAAAAAAAAAAACGAAAATTCGCGAAAAATTTCAAAAAAATGTCGAAAATTCTGAAAATTTTCACATATTCAAATAAAATTGTTTTTTTTGCTTATATTGTTTATACAGCACTTACGCCCCTTTGTTTCTAAGGCAATGACATATTTTTTGTACTAAACGAGCTTAGTAATTGAATCTTAAACAATTTATTGTAAATTTCTAAATAACTGAAAAATTTTTAAAAATTGTCAGTTATTGGAGTACTGTCAGAAACCAGGACCACCATGGTATTTCCTTGGAAATCGTAATTGATTCAGCTACAAACTAAAGTCAAGGTCTTTGCCCTCTCGTCAAATCGGTTTGGACAGTACCAAGTTCAACGTGCAACCCAAAGAAAATCTTTCGTTTCTGTATTGCATTTCAGTTTCATAAATGAGTTAGTCTGTTACTTGAACCGTTAAAATCAGATTGAGTTGTGGGAGGGAGGAGGGGGAGGGGGTTCATGGACTCTAAAAAGCCATCAACTACATCACTAAGCCCTTGTATAAATATCTCCTTTTTTCTTTCTTTTTCTCTAATCTCATGTATATTTAGAATTTTATCCCCATAGAGTTTTTTGAAGAGTACAGAGGCAATAGAAGAAATGAAAAGGATATATACATTGCGATATACCGATGTTTCTTTCGTATCTTTAAAGAAGTGGAGTTATTGGAGCCATGTGGCTCATCCAAGGAGCCATCTGTTTTTGCGCAATATAACATGGGCAAAAGAAGAAGTCAAGTGTATTTTTTTTTCTATTTCATTAGAGTAACATGACCGATAGATGGACGATTAAGGAAGTATTAGACTTTATTAATTCATTTGAAATAGGCAAATCACTTTATGAAGTTGCAGAAAACAATGATTTACAGAAAAATATACAGTGAATCGACTAAAAATCAATTAAACTTGAATAATGTAGAAATAACTGAGGAAAATCAAGGAAAAACTGGAAAATAACTGAAACTCAAAGAAAATAATGATAATAATATATAATATAATATAATAGGGAAAAGTGGGGCAAAATGGACCTATTTTTAAGAATGATTTGGGATTTTTTAGAGAATAGGCAGCTTTATGAAAAATTTTGAAAAAATTATACAGCAATGAAAACATATTGGAGCATCTTCTCAAATTTTTTCAGATTTTTCAATCGAGTCCTTAACTCCGTAAAAAATTCCTGAATTACGTTGTTACAGAGGTTCACTTTACCCCATTCTTCCTTATAATATAATATGATAAATAAAATAATAAAAAAATAACAATAATAAAGAAAATAACTTAAACTCAAAGAGTCATCTATTTATTTATGAAAATCCTCGATAATAGAAACCGTCCATCTTCTGGTCAGTGTTCATCTATTGGCCATGTGACCCTACGTGAGATTTATTATTGTTTTTTTTAATAATTAAATTCTTTTTTCTTCGGTAATTCGCAGCAAAAAAAGGCAATAAGCTAAATAAAGGAGAAAAGATCTTCTTGATGGAGGAGATCGTTAAAATAAATCACGAAGAAAAGGGGGGGGGGTTAATGTGGAGGAGGGGAGGGAATTAATGATAGGCCACTGACTAATATTATATCCAAATTACTATCATATTTAATTATTATTGTCTAATTAAAATCTTCTTTTTTCAAATTATTTCAGTAATTGCGGGAAAAAGTGGCATTTGGTCTGATGCCAAGATTTTTTTTCGAATTTCCATGTTTTCTAACTTCTAATTTGAGACTATGGGGCGAATTCGAACCATCAAGACTTCCGGGAATTTCTCTCGCAAGTCTTATCATAATCGTAACAGACACTATTATTCTGAATTATCATTAATTGACTTTATTTACTTGAATTAAAGTAAAAAAAATACGATACACAATGTATCAATTGATAATTTTCAATGAATATTGATAAATTACTCCAAGCTTTTCTGCGAAACATTGAAAAATGAGTTTCAATGAATTTCTTCAATTGCAAAATCTTAAAAAATAGCGAGATAATCGAATTTATTCGTCTAATTACAGAAAATTAATTGAAGAAAAAGGAAGATGCATCAAATTATTCACCAAAAATTCCTAAAAATTCTATTAAAAAGTTCGAAACATATCGGAATGCATTTCCTTGAATTTTCAAATGGGCAATAAAAATGTGGTTTAATACTTACAAGAATAGAAACGAAAAATTTTATTGTCTAAAACACAAAGATAAATGCAAGATAGACGAAGAAAAAGACAATTTTATGAGCGTACTGTTTAGCTTCAAGTTGCACAGAGAACTGAAACGCCTTTAGCCATTTAGCTAAGCCTTGTCTTTTCTCTTTTTTAAAAAATTGTGGGTGCTGCGACTCTTACGCCATCGTAAATTATTGTGGTGGCCTTATGTGCATGTCTTCATTACCGACTCTTGGCAAAAGGAGTGAAGGAAGCTAGAACAAGAGAGAGAAAGCAATATTGAATCATCCATAGCGTAAAAGCACCAGTTACCGGACGGTTGAGGCGATGGTACCAGTTTCCGGACAAGTTAGGATTCAATTATTAAAATGAAATGATAAAAAATTTCAATTAAATCAATCAAACACAATTTACTTGATTGTTATTCTAACATTTTGCAAGCATTGAAAGACTAGATTTTTTCATTTGAATATTAATTAGTATGTTTTGCTGCTGCGTCCGGTAACTGGGTCCACCATGCTATTTTCTTTTTAAATTATGAATTCAGTAGTGAAAAGGTGAAAGTCTCTTGTCTTCTCATCAAGTTTTTTGAAAATACCTCAGAAAATAACCGAGAAAAACTTTTGAAACTCTTGAAATTCTCTACAGAAATGTAGATGAGGAATATCACCTTATCTCGCTTAGTTTCCGTAATATCACCTTATCTCGCTTAGTTTCCGAAATATTTCCTTCGAAATGACCTCGAAGATAAGTCGATTTATCCTGTTTTACCTCTTCACTACTGAATTATTGATAATTTAACTTACCAAAATGTTTGTAATTCATTTTTGTGTCATTGTAGTGTTATTAGAATCGTTTGAGAGTTAATTGTTTAATTGTAATTAAATAAAATATAATGAGCATTGCGTTAGCGAGAGAGAGAGAGAGAGAGGGAGAAGAAGAGAAAGAGAGAGAGAGAATGATTCGTAAAATGTCGATGCCAACCGGTGCCTCGTTCTCGCAATTATTCGATATTTTCACTTTTCTCCACCAAATTTCCCTAAAAATAAAAAACAGATAAAATTCGATTATACTCGAATTACACAAGTGATTAATAATAGAATGGTGTCATTAGGTAAGTACTGCAGATTAAATTAAAATCCAAATAATTAGATTTTCATATGACGCAATATAGTATCTATAGCCATTTAACATCAACATTTCCTCAGAAATAATTGTTGTCACTTCATTGAAAGGATTCAATCGAATTATTTTGAATTATTGCCGCCAAGTTTTCAAAATAAGGATGATAAAAGAAAAAGGAAAATTCAATAATTGACTAAAATACTTCATTTGCGTCATTTGTGTGTGTTGTTCGAGGAATTCGAATGCTCTGAAGTTAGGCGCGAGGCAATTTCAAAATTTAAACCGCCACCTTTCGTTTGAAATTTGTATCGAGCGGATTTTCCGGTTTTTGGCGGGTGAATGACAGCATTTGGCGGGAAATGGCTACAGTCTCATGTTTTTTTTTCCCCTCGACACAAGCAACTTGTAACGGATTTTCGGTGCATTTCCGCGCTTGCATCCTTCCGATGTTGATCATTTGACGAAGATATTTCGATAATTATTTATTTAAAATATTGGATATTGATTAAAGTGTTGTGAATTAAATTTAAATTTTTCTGTTATAAATAACGACATTTCGTGAATTTTTTTGAAGGAGGTTAAATGCAAATTTTGAGACTCTAGAGAAAGTTCGTTGAACTCTTTTATCTTTTATCTTTACCTATGATGTGTCTTATTTGCTCGTAATCATTGAAATTGCATTGATTTACTATTTTTTAGGAAGACGTGGGTTTATTTTAATCGCCAAGATGACATCTCCATGCAAAAATTATTCACGCCCCTTCACTGTTTGCATCGAGGGAAATATTGGAAGTGGAAAAACTACATTTCTCAATAATTTCAAACAATTTAACAATACAATGGTACTTCAGGAGCCAGTGGAACTCTGGAGAAACGTGGAGGGCATGAATTTACTGGTAATTTCCACATTTTTAAATTAACGTGTATTAAAAATCCGAATTTTATCATGATTACTAGAAACAACAGACATCTGACAATTTTTTAATATTTTTATTTTTCTAGCAAATAAATTATTTTTGAAAAAAATGAAAAATATGTACTTGTAGAAAATTCAAAAAATTACAAATGCAATTTTTAAAAACATTTCTTAAATATTAATTTAGTCGTTCAAATAAATGGAAACAATTGGCAGATGTGTGATAGTTCAATTAATTCATTAACTATATTTAATTATGAATGTTTCTTTATTAAAGGGATTGATGTACAAGGATCCAGAGAGATACGCCTGTTTATTCCAGTCTTACGTACAATTGACGATGCTTCAGCTTCACACAATGAAGACAAATTTACCTTACAAAATAATGGAGAGATCTGTATACAGTGCACGTTGTTTTATAGAGAATATGAAGAGAACGAATGTGATCAGAGAAGTTGAAGCTACTGTACTTGAAAAATGGTACGATTGGTGTATTAACAATGCAGTTATCGAGACAGACTTAATAGGTAAAAGAAAAATCCAGTTTTTTGCATTAAATAATAAGTTCAATTCCCTTTTCTTAAATTTTTTAAAGCACTTTTTATTTATTTTATTCTTATTTTTATAGTTTACCTGAGAACAACACCAGATATTGTCTACCAAAGAATGAGAAAACGTGCAAGAAAAGAGGAAGACTGTGTATCACTTGAATATCTCGAGCAGATACATGAAATTCACGAGAATTGGCTCTACAGAAGAACATTGTTTAATGTACCAGCTCCAGTAATTATTCTCGATGCTGACCAAAGTATGGAGGAAATGTTTGTACAATTTGAAAAATGTAAGACACAAATATTTGATAATTGCCGTAATTCTGACAGAGATTCAAGGCTCATTAATTCACCAGTTAGTTCACCAAATATTACAGCAGCGTCTGATTGAAGAACTGAATTTTTTTCTAATGATCTTTCTAGAATAATTTTGTATATTAATTATAAAAGTGGTAATTAATGAGCCATTTTCGTTTCTTTAATTAAATTAAGCATTTACGATGTTTCTCGTCGTTTATAAATGAGTTTGTCTGTAATGTATACATTACGTAATTGTGTGATAATTCCATTTCGTGCATTTGACGATTAATATTTTTCGGAAAACTAATTTTTATATTAATTAATCACAATTTTATCAACAATGAAAATTGATAGATGTAAATGAATATTCACCTTTCCGAAGCAAAGGCAATTAATATTTTTTCAAAATAAACAATAATTACACAATTTACTAAAAAAAAAGAAATGTTTATTCATTAAAAATACATTACAACATTGATAACAGGTAATAATTAGGTGATGAATTTCAGTATTCGCCGAATGGCAATGAGTGTTATTTGGATATTGCATAATTATTTCAATAATTCTTATCGCAAATTTATCGAGTGGCAGATTACAAGCAGTAATAATTGAAGACCAGATGGTTTTTTTCCCGTATTAAATAATTAATTCAGAGATTTTTCGTGATTCCTGCCAATCTCCGGGCACAGTCGTACTGCTCGCATCTCCATAAAGCTCCAAGAAGTAATGCAATCCTTGCTTCGCTACCCATTGACTGTTTCCAGTCCAATAGTACCTGATAAATCACCTGAAAACATCGATTCAATGAAATAAATGAGAAGTTCTTTGTTTTTTTTTATTGAAATAAGTGAAACGTAGTTATTAAAATGTTATTTTAGCTTTGGTAATATATATTTACCTCATCGAGTCCTTTGGCATGATGTTGCTCTTCAAATTGCTCCAATTGTCCCTCCGAATAGTCCAGAGACTTGAAAACATCCTTCCAACCATGTCCAAGATGTGTCTTCACCAAAAACATATCATCAATTGTAACTATCCTATTTAATTTACAAAGAGCCTGTATTTCTTCAGACATCGATGGGTGTCTTGGCTTCGGTGGACTTCCTTGATGATTCATATCCTTTGGAGAACTACCTGGGTACTGATTAATATTACAGACATACGTTGTCGTCGCGCCTATTTTTATGCCACTAGAATTCACGATATTGTAGTTAACAATATTCGCCGTTTGTCCTGAAATAATCGATTCATTAAGAATATTTTAGGAAAATGACTTTAAAAAATTTATGATAAAATTAGCACACATCTGACAATTTCTGGCATTTTTTCAAACAAATGAATTGTCCTTTTTAGAAACAAAAGGGCGTAAGTGCTATGTAAAAGCATAGTACTTACGCCTCTTTGTTTCCAAAGTGACGGAATTATTACAAAAAAATATCTTCAAAAATTTTGCAAATATAGTTTCTTAAATTTTCTGGATGTGCATATTTTTTTTTAATGATTTATTTAATAAGAAAAAAAGTCTAAAAATTGTAGGATGTCTTCTATTTTTAATATTATTTAAAAAAATCATATTTACGTTCATTAAATTGAATTTTTTACCATTTTTAGTGCTTTGAGATCTTCGATACCGCGTTTGTTTCTTTTCAGCTGAATTTCTACGTTCCTTTTCATTATCAGAGCTACCTTCTGGCACTGAAGACTGTCTATTAACTGATGGTTTTGTTTCCTCTGTTGTCTCGGTTTCTTGTGCACTTGACGATGACTTATTGCTCAATTTTCTCGGCCTAAGATTGTGAGTATTTTCTTCTGTATCAATTCGTGGCGGATCGGGTTTAGCGTCTGTCGTCAAAAGGTGAATGCGCCGAGATAAGTCAGCGAGAATTGGCATTTTGCGTCTAAAAATTATGTTAATTAAATAAAGATAACGAAAATGTTGAAAAAAAACTTATTTTTATCATTCATATCATAGGGGAAGGTGGGGTACAATACACACTGCAATTGAACGGTTCGAGAGAGAATTTTTTTAATGATTCCATTGAAAAGCTGAGGAAATTTTGAGTGGAAAACATGAGTCAAATTTTTTTTTCTCACTTTTTGAAAAAATTTGTTTTTTGGCCAAGTTTTGAAGGGATTTCCCTTTTGAAAATCGAAAAAATTCACATTTTCGACGATATCTCCGGTTCTATTGGTCGTAGCGACCTGGGGTTGGTCTCAAATGAAAGGTGAGCTCATTTCCCATCGATTTATGGGGTTCAAATTTTTTTTTAATCAATTTTTCAAATATTTATCGGTCATTTTCTGAAAAATCAGTTTTTGCCCTATAAGTACTCGAAAAAATTGAAATTTTCCTTTTTGAACCCCATAAATCGACGGGAAATGAGCTCACCTTTCATTTAAGATCAACCCCAGATCGCTACGACCAATAGAACCCGAGATATCCTCGAAAACCTGAAATTTTTCAAAAACAGAAGAGTTTTCACCTTCAAATCTCGCGCGAAAAATGAAATATTTGAAAAATTCCAAAAAATAAATTCTGAAATATGATTTTCATGGGAAATTTTCTCATCTTTCCAATGGAATCATCAGAAAAAATCTATCTCCAATATTTCCATCCATTTCTCCTAATTTTCACAGTATAAAATACAAAAAAATCAACTCGTGTCCATTTTACCCCACCTTCCCCTGATAAAAATTAAGTTTTGATCGTATGTTTTGAGACGTGCAAAGTTCGTTATACGACCTCAGAATAGCTCAATACAACTGCAAGTTTTGCAAGGACACTTAGAATACGTGAGTGCTCATGAATACGAAAGATGCAAAAGTTTTTAAGAGGCATGTGGGATTTTCCGGTATAAGAGAAACCAGTTGCAGCGAGAGAATAAAGAAAAATACTGAATAAGAGAAAAAAAAAGAGTGGGGAGAGTCGATTGATAAAGAAACTCATCAATTTATCTTGTCTCTGACTGATAATGAGTTGAAACATTTCTCTTTCTTGTCTAATTTATGTTCTATCTTCTTTCTTTGTCTAGGAATTTTTCAATGAATGAGGAAAAAGACAAAAACCGAACTGAAATTTCAGTGGTTCATCAAAATTATCGAATTGATATCAACTGGATTTGATTAATATCTTCACCAATTTTTTTTTTCAAGTAAAATATTATGTAAAATAATATCTGCACACGATATGAAGTGTTTTGATCGTTGAATCACCATTTATTTGATTAATCGAGGAGCAATTTTACCCTTTTTTGCATTTGAAAATGCATGAAATTGCTAATTTTTTACATAAATTGTGTTGATTGCAGGGATTTTTATGAATGTAAAGAGCCAAGATGCTATAAAGATAAAAAAATACATAATAATAATAATAGTAGCCATAAGTAGCACGAAAAACATTAAAATTGAAGTAAAATAAAATTTGAAACTGATAAAAATGATGAAATCTGGGTTTTCCCATTATCCAAACTCAAGTTTTCTAAATTCTAAAAATTGAATAATTTAGTGAAAAAAACTGAAATTTGTTAGCGATAATCAACAATATGAGAGCAAATAATTAACAATAATAAAATAATTTACCAATCGAAATCAGGATAAATCCTTTCGAAACTTCGAATTCAAATTTTTTGAATAAACAGATGATCCTCCGCTAATTAATCCAATAAATTGATCAATTGAGGCGTAAATTAACGTATTTATCGACGAAAAACCATATTATTCAATAAATTGACGTGCATGTGCATTAAAATTCCTACATTAATGAAGAAATAATAATGAAACTCCCACCGGAAACGATTAATTACCAATAAAATCAAAATCACAAGATAAATTAATCCCAGATAAATAAAAATCCTTTTAATTATTATTGTTTATTTAAAAAAAAAAATTAATCACACTTCTCTTTTCTTTCCTCAAGTCTAGTCAGACTTATCATTACCGATTCACGACTAAAACCTTGCGGAATATCAACTTTACTTCGTCGTGAGAGAACAAAAAAAAATAAATAAAAGCAAAAAAAAGAACTTGAATATTTCAAAAAAATCCCGCCAGATGGAAGTGGACTGTCGCTATATCTATCTCTCTCGCCGGTAGACCACGTGACCTGCTCCATTCTGCTGTTGACATTCGAAATTGGAGTTTTTATTCAATTTTATCGACAAATTATCGATTGATTCGTGTTTTTGAGGGATTAAATGAGAATTGGGGACTGAGAAATGGCTACTTGTCTTATAAAAAAGGTAATTCATCATTTTTTATTGGAAAATAGTGTCTTTAAGACACATACATAACCTATATAGCTTAATTCTTTGTTTACTTCTGTATGTTTATTTAAAAATGCCATTTTTTTTACAGATTATCAACTCCAGATTTTTAACAAATAGAGGAATCATCTCGAGATTTTCCTCTGATCTGTGGACACCTGATTATTTAGAAGTAAGTATGTTTTTTCCTATTTTTCTTATTATTTTTATTGAAGTAGAAATTATTCTATATTTTTTTGATTAATTTTTCAGTGTATGAAACCAAAAATTCCACAATATCCAACGGCTTACATAAGATTGCGTGGATATGATTATCCAGTTCTTGAACAATATCAAAAACTTATTCACATTATGGCAGAGAATATGGAATTAGATATTGAGAATAGGTGAGAATAATAATGATGATAATAAAATTAGCAGAAAACTGCAAATTTTGACATTTTTTTTGGAAAGAATAGATTGCCATTGAAAATAATTGACATCTCTAGATTTTCCAATTTTAAAAGAATCCTTGTAACACACGTCAAAATTTGGAGTGAATTTTCCAATTATGTATATATGTTTTTTTTTAATCGGCCTCATTCTCACGTGGCGCTTGATAATCGAGAATATGAGGTCCCCCGGTTGCGAAATGTCATTAAAAGTGGTTCAATTTCTATTCTCACCGAGTTTTTTCATGGAAAATCATTATGAATAGTTATTTTCTCTTGACTTTAGGTCCTCCGGGACCTAGAGAAGGGGAATCAATCGATTTTGCATGGGAAAATCAAAATCCTTAGCTCGAGTTGTCCCAATGAGAATAATATGAGTTCCCCCTTCCCAAAATATCATGGACAGTGGTCAAATTTCACTTTTTATGAGGCTTTTTCATGGAAAATCATTATGAATAGTTATTTCCTTTTTACTTAGAGGTCTTCTAGGACCTAGAGAAGGGAAATTAATCGATTTTGCATGGGAAAATCAAAATCCGTAGCTCACGTTGTCCCAATTACAATAATATGAGTTCCCCCTTCCCAAAATATCATGGACAGTGGTCAAATTTCACTTTTTATGAGGCTTTTTCATGGAAAATCATTATAAATAGTTATTTCCTCTTTACTTTGACGTCCTCTGAGATCTAGAGAAGGGGATCAATCTATTTTGCAGGGGAAAATCAAAATCCGTAGCTCGCGGGACAACCCCAATTACAATAATATGAGGTCCTCCGCTCCAAAATATCGTGGGTAGTGGTTCAATTTCACGTCTTATCGGGCTGTTTCATGGGATGGGTCTGATCGTCAAATTATGTTTTTTCACTCTCTTGTTATTGAGAGATTATGGAGATTTGTTAATTTTTCTTCTAAGAGTATCTTTCAATATTTTCCAGTTATGCTTTACCAGCGAAAAAATGGAAAGTCGTGAAATTCAAGCCCAGATCAAGTAATGCAGAGACAGAATATGAATTGAATCATTATGAGAGGAATTTTGTGATGAGTGATTTATCATCACCGACTTTTCCAATATTCGTGAGAATGCTGGAAGCAGCATTACCAGAAGGTGTTACCCTCAATATCGAAGAATGGAGACCAGAATTAGAGGAATTACGTTATGTTCCTGATAAACAATTGATGGACATGAGGTCTGAATTGCAAAGTTTGCAGAAACCCAAAAAATAATTATGTAAATATTCACTGTTCTATTAGAAATGAAATAATTTATGAAACTCTTTGAATAATGGATAAAATTCTTTTATTTTACTTTAAGTATAAAACGTATAAAAAATATTTACAGAAAAATATGCATGCTATGAGGACGGAATTGAAGATATAAAGATAATTTATTTTTTTATATTTTAACGAAGAATCATAACAATCCAAAGTGGACAACTTTGATTTTTGCTGTTTCTTCAGCTTTTACAGTCTCTTTCGAAGTGTCTTCAGTCCCAGCATCTTCTGAAACCGAAGAGATCAATTTAATTATTCAAATAATCGAGAAAAAGCTACATTTTTAAGGCAAATTCAATGAAATTTATACTTGAAAGTGGCTGGAAGTCCTTGAGATAATCCTCATTTCCCAAACAAAGTGGTAAACTCTCTGCCAATTCTCTTTTTGGATCCATCGGATGTAATTTTGATGCTGGACGTTTCTGAATCGCCCTATATCCTGGACCACTTTCAGGCAGCAAAATATGAGTAACTGTATTAGAAAATTTAACTTTCGGCTTTTCACTGCCTCCAAAAGCATCAATCTGACTGGTTCCTCCTTTTCCACCAATTACCGGCAGTGGAGGAACATTCGGATTAGTCCGAATGTCCCTCGAATCCCTTCCCACTCCCCTCCCACCTCCAGAACCATAACTCCTACACCCCTTTCCCTCCCGTATCCTCAAATTACCCCCAAAGTTCCCCTGATGGTCCCCTCGACCACTCAAATTATCACAACTCCCAGAATACGTCAATTCCTGCCCAAAATCAAGATCATAATTGAATCTATACGTTCTACTATTTCCAAAATTAATTTTTTGTCTATTCTGCAGTATCGTGGACACTGAGGACTGAGTCTTCACACCTAGAGGAATATTTCCTCTTGGGAATTTCATGAAATCATCCATGTCACTCAAACCAGGAGTACTTCGTGATAGTGGAAGATTTTTTCGTGGCAAAGTGCTCAAATAATTCACCAATGAACTAGTCATCTCCAGAGGTGGTGGGGGTACTTCGATGCTTCCATTGCCACTCGTGTCTTTCTCAGAATTATCTAGACCCTCTTCGTCATTTCCATTGTCATCAACTTCTTCAACATCCTCGTTAAACGAAGTCGACACTAAATTGTTGTCAGAGTTGAAAAAATGCTTGGAAATATCGCCAAAGTCATCTGGCTTCTCTCCTGGACCATTCTCATCAATTCTGATCTTAGGAAGAGTCAATTGTTCATTATCATCTGAGATAAACGATGTACTTGTCATGTTGGTATCAATCCCCATGAACGAATACTCAATAGAATTCGGTATATCAACAGATATTACTTCATCGAACTTTGTACTCAGCTGGTCCAAACCATTTGCAATGTTCGGATTTTTCATGTTCTCGGCATTGAAAAATCTGTCGTTGGAAACTGCTCTTCTGAATCCTGTGTCTTTTCCATAAAGATCTCCAATTTTTAAGTTTCCAAAGGAATTCGTCATGCCTGTGAAGGATTTTTGAGACAATTGTGACGTATTTGAGTGACTGAATTCACGAAATTTGTAGTTGAAGGCTTTGCCAGGTGCTTGAAGGTACTTCGGTATTGAGGAAGAGATTCTGGACGTTTGGGGAGTGGGAAGAGGATCTTCGTTGAAGGATGTTGATACCAAAGAACTTGGATTAAAGGCGTCTGAGGAGAGAACTGGGAGAGGCGGAATTTGGGAGACTGGCGGCTTTCTGGTGAATTTTGATCGTCTGTGGGGACTTTCACTTCCACTTTCTTCTGTATAAGACTCTGTATCTCCACCACTTCCAGATTCCGAACAGATGGAGCAGGAAGGTCTTGAGCAAGTTGAATGAGAGCTTGTGCGGCTGTTAGATCTGCTGAGGACCAATTCTGCCTTCTCCTTAGCAGCTCTTGCCATCTCGAGGTCCTTGACTACTAAAGCGTAATAATGAATGTCCATGAACAAGTCATGATCATTTAAATCAATAGCCAGTCGAAATGCCTTTTCAAACAATTTGTAGCGCATTAGATGATGGAAGAATCTTCTAGTCAAGTCTCTGATCTCAGCTCCGTACTCGTCCTCGACAGCTTGACTTATCGGTCGAATTGGCACGTGAAAGCTCCCCAAAGCATTTTGAATCAAACTCTCACGTTCTGGTATCAATGGAAGTTTGAAGAGATGATTGAGAATTTGATTCAATGAGTGCATGCAAATTCGGGGATGTTTGTCCCAATTTATGGAGAGAAGGAGCGATGTTGCACGGTCGGGGAGGGATAAGTTAAGATAATTGAAGATTAATACGTCCGCGGATAAATTACTGCCTTCTACAATTCTTATGACACCGAGGGGCCCTCTCTCGAAGGATAGTAAGAGGAGAGAGTCTCTGTTTTTGTAACGACCAGTGTAGCACAGGTCGTCGTTGATTTTCTTGCTCCATGAGATCTGTATCAAGGGTGGCTGACTTTTGAAGTACGAGGAGAGGTCGAGGACACTAGTTTGAGTTGAATCTTCGTTTAGTAGCTGGCTTTTTATGCAGGAGAGGGAAATATCGTAGTGCTGACATTGGCCACGTTCATTGGCGATGGTGAACATGAAACTGTCACTGTGCCAGGATGCCAGAGTTGGTATCTAGAAAGATAAATTAAATTAAATGGAGCTCAAACGAGATAATGTAAATGAGTAGCATACATGAGTTATCATTTGAGGGTTTCTTTTAGGATTTTTCTAGAATTTTTTCAGGATTTTCTTAGCATTGTCCGAGCAAAACCTGTTTTTTTTTTGTGGGAAATGTCTAATCCTGGGAAAAATGTCTAGTTCTAGTGAAAAATATCTAGCATAAACGTTATCAAATGCTAATAATTTGTTAAAACTAGAGTTTTAATGACAATTTTGCATACAAAGCCAGCTTTTACACTCGAGTTAGTCCCCCTCGTGTGATCGTGAAGCATAACTGATCCATCAATGCAACATAAAAGAAGCATATCCTGATTAGGTGAGAATTTGGCACAGCTCGTATGAGTTGGTAGAGGAATTGATATAACTTCGATTCTCTGTAATTTATCCTGCTGCGAGACTTGATATGTTTGCCATTCAATTGTGACTTCACCCTTGAGAACAGAAAGAAAAAAATTGTTACAGAAGAATGTGCTGTTTGCAAATTATCAATTAAAAATGCGTTGCAATCAAAAACTGCAATATTTCTTGAATAAAATTATTTTTTACAATATTTCAACATTAAAATTAAAAATTACCTTTCTCGAGACCTTCTGCTCAATCGAATGAATGACATAATCCTGTTTTGGATTGAATGTGATGCACAGAGGATCGAATTCCGTCTTAAGATAACAGAGTAATTCAAATTTAACACTGAAAAAGAGAAATAAATCGTTATTGCCCTTTCATTTCTATGGCAACCACTGTAAACATCAGTTTTAATGTAAAATAATTTGTAGAGAAGCGAGAAAATAGAGAGTACCGAGTAGTTTATAAAGCAGAATTAATTAAAGTTAATGAAGATGTCCCAACATTGGCATGGTCATTGGACCGAGGATACATTCAGACCTCGTAATTTGTGTAATTGGCAAGTACCAAATTGGCATCCCAGTTGGCCAGATAGACACTGTGGCTCAACAAAAGTCCAAGTTGATGATTCTGGAAGATTTCTAGAAGGATTAAGACCAAAAAACATATCTCCATGGGGAGATTTTAAGGTCAGTATCAAAAAGAAGTAATTTAAAACGAGGTAAAATAGATATTGCCTTAGAATTAAAGGGGTGTAAGCGCTATATGCTTATACCCAGGACTTACACCACTTTGTTACCAAGTCGATGATATTTCACCCCATTTATGTGTTAATGTTGGAGTAAAAAGGTAATTTACACTAGGGAACTTGGGATTTGCCTCTAAAAATTACGAGGAGAATAGCAAATGAACTATCATCACCACCAAAACACAAATATAAAAATTGGCAGGCTCATCTTGCCCGAAATAAAGCAGAATGTGGAGAAAATAAGAGGAAAAAATGAGGGAAAAAATCAAAACTCTCACCCCCTCAAACGATAAAGATGTACGTTTGCTCGATCGTGTTCTTTCATTGCTGGACTCCATGGGAAAACGTCATTTGTCGTTGATTTCCACCAAATTAAATACTGGAAAAAGGTTGAAATCATTTACAGAGCAAGAAAGAGAATAAAAAACAATTTTATACATACAAAAATATAATGATTTATTTTTATTTACCAAATCTCCAGTTCGATTAACTTGAATCTGTTTCTCAATTCTCCTTCCACTTGGTCCAGATAAATCAACTGTTAAGAATTTGGGCTCTAATTTGTTTATCTTATCGAATATCTGTCGTTTTGGCTTTGTAAAATGAAGAATAGTTACTTGGCTGTCATTCTGTGTACAGACCAAGTAATCTTTTGTCATAACAGCATCCGAAAGATGATCAGGTACTTTGCCAATTAGATACTTGTCAAATGTTAACTTATCAATATCACCAGTTGATACATTAATTTGTATGTAAATTAATAAACCAGTATTTAATATCAATTGAATTGTGCTTTGATCGTGCCACTTTGAGCAAATAATCGAGTGATCTCTCAGCTGTTCCTGGAATTATTTTTCATGATTAATTGAATTATTAGGAGTAAAACAATTTAATGAAGGGAAAGATGGGGTAAAATGGACACATTACAATTGAACGATTCGAGATAGAAATTTCCTGATGATTTCATTAGAAAGCTGAGAAAATTTTAGCTGGAAAACATGTGTTAAATTTTTTTTTTTTCAATTTTTGGGAAATTTTACTTTTTTGACCAAGTTTTGAAGGGGGGATCCTTTCAAAAATCGAAAAAATTCACTTTTTCAAGGATATCTTCGGTTCTATTGGTCGTAGCGACCTGGGGTTGATCTCAAATGGAAGGTGAGCTCATTTCTCATCAATTTATGGGGTTCAAAATTTTTT
This sequence comes from Aleiodes alternator, assembly GCA_963921955.1. NCBI lineage: Eukaryota > Metazoa > Arthropoda > Insecta > Hymenoptera > Braconidae > Aleiodes > Aleiodes alternator. Next base: position 11,854,489 of record OY998104.1, on the reverse strand, counting down.
TAAGTCAATTGTTCAAATATTTATAGGTCATTTTTCTCAAAATCAGTTTTTGCCCTATAAGTGCTTGAAAAAATTAATATTTTTCTTTTAAAACCCCATAAATCGATGGGAAATGAGCTCACCTTTCATTTAAGATCGACCCCAGATCGCTATGACCAATAGAACCAGAGATATCCTCGAAAACCTGAAATTTTTCAAAAATAGAAGACTTTCACCTTCAAATCTTGAGCAAAAAATCAAATTTCTGAAAAATTCCAATAAATAACGTCTGACATATGATTTTCATGGGAAATTTCCTCAGCTTTCCAATGGAATCATCAGAAAAAACCTATCTCCAATATTTTCATCGATTTCTCCTAATTTTTATGCTATAAAATACCAAAACTAACATGTAGTGTCCATTTTACCTCTTCTCTCCATTTTACCCCACTTTCCCATAATTCAAATAATTACTTCTAAATATTTCAGTCCATCCTTGAGTTTTTTTCCTTTTTTATTGACTGGAGTGTGAATAATTCCTCTACTTTGGCAGTAGGTTTTTTTCCCCTCCTCGTAATTTCCCTCAATTTTTTTATCATAATACCTGAAATAACAGATTGTTATTGTTTTTTTAGTTCAAATAATAATAGAAAGAGTTCAAGTACCTGAATGCTCCAAAATCATTGTCATTAATGCTAATATTATCATCACAACTCCAAAATTTAATATCTCCTAATAATGCAAACATAATAATAATAATAATAATAATATTCAATTAGTTTATCTCTATTTTTTTAAACATTTTCATTGATATCTGGGGAAATTCCAGTGGATACTGAAGGGTTATGTTTATCTGAGTTTCCCTTTTTTTGTTTTTTTTTTCAATGTTCGTCGATAAAACAGGAATCTGCAGAAAAAAAGGATTTTACCAATTTTTTGCTCCAAAATTCGCCATTCTGCCAGCATGCTCAGTGGAAAAAAGACAACAAACATTGCTGCTCAATGAAAAAACAATGTTTCTAAATTTTTGGATAATTATTTAAACAAGTAAATAGTAAATTCTTCCAATTTGAGAAGATTTTTAGTGAGAATTGATGCAAAATGCTGCACGAACTCTTGATGTCACTCTGGGGATGCTCAACGAGTCTTGAAAAAATTGTAGAAACTGATGTGAGTATCAATAACAATTTGAAATTAAACAAAAAAGACGTTACAAAAGACATCAACTATTATAACACACTGAAAATAACAGAAATTTAATTATTTTGAGATTATTTTCCTTTTTTTCTTCTTTAGAAAATAAATATAAGGGAGAATGGAGCAAAATAAACCTCTACAACAACATAATTCAGGAATTTTTTTCGGAGTTAAGGACTCAATTGAAAAATCTGAAAAAATTTGAGAAGATGCTCCAATATGTCTTCATTGTTGTGTAATTTTTTCAACTTTTTTCAGAAAGCTGCCTATTCTTTACACAGAAAATCCCAAATCATTTCAACAAATGGGTCCATTTTGCCCCACTTTCCCCTATAAAATATAATAAAAAAATATGCACATGTGAGAAAATTTAAACAAAACTTCAAAATTTAATTAAAAAATTTACAAGTAGAAATTTATTTTAATATTTACTCTTTTTTCATTTATTTATTATTATTATAACCATGCAATGGATTTTCAGGCTTTTAAATTTTTTATCTTTCAAATACACTTGTATAATATTAACAGAAAAAATAATGGATTAAAAAAAACCTAATCAATTTTTATAATATTATCAAATGAATTTTTTAACTTCCAAAAATCTATGAAAAATTGTTACATATCTTTTAATTTTATCATCAACGATTATTAAATTTATATTCATTTATTTATTGATTCTTTGATATTACTATCTTTTTGAATTTTCAGTCTGTACTATTGGACAAATATTTTCATCCAGGAGAGCGTGGATTGATCAAGAAGATTCTCGAGATATCCTCGAAATTCAAGTTACTCCAGACGTTCATAGAGACTTATTCATCATCGAATGACGTTGAGAATGCCAATGAGTCAGAGCCTTTGAAGCAGGGCCTCTATCTCCAGGCATTTTGTGATGGTATAGACAAAGCTTTGGAGCCCTACAGAGACGAGATAGTAGATTTAGAAAAATGCATTCTCCACAATGCCCATACACCAGCCACAATGATTCTCTCGAGGGTCGAGAACTACGAGTACTTGTTTGCCATACTAAACTCAATGATTCGCCAGATAAAAACCCAGAGACTCCATGGTACTCGTCTTCTCCAGTGTATTCACGAACAAATGCACACAGGAATTCCTGAAATTAAAGTGGCCCTTCAAAAAATTCTTCGCTGTGTCCACTGTGTTTTCTACAAACATTTGACAAGCTGGCTGCTTTATGGACAACTAGAAGACATGCACACTGAGTTTTTCATAAGAAAAACGAAAAATACACATGAGAGCCTTTTACTAAGCGACAGCAAGAACACTTCCGGCCAGAAGATGAAAAAATGCGATGACATGTGGAATTACGACATTGCTATTGAAATGTTGCCCTCTTACATTACATCGTCACTTGCAAATAAAATCCTCAGCATTGGCCAGACCATCATCATCTTTGGTAATGATCCTCGACAGGGCAAAGACTACAAAATGAAAGCAGAAATATCGAAGAATCCAGTTTGGGGAGAAAAAGAGCACGAGTACTTCAGAAAACTTCAGAATCTCCAGACAAAACCAATCTTTAATGTAATAGAATTTGAGAATACAATTGATGAATTGAAGAAATGTGTTACGAGACAGTTGTGGCAGGTTGCTGTTGATGATGCTCAATTGCTGCAGCAAATCAAGTTTATTAAGGATTTTTATTTGATTGGAAGAGGTGATTTGTTCTTGGATTTTGTTAAATTGACTTCGCATATTTTGAATAAACCGCCAACGAGTCATACGTCGAGGGACGTTAATCTGGCGTTTCAAATGACGATGAGGAGAGTTATGCTCAATGATGAGAGTGCATTGGACAGCTTTAATTTTGTTCTTCCATCAGGGAAACAGGAGGGAAATGTTAATCAGAATGGGGGGAGTCAGGGGAGTTCGAAGGATCGAGAGGATCCAATTGATAAACAAGGCTGGGGCATGATCGTTCTTCAATACAGGGTTGTTTGGCCTCTTCAGCTTCTCTTCAGTCCTAAAGCTCTAAATAATTACAATACGATCTTTCGTTTTCTTCTGAGAGTCAAAAAAACGCAGATCAACCTGTGGAATCTCTGGACCGAGCACATGCGCTCCAAGAACATCGACATTGGAGTTCTTCAGTTTAGGAATAATCTCATATTTATTCTTGATAATTTGCAGTATTATCTGCAGGTTGATGTTCTTGAGAGCCAGTACACTATAATGGAAAATTGCATTAAAAATACGGAAAATTTTGAAGATATTCAGAAAGCTCACTCAGTTTTTTTGGCGAATATTTTGTCGCAGACGTTTTTACTGGGAAATACTGAAGAGCACAGTAATCCAGTGAGTATTTATTTGTTTTCTTCATCATTTTTGTGCTTTATGATTAGCTTTTGTGAATTAGGGGAAGGTGGGGTGAAGGGGGGCTGAGGGTAAAATCGAAATATTTTAGTTTTTATGTTTTATATCATAAAAATCACTCGAAATCAATGGAAATATTGGAGATAGGTTTTTTCTGATGATCCCATTGGAAAGCTGAAGAAATTCACCATGGAAATCATGTGCTAGAATTAATGTTTTAATTTTTTCAAAAATTTGAGTTTTTGGGCAAAATTTGAAGGCGAAAACCTTTTCGTTTTTGGAAAATTTCACTTTTTTGAGGATATCTCGGGTTCTATTGGTCGTAGCGACCTGGGGTTGGTCTTAAATGAAAGATGAGCTCATTTCCCATTGATTTGAATAGTTGTTGAAAAAATTTATCGATTTTTTTATAAACATATAGAGCAAAAACTGATTTTCAGAAAATAGGCTACAAGTAATCGAAAAATCGGTACAAAAAATTTTTAACCACAGAAATTGATGGGAAATGAGCTCATCTTTTATTTAAGATCAACCCCAGGTCGCTACGACCAATAGAACCAGAGATATATCTAAAAATGTGAATTTTCTCGATTCTCGAAAGAAAAATCTTTTCAAATCTTGGCCAAAAAAGTCGAAATTTCCAAAAATTCGAAAAAATGAATTATTACACATGTTTTCTACCTAAAATTCCTTCAGCTTTCCAATGGAATTATTATCAAATCTCTCACTCCAATCGTTCAATTGTAATATCCATTTTTCTCTACTTTCCCCTTTAAATAATGACAAATTTTCACAGGTAAATGGACTTCTTCGTCTTCTCCTGAGACTCTGCGATGATTTTATCCTCCAGGCCTCCATGTGGGAAGTGACAAATCTCCTGAGCACAGAAAAAGAAGAACTCAAAATGTTAACTGATACATTATCAAGCCTAATGAGTGTATTAATTCAAACACTGAACAAAGTGAGAGCTCAGCCAAGTGGTAAACATCTTGCACAATTGTTATTACGTCTAGACTTCAATCGTTGGTTCAGCAAGCAAATTCAATAACTGTAATTATCCAAAAAATAAATCATAAAAAATACAGTATTTATTTCTATGAAATTATCAACGAGTCTATAAAAAATGTATTAAAGTTACTTAATCATTGGTTTAACTATTTATAATATTAAATTTAATTGATAAAAATAAATTGAGATCATTTTTTAATCACTGTCGTCATTATAATCCTCAACACTGTATCCATAGTCTCTGTTGCTGTTTCGTTTACTCATCTGTATTGTATTAATTATTGATGCGTCAGTTGTTAATTCTTCAGCAAGAAGATTATCGTTGTTTCGCAGTGTTGCATTAGCACCTGAGTCCAGCAAAAGGTTCACTACTTCTAGATGACCATGATTTGCTGCCACATGAAGTGGAGAATCTCCCATTTTATTCTGTTAATTAAATTGCTAATCAATTAGAGATCAAAGAATGACATTAAAAATATCAGATATCTAACAATTCTTATAATTTCCATTTTTTTTAATAAATGAATTATTAAAAAAAAAAAAAAATGCATTTGTAAAAAATTTGAAGAACTACTAAAGCAAATTTTTCATGTTTTTTTTGCAATAATTTTTTTGTGTTTAAAGAAATTGGAAAAATTGCTAAATGTCTGCTAATTTTATGGTCATCTAGTCAATTGGGCTATTGAAGATATTGACCATGTACCTGAGCATTAATTCCTGAATTTTGGAGACTCAATAAATGCCGTACACAGTCTAAATGTCCTGCACGTGATGCCCAGTACAGAGGAGTATTTCCAGCAGAATCTAATCCAGTTGCTGAGACTCCTTGTCTCAGACACTCAATTAAAAATGAAATGTTTCCTCTCCTGGCTGCCTCGTGAAGGGGCAATTCCACTTGCTCCATTTGCTCCTCAACTTTTAGAAGAAGTGAAGTGAAAACAATGTCTATTATTCAATTATAGGGGAAGGTGGGGCAAAATGGACATCAGGGGTAAAATGGACACATCAAAATTTTTAGGCAAATATTATCAATATTTTTAGGCAAATTTCTGCTATTTTTAGGATCTAAAGTTTTCGAAGAAATCGAATAAACTCATTCCATCATCATTTTTTTGAAAATATCACGGAAACTGAGTGAGATAGAGCAATTTTATCTCAATCCTCTTATCAAGCCCTTGAAATTCTTCAAAAAACTGTTTTAAAAGCAAAACTTAACGTTCTATCTCTCTTAATCTCCAAGAAATTAAAAAAAAATGATGAAAAAATGGAATTAATTCGTGTGAGAACTTTAAATTCTTCTATTTTTTTTTAATTTATGCTAAAATTTAATTTTACCATAATTAGATGGAATTAATCCCTCTTTTTCTCCACATTTTGCCTTCCACCAGTTTGGATCAGTGTCAAGATCATAAACATAGAGTAACTGACCTTCCTCAAATGACAATTCATCAGCCTGTCAATTAGATTAATTAATTTAATTAAAATTTCCCAAGATTTCATTGATTATCACGTGTTAACTTACATGTTGAGCTGTGTAATTGTAAAGTGCTCTCACAACCTTGACTTTTCCTGGAAATAAAGAGAAACTCAATGTTAATGTTGTTCATTATTCATGTAATGAGCATTCAGAGCAGGTTAGAAATGAATTACTGCATTTAAATCCTAATTTCACTGATTTTTCGATGTATTTTTCGATTTTTAAATCAATAGAAAAATATTTTCGTCATCAGAAATTTTTTTAATTATTTTTTTTAACTAATACCTGGTCTGCGAATAGGTTTTGGAGGTCTAGGTGGATTAACAGGTGTCTTTGCTTCCTCTGTCGCCATGATGACTCAAGTTCCTTATCGCTTATCAATTCCAGCATAAAAAAATACATCGAGGAGAAAGTTCGAACTACAATTAAATGCAAATTTACAATTATTTTATAATAATTAAATTAAAGAAATTCTCACAATTCTTCACATTTTTTTAACAAATAAATTATTTAAAAAAACGCAAACATGTAGAAAATTTGCATTTGCAGTTTTTTTTTCCAATTTTCTACATGCACGTATTTTTTATTTTTTCGAAAATAATTTAGTTGTCATTAAAAAAAGATAATAATTGTCCAATTCCTGCTATTTTCATCATAATATCATATTATTCAAGTGGAATACATAAAATTTGATCAATCACCTGCATGAAATTCCTAAAAATCTACTAAATATCAAAAATTAGTAATTTTATTTCGAAAAATTATCGAAATTCACAGATTTCGAAGAAAATCATAAGCACAATTAATTAATTCTTCAATAAAATGTAAAAGACAATGTGCATTCTTTATTTTTATTAGTAAGTAATATTAAACTCTTTACATACTTCTTCATTTTTTTTTCTTCTTGTATTTTTTTTTGTTATAATCGATAACTGATAGAACATTTGCTTCAAAATTCATGTACTCACTCATTCAATCTCTCATGACATTGACATACTAATTAATGATTATTAATATCTGTATAGTCCCATGACAAACACTATGCACTAACTGATTTCACACATTTCTCGACAAGTCATAGTTTTTTTTTTAATTTAAATTTCCAGGATTTTTTTAAATTTATTTATAATATTTCTAAGTGTTCATTGTTGTATTCATTTTGAATCTCTTATAAAATCTACTCGATGGTTCGCACTCAGAAAAAGAAGAAAAAAAAAGCTTTAAAGCATTTTTTTTTTTTTCATTACTTTGTTTTTTCATTTAATTTTGCAGTTTAATTCACTGATTATTA
>OY998104.1:11653506-11847000 GCA_963921955.1 Aleiodes alternator | reverse complement strand
GATATTAATTTGAATTAAATTATTATTTTTTCAGAGAAAATTAATTTAAGAGTAAAACAAAATTATCACGGTTCATAAATGCTGAAAGAAAATTACGTTACAATTTTTTTTTCGATTTTTTTTTGATAGAAATAGTTTTTTTTTCGAAATTACTTGGGAGGCAAGCTCGAATGTTGGGAAGAAATTTTCGTAAAAAAAAAGAATAAGAATATTCTGATATATTTGAAATAAATCATAATAGCCAAGTTTTTTTGTTACTGAATGTACCAATTTATATCAAATTCATTTACAATTATCAGCATTAATTTATTCTCTCACATATCACTCCAGAAAAAAAAAAATTCAACTTTTTCACGTATTTCTTTTCACTTCTCAGCACTCACAAATAAACTAGAAAAAAAAAAAAGAAAGGAAAGAGCACAAATTAAATCATGCGAGTAAAAAAAAAAAAAAAACGAAATAACTGGGAAGATTCAAGTTAACTTTGAAGTTTTTAATCAATGAAGAAGAACTTTGTGTCTTCTTGACAAGAGAGAAAAAAAAAATTTAATATTAGAATTAGAAAAAAAAAAATTCAATTACTGGGACATTACAATTATTATATTCTCCAATCTCATTGATTAATCTTACAAAGTACAAAAAATTCTGCCTGACAATATTAATTATCAATTTCTTCCATCATCAACTAATTACTCATGATTTCTCGTTTTTTTTCTTTTTTCTTCAATTTATTGGCAGTAGACCGTAATTTTTTCATCTTGAATTCTTTTTTTTTTTTTATTTAAACCAAAAAGACTAATTTTCTACAAGAAATATAGTCTCACCAGACACGAGAATCATATTTTTTTTCACTCACATTGCATTTCTTTATCTCATATTCTTCTTTAACCACAACAAAAATACCATTTATCATTATAAAAAACAAAAAAAAAATGAGGAAAATTAGGAAAATGTTTCGAAGCTTTTTTTTAAGTTCCAAGAATTCTACAACAAAAAGCTAGTAATCGCATATCGGGCTTACCTCCTCAACAGAATGGAAAAAAATCTATTTCACACATTTTTTTATCTTCTTGACTATTGCTTCTTTTACGTAAATTGTGTGGAATTTGTTAATCTTTTTTTTCTCATTAATTTCTACCGATTTCTTCTTAAATTTCATATTTCTTCACTCAGTGAAAATATAGAGAGGAATAGGATGATTGCAAAGGATTAACTACGAGCAATTGTCTTTCATTGATTATTTTCATCTGTCTGGAGCCTTTTTTTTGTGGTTTTAAAAATGTGTATTAGTGGATATGGATGACGAGGGGAGATAGGGAAATAGGCTGGTAATAAGAGGAATAGGATAATTAAAGGTATGATGGTCGAATTGAGGTACATAAAGAGGCGTGTGTGTGTGTGTATGTGTGAATGATTCAGTCCTGCATCTCCTCTGGCATCTCGTGTGGATTTAGAATGCCTGGTACAGCCATTTGTTGTCTTCTCTTTTCTTCTTGGGCAAGTCGAAGTGCTGTTTCTCGTTCCTCGAGGTAGAGATCTGAATCATCTTCACCTGTGTACTCCTGTAAATGACAAAAAAAAACACATCAATATGATACAGATGAATTCGCAAAGTGTACTTGAGAGTAGGGGAGACTGGGGCGAAATGGACCTGCATTAAAATGATTCAACATTTTTCAAAAAACGGCGGCTTGAATAAAAAATCTAAAAAAAATCACCAACAATATAGACATGTTGGAGCATCTTCTCAAATTTTTTCACCAATTCCTTTCATTCCAAAAAAATATTCCTAGATCATTTTGAACTGGAGGTCCATTTTCCCCCGGCCTCTCCTACAGTAGATTAATCAAATTCTACTCACTCTGATTTGTACGAGGAAATCTCTGAGATGCTCCTTGAAAGCCGGTATATCCTGATCAAGATTAAATAAACCTTGAACTGTTATTTTAATCTGATTATCAGTTAAATGTGGAAATGCTGCTTTGAGTAATCTTGCAACGAATTCCTGTACATAAATTCTGTTGTCCGGTGCTGGACCAAGTGGTACAAGAATTCTTCCCAATTCAACCAGTGTAAACATATATGCCAATATAGTAGCATGCATCGTTAGTCCAGCTGTATGCGATGTATCAGTAACAACACTAAATATGTGCTGTAGTATATCAGTGAAATACGTCTGATAAAAACTCTGTGCTGCTTGTTCATGATGTTCAATATTTTGTAGTAATTGATACAATATTTGTAATCCAGTGTCAGCTACATTTCTCATAGTATGTTTAAATGCCCATATTATTGAATCAAGTACCAATTTAAATTGTGCTGGTGGAATTGACAAAAATGCTGGAAAACAATGTACATTGACTGCCTGCAGTAACAAGAAAAAATTAGTCCTGTGCTCTGGAAATTCTTCAAAGTCCTTATTAATCATTTCAAGTGTACATTCAAAAACAGCATCAAATATTTTTGGTACTTCACTAGTAATATGTCCCTCAAGTTTGTTAACAATTGTTGCCATAGCACTTAGTACCTCTGGTTCTCTTGCACATGGTACATTAGTTTTTTGATAATCAAGTAATACAGCATCAAGTAATGGTGGTATAAAATTTTCAAGTACCATTTGATGATCATTTGATCTACTAACCCAATCTGATATTAATTTCAATGTTTCTTTTTTAACTACTCTCATACTTTTAATTAACGGCTGTTTCATAACAATTTCACCGTTTAAAGCAATAGCAGCACTAATATTTTCACTCATAACTTTGTATACGTTCAACATGTCTAAATATATTCTACCTAATTGTATTACATAGGGATGTCCAAGTGCCTTACATGCTCTTACATTTGTTTTAAGAATACTAGCTAGCTGTTTAACAGCCTCTTGGTCTTTCAGTACATCAACATTTTTAGATGCCTGACTTATAATATCATCCCATACACGATTTGGTATTAACATGTAACGTTCAATTCGATCTTTCTGTGCTAAATCATCAACTTGTGCACTTATCATGTAACCAACAGCCTCATAAAATGTATGTACCTGTTGTGTTTGTAGATCACATATAATGCTACTTATTGATAGTAATATATCCTCAATAAATGGTACTGATTCACCAACTTGTGTTTGTACAAAATGACGCCTGCATTTTAATGCTATTTTGATAAATGTATCACAAGCCATGTCCTGTACACCATCGTGTGTCTCGTGCATAAATTCAAATAATTTATTAACAACAGTCTTGAGAAATTTCCAATGTGCACGTAAAAAACGTGGATACTGTCCAACAACATACATTATATTACTTGCAATAATGGCTTTATTGTCTTTACCCTTTTTTTGTTCACACAAACCAAGTAATTCTTTGATAACTGTTACGAGAAAACGTTTTTCATCCTCCTCGTGCATTGCACCAGAGATACTACCAATAGCCCAACAAAGTGTATTTAAATTTTTCCATGACCATTCTGATCCATTTACCTGATTTTGTAATTTTTCAGTCATTACTTTTTCTGTATCAGCATAGTCAAGATGTGTTAGATAAACCAGTGTTTCACGCATATTTTTGTACAAATTAATTGAATCAGTGTCTTTCATAAATTCACGTACAACTTCACCATTTTCATTTTCAACTACTAGGACTTCCTCGGGTTTTGCCATTCTACTTATCATGATGTAACGTACTTTTGTTAAGACTGGACAATAAAATGCACGCCTCGGTGGAATTGTCATGTTATTTTTAGCCATAAATAGCGGTGATGATGACATGTATGGATTTTCTTTGTACAAATCAGCAGCAAGGCTGTTCCAATATTCCAGGCATATTTTAAATATTTCAACTTCCTCAACTTCGGATATTAAAACAAGATAATGTAGGGCTTTAGACAGTGTTTCATTTAATTGCTTCTTCTCAACCAATTGACCGTGTTCCTTGAGATAGGTACAAAGGAACATTGCAAGATTTTGAATGAAATTTTGTTCATCATCGTGACCAAATGCATAAGCATCACGTATATTTGTATTACGTGGAAGCATCTGCTCGAGTTGCTGCATTGTATCAGCAAAAAGAAGAATGAACATGTCGTCGTAATTTGTTACTGTCACTGCTGCTATTTCAGTTAGACACTTTAATGTAACATTTCTGAAGATTGGAACGTTTAAGAACTGAAAGGAAAATCATTGCATTTTAAATTACTCGTTTAATTAGATGAATCTTAAACTATTTAAAACAATTAATTACCTTGAATATCAATGTTGTTATGAGTTTTGTCTCAAAAATATAACCAAGTGGAATCCAATTCAAAAACCTCAACAATGTCTCCAGTGTAACAGCAACTAGTGGTACATTTGGTGAATTATCCATGACAAACTGGCACAATTGAAATATCTGTGAAAATTCACTGCACATTGTGTCTTTAAGATGCTTTGCCTTAGTCTGTGTCATCTGTCCACTTGAAAAATCAAAAACTTCCTCGGACAGAAGCTTAAGAATAGCCATATTATTCTGGCAAAGGCTCTCATTGGTTTTACTTGCACCAACGATATCACCGATGAATGATTCCCAGTTTTTTGGCCATTCACGTTTCAATACCTGTGTAAATAAGAAATTAGCATCTTAAAGGCCTTTCATCATTGATAAACCATGATAATAGTAAGATAGTGAGAATAGCAGACAATGGACAATTTTTTTAATTTTTTTTTCAACAAGTAAATTATTATAAAAAAAAAGTGTTCAAAAAATTTTCAATTATAGTTTTTTAGAATTTCTCATATTTGGATAGGGGAGAGTGGGGGAAAATGGACACTATAATGGAACGGTTAGAGATGGATTTTTTTTTATGAATCTATTGAAGAGCTGAGGAAATTTTAGCCGAAAAACGAGTGTCAGATGATTTTTTAATTTTTTTTTGGAAAATTCGATATTTTTCGGCATTTTTGAGGGGTAAGAGGCTTTCATTTTTCTTTAATTTTCAGTTTTTTGCAAATATCTCTGTTTCTATTGGTCGTAACAATTCGGGGTTGGTTTCAAATGAAAGGTGAGCTCATTTTCCATCGATTTATGGGGTTTTGAATTCAAAAATATCAATTTTTGGGATAGTTATAGGCCAAAAACTAATTCACACAACTGTTCCACAAAAATGACCATGAATACCTTGAAAATCGATATTTTTGAATTGAAAACCCTATGAAACGATGGCAAATGATCTCACCTTTCACCTCCTGTCAGAATTTTTATGCTACGACAAATAGAACCGGAGATACTCTCAAAATACTGAAAATTTTCAAAAAAAAGAAGGCTTCTACCCCTCTAAAATGCTCAAAAAAGTCAAAATCGACAAAAATTCAAAAAAAATAATTCTGGCACTTGTCTCTCACCCAAAATTTTCTCAGCTTTCCAATGGAATCATCAAAAACAATCTACCGCCAATGTTCCTATTAATTTCAAGAGTTTTCCATAATATTTGCCTAAAAATTTAGATGTGTGAATTTTGCCCCACCTTCCCCTATTTTCAATTTTTTTAGAAAAAGAATTTTGAGAGAAGAGAGATAAACTAAAAATTGTTAGATATTTCCAGTATCATATAATTATTACAAAAATGTGGTTTTACCTGTACAAGAATAATATTCAATTTGCTCAAGTAGACCTTTGAATTAATCATCGTTTCTGGATCACTACTCGTCTTAATAATGAGGCCTACGATGTATTTTTTAATTCCCTCGCACTGATTTCTAGGCAATACTTTCCATCTTGTCTTTATTACTTGTTCAAGTATTTGTAATGCATAGTATTTTGTTTGTTGATTCTGAAAGAAGAAAATTTTTCATTTCAAATATAATGAAAGAAAAAACGGCAATCATTAAAACTTCTTTGATTTTAATAGAATTTCGTTTAATTACCTGAGAATATTCTAAAATCGTATCAACTCGTGTCCATGCATCTGGATGCTCCTTGAGAGTTGTAAGTACCTCCTGTGCAACTCTCTGTTGTTCACCAATACCTCCATACATACAACCAACAATGTTGTCTAAAAGGGTTATATCCAATTTCTGATTGAAATCCAATAGTTTTGACGCCTGTTCAGCCAGAGTTGCCATTGTGTCGTACTTGACGATTTCAATCTGCATTTTTTTAAACCGAAAAAATCACAACTAATTTCAATGTTAAAGAAAACAACGAAAAAAACAAAATAATTGATTAAATTGATTTAAAATTAAGTAGTTGTTGACTGAATCCTTAAGACACTTAAGTGCCATTCAAAAGTGCGCAATAACAAGAAATTCGTTTCACGATCTGATAAAATAGAAAAAGACCTTAATTTACAGTCAAAAGAAATTTTATAATAATTATTTTGAATAATTGTTGACTAAAACAAACGTATTGACAAATTGAATGGAAAATTGACTTCTAAAAAAATTGAGAAAACCCTGAAAACGTGCGGACAGGTCGACGTACTTTATTCGTTTCGTATATGCGTTATATATATAATATATATATGTATATATACATGTGTGTACCCGCTATCCTAAAAACCTAACCTACACGTAAAAAACCAAAGAAAACGAGGATCTTAATCTCACAAAATTTCACAGCTTCAGTCTCAAAAATCTCGTAAAAATGATTTAAAAAAAAAAAAAAACACGTGTCTTCATGAACTAAATTTCCCCCCAAAAAAATAGGAAAACCCGGTAAACCCCTCCAAAAAAAAGCGCACACATTCCTCTTTTTCCACAGAAATCACAAGAATTAAACTTTAATTCATCAGAGCAACGTTCCCATTAAATTGTCCACCTGGAGTTTATTAAATCCTCGTTTTTTTTTCTTCCAAGGTACAGATTCGACAAAGAACTAACCTATTGCGTCCAATTGAATGAAAAAAAACGTAACCAAGATTAAATAATTAAATTACTCCATTTTTTTTCAAAAATGAAAAATTGAATTGAACAGCAAAAAAAAAAACGTGTAAACAAATAATTTTGATGATTAAATTGATCTTGATTGATCCTTACACACCAGTGAAAATTAATTAATAAAAAAAAAAATCACACAATCACTAGTCGGTGATGAAACATAAAAAAAAGAAACTCAACACACAAAAGCTAGGATTCCCGCGCGACCAACACCAAACGTCTCTTCTCCCTTTCGGTTAAAGTCGTACTGGCCAATGAAGAAACTTCGGGAGTATTCGGCTCCTATCCTACAACATGTGAATTTCGGCTTCGGGTCGACTTCGGAGGTTAACTCTTTGGCTAGTTCGACAATACAACGCACACAGCTTCATACTCCCTCTCTCTCACACACATACACATATATACATACACATACGCATATGTAACACAGAGAGACACAGGACAGACACACACACGCACAAAGGCACACTCTTTCAGGCAATTTCACCTCTCTTTTATTATTTAAATTAATTAATTAATGAATTTCCGTCTTTTTTTCTCTTCTGCAACTCACATTCATCCTCCAAAATTATTTTCCCTCTCTCTCACTCTTTTTTTCGGTTAAATCCAGTGAAAACGTCGCAAGTTTCTGTACAGAAACGCACACACACACACACAGTGTCCACAAAAATTTAAATTAATTGGATTAGATTTAAAACTCAATTGTGTGTGTGTGTCGTTTATATTTCTCAAACAAACTGAATTATCTCAATTTTTTCATCATTATTGGAAAAAAAATACACACACACACTGCATCGATATTTAACTACTGTTTTTTCCGCCTTTAACTTTTTCTCACTCCCTCATACGGCTAACAAACTCACCAAAAAGTCTCCACATGGGGACTCGTACAAAAAACACATACACACACACACACACATACACAGATATCTATACACAGCATAGAAGAAAAAGAATTACACACACACATACACACCTACAGACACACACACAATACCACCATATCTCTTTCATACACATTTTGCAATGAAATAATAATAATAATAATAATAAAAAGACTCTGCCTCATTTCGTTCTCATTGACAATTTCTTTACTGATTCAATCGTTTTTCTTTTTTTCTCTTCTTTTTTAGTGAAAAAATAAATCACTAACAATTGTCACACTATTCTCATCAGACATTCCAGCCAACCACATATCCAGTGTATTTTTCATTTATAAACCTGTCTTTTATTGTTAAGATTTTTCGATTAAATATATAAAAACATTCAATTTGTAAACACATGCACTATACCCACCAATTACAAGAAAAAAAAACTCGGTAGTTCAATGAATTGTTAACGTATTTTTTTTTTTTTTTCCAAAATCACTTTGAATTAATAAACTTCGTTTAATGTTTTTTATTTTATTTTTTTTTTGGATAAATAATTTTCGTGTGGAAGTTGAATTAATCTTGTGAATTAATTGTTTTTTTTTCTTTTAATACAAAAAAATGAATTTTTTTCTCAGTTTTTACTTGCACTCTGACGATGAATTAAATTTTTAAATTAATAAAAAAAAAAATTCATTGATTAATGGGAAAAAATGTTAATTAATCATTGTGATTGTGTAATTATTTATTTAAAAAAATTGTCAAGTTCACAAGTTTTTCTTTTTCTTTTTCAGTTACACTTTTATTATACGTCTATATAAGCTTCCCCCGCAAAAAAACCCAACCTATAAAGATTTTCGAAAATAATAACAAGATGGCGGCTGTGTAGTACGCGCCGGGAACGCTGACCATTGCGGAGAAACGACAATTCTTATTGGTTTAATAAATTTATTTTGGCCAATGAGAGTTTGGGTTAAGCATTTGCAATTTTCATGGATAATCGTGGAGGGAGGGGCAAAGGGAGGATGACAGAGAGAGAAAGAGAGAGAGAGAGAGAGAAAGGACAAGAGAGAGAGAGAGACAGAGATTTGACACAATCGTCACGGGTTCGCAACAGTGGACTGCGTCTTGTGACGTCATTGAAAACACGTGTACAACCATTTTGAGGAATCTCTAGAAAGGCCAAAGAATTTATTTAAAGAGATAAAATAAATCGATTGGTAAAAAATCGTAAGTTTCCAAGAAAAAAAAAAGAAATGGACATTTTTTTTAGATAAATAATGAAATAATGAATAATGAATGAACTTGGAAGATGTAATGGTATTTTTGGATTATTGGGGGCAATTGTCATCTCTTTGAATGAGAGAAGAGTGACAGGGCTTGATACTATTATTGTTGACATGCATGAATGAAGAGCAATACAAAAGGAAATCTCTTCTTTTTTTTTGTAATAAAATTGATAAAATATTGATTATTCGTGGGAATGCTTTGTTGTTGCAACGAATTATCCAATTTTTCTATGTTTATTGCAATTATTTTCATGAGGAGGATTTATTCAATTAATTGAGATTAATGGACTTATTGTAATTTCTTGCAGATAATATATACATATATAGTATAGTGGAAGGCTGGAGACACAATTCACAATGACGCAACAACGTGAAACACGAAAAAAGTCAAGAATTGAAATAAACATAAGGAGATTGCTATCGAGATGTGAACTTATGGCTAAAGAGGATCCTCATAAAGATTGGAGACTGGAAAAAGTAAAATTTTAGTCGAAAATTGGATTATTTTTTGGGAGAAGAAGATTTTTAAATACTCCAGTTTCCACAATTTTAATTAGACACAGGGGAAGTCGGTTAAAAATGGATATTCTGATGGAATGAGTTGAAATAGATTTTTTTTCATGATTCCATTGAGAAGCTGAGAAAATTTGCGGTGAAAAACATGTTAAAGAATTTATTTTTCTTATTTTTCTGAAGATTTTACTTCTTTGGGCCTGAATTGGGGGTCAAACTCTTTCAATTGGAGACTTTTTCACTTTTTCGAGGATATCTGTGGTTCTGTTAGTCGCAGCGACTCGAGGTTGTTGGCAAATGAAAGGTGAGATCATTTGCCATAAATTTATGTGGTCAAAAAAGGAAAATTATCAATTTTTGAGATATTTACGGGCAATTTTATGAAATTCAGTTTTTGCCCTTTAAATCCTTTAGAAATCGATATTCTATTTTTGTAAACGCCAGTAATCAATGGCAAAATGATTTCACCTTTCATTGAAGGTCAACCCCAAGTCATTACCACTAATAGAACCGAGAATATCTCCAAGAAAGTGAAATTTTCTGAGCAAGTAAAGGGTTAGAGCTTTAATTTTTCCCTGGAAAAGTCGAATTTTCAAAAAATTCTGGAAAAAATGATTTTAGCATATCTTTTCCAACGGAAATTCCTTCACCTTTTCAATGGAATCATCACAAGAAATCAATTTCGACTATTTTCACTGATTTTGAGACGATTTCCTAAAATATAATCCATTAAATAGGTCTAATTCACCTAGTAAATGGACACTCCCCCCCCTTCCCTAAAATTGATACTATTCACTTTTTCAGTACATCCTCGCATTGGACGAAATGCTGAAAAAGCTACAAACACAACCAGAGTAAGAGTCTATCCCATTTCATCCCCTCAAAGATGATTTTTCCTATTAAAAATCCCATTATAATTTTTCTGAATGTAGTAAGCCCCCGAGAGACACAGTATCTGAGTACATAAAGAGGATAGATTTCTTGAAGGGCATTGTTGACACAGCAAAGTTAACTGGACCAATCGAGAGAGTAAATGCTGCACAAATGTTACCAAAATCCTCCTGTCTATCACTTGAATCAACTGGACCAAGCATAACAACGCAGATTCATCAGAAAACAACAGCAAAATACAATAAAGATTTGAGAGCTGAATTGTTTGGTACTGATGGAGGTAAATTAACGGAATTTACGTGCAATTTCATTTTATCGCACGCCGTGCGTAAAGTGGCCACTTCACGCACGCTATGCGTGCAATTAGTGCCATTTTTCACACGTTGTACTATGAAATACTGTAATTTACACGTGCGGAAAGTATTTTTCGACTCGTATGATAGCAAAACTCGTCTCTGGCTGATTCTACAGCTTCACACTCGTCAGAAAATACTTTACCGCACTTGTTAGGTAATATACTATATCGATATCTAATATTCTACATTTGTCGAAAGGCATGGGAGACGATGGGGTAAGAAGAAGAACCTCGAGCCAACCAAATCAAGACGAGGATCTCGACGCAATAATCAAGTACAACAGAAATATGCAGGAAAAAATAGCCGAAAACATGTTGCTAATGACGAAAAATATGAAAGAGCATGCTTTAACCGCAAGTGCAATTATAAAAAATGATTTGAACTCATTGGACAAGGCTGATAAATTAACAGATACTAATTCACAAAAATTAAAAGCAGAATCATTGAAACTCGATGAGCACACAAAATCGAATTGGAGATGCTGGGTGTGGCTGATGATAGCATTTGTATTGACTGTATTTTTCAGTAAGTATTAAAAGAAAACAATTTAATGCTAATTAGATTCACTAATATCAAATTCATCCTTTACAGATATGGTGTTATTCATGAAAATAGCAAAGAAAAGAGTATGAATTCAAGCCAAATAAATGTATGATATTTTGTAAATTTATTTAAATAAATTCTTTTCAAGGAGAATTCAAAGACATTTGAATTTTTCTTTACTTGAAAAATATTTATCAGTGATTTTACTCACCGATAGACGGCTGCTGTGGCGTTTCTGTTGTTATATATACAACAAACCAGTACCTTCGGTGAGATACTCCTCATATAAAAAAAATTGAAATTTTGAATATACATACGGATTGATACGCGTTAGAGAGGATTTGATACAAAAGAATTAACGTTTGATCTGTAATAGCTTTTTTTCGATTAATTTTTTTGAAATCCTAAATTTTTAATGAGAATTTTGGCCCAACAATTTTCAAAAATGGATAAAAAAAATTAAAGAACAACTGATTTCAATAGGAAAGCGTTTGAGAGTGATTGATAGATAACAATCACCCCGATTCAATCAGCCAATTGATTAATAAAGAATACTAAAATTTGCATTCCCCATTTCTATACCAGCCCAACCAGAGAACGCAGTGTATAGTCAAGTGCTTTCGCGCTATATTAATATATTCAAAATCAGCTCGGCTCAAGCTCGAGCAATGAACTCCAGACAGTGCTCAGTATTTTTATGAAAATATTTGGGAATTGGGGATAATATCTAACCGGAAGTTAGAAATGGCTTAGGGAATGCCAAACGAATGAGGAACCCCCTATTTTCCCGGTGATGAATTCAATATTCAAGTACAGGGAGCAGTTTGAGTTGTCACTTTTGATTCTCAGAGCCAAAGTCCTATCATTCATCTTCCTTGGACCCTATTCTACAGATCCCATGGAGAAAATATGAGTGACAACAGAAGTGACAACTCAGACTGCTCTCTGTACTTGAATATTAAATTTATTACCGGAAAACTGGAGTTGGCCCATATGCTTTGCACTCCCGAAGCCATTTCTAAATTAAAATCGATGTGAACTGTCTGTTTTTTCGAGAGGATCTATAGATTAGGGTCCAAAGAAGAAGAATTATGGGACTTTGGCTCAAAAAATCAAAAGTGACAACTCAGACTGCTCCCTGTACTTGAAAAATAAATTAATTCCCCAAAAACTGGGGGTACCCACATGTTTCCCACTTCCCAGGCCATTTTTTTTTTGTTATCGATGTAAACTGTCTGTTTTTTCGGGGGGGGATCTACAGATTAGGGTTCAAAGAAGAGGAATCATGGGACTTTGGCTCAAAAAAACAAAAGTGACAACTCAGACTGCTCGCTGTACTTGAATAATAAATTAATTCCCGAAAAACTGGGGGTGACCCACATGTTTCCCACTTCCCAGGCCATTTTTTTTTTAATCGATGTAAACTGTCTGTTTTTTCGGGGGGGGATCTACAGATTAGGGTTCAAAGGAGAGGAATCATGGGACTTTGGCTCAAAAAAACAAAAGTGACAACTCAGACTGCTCGCTGTACTTGAATAATAAATTAATTCCCGAAAAACTGGGGGTGACCCACATGTTTCCCACTTCCCAGGCCATTTTTTTTTTAAATCGATGTAAACTGTCTGTTTTTTCGGGGGGGATCTACAGATTAGGGTGCAAAGAAGAGGAATCATGGGACTTTGGCTCAAAAAAACAAAAGTGACAACTCAGACTGCTCGCTGTACTTGAATAATAAATTAATTCCCGAAAAACTGGGGGTGACCCACATGTTTCCCACTTCCCAGGCCATTTTTTTTTTAATCGATGTAAACTGTCTGTTTTTTCGGGGGGGATCTACAGATTAGGGTTCAAAGAAGAGGAATCATGGGACTTTGGCTCAAAAAAACAAAAGTGACAACTCAGACTGCTCGCTGTACTTGAATAATAAATTAATTCCCGAAAAACTGGGGGTGACCCACATGTTTCCCACTTCCCAGGCCATTTTTTTTTTAAATCGATGTAAACTGTCTGTTTTTTCGGGGGGGATCTACAGATTAGGGTGCAAAGAAGAGGAATCATGGGACTTTGGCTCAAAAAAACAAAAGTGACAACTCAGACTGCTCGCTGTACTTGAATAATAAATTAATTCCCGAAAAACTGGGGGTGACCCACATGTTTCCCACTTCCCAGGCCATTTTTTTTTTAAATCGATGTAAACTGTCTGTTTTTTCGGGGGGGATCTACAGATTAGGGTTCAAAGAAGAGGAATCATGGGACTTTGGCTCAAAAAAACAAAAGTGACAACTCAGACTGCTCGCTGTACTTGAATAATAAATTAATTCCCGAAAAACTGGGGGTGACCCACATGTTTCCCACTTCCCAGGCCATTTTTTTTTTAATCGATGTAAACTGTCTGTTTTTTCGGGGGGGGATCTACAGATTAGGGTTCAAAGGAGAGGAATCATGGGACTTTGGCTCAAAAAAACAAAAGTGACAACTCAGACTGCTCGCTGTACTTGAATAATAAATTAATTCCCGAAAAACTGGGGGTGACCCACATGTTTCCCACTTCCCAGGCCATTTTTTTTTTAATCGATGTAAACTGTCTGTTTTTTCGGGGGGGGATCTACAGATTAGGGTTCAAAGGAGAGGAATCATGGGACTTTGGCTCAAAAAAACAAAAGTGACAACTCAGACTGCTCGCTGTACTTGAATAATAAATTAATTCCCGAAAAACTGGGGGTGACCCACATGTTTCCCACTTCCCAGGCCATTTTTTTTTTAATCGATGTAAACTGTCTGTTTTTTCGGGGGGGGATCTACAGATTAGGGTTCAAAGGAGAGGAATCATGGGACTTTGGCTCAAAAAAACAAAAGTGACAACTCAGACTGCTCGCTGTACTTGAATAATAAATTAATTCCCGAAAAACTGGGGGTGACCCACATGTTTCCCACTTCCCAGGCCATTTTTTTTTTAAATCGATGTAAACTGTCTGTTTTTTCGGGGGGGATCTACAGATTAGGGTGCAAAGAAGAGGAATCATGGGACTTTGGCTCAAAAAAACAAAAGTGACAACTCAGACTGCTCGCTGTACTTGAATAATAAATTAATTCCCGAAAAACTGGGGGTGACCCACATGTTTCCCACTTCCCAGGCCATTTTTTTTTTAATCGATGTAAACTGTCTGTTTTTTCGGGGGGGATCTACAGATTAGGGTTCAAAGAAGAGGAATCATGGGACTTTGGCTCAAAAAAACAAAAGTGACAACTCAGACTGCTCGCTGTACTTGAATAATAAATTAATTCCCGAAAAACTGGGGGTGACCCACATGTTTCCCACTTCCCAGGCCATTTTTTTTTTAAATCGATGTAAACTGTCTGTTTTTTCGGGGGGGATCTACAGATTAGGGTGCAAAGAAGAGGAATCATGGGACTTTGGCTCAAAAAAACAAAAGTGACAACTCAGACTGCTCGCTGTACTTGAATAATAAATTAATTCCCGAAAAACTGGGGGTGACCCACATGTTTCCCACTTCCCAGGCCATTTTTTTTTTAAATCGATGTAAACTGTCTGTTTTTTCGGGGGGGATCTACAGATTAGGGTTCAAAGAAGAGGAATCATGGGACTTTGGCTCAAAAAAACAAAAGTGACAACTCAGACTGCTCGCTGTACTTGAATAATAAATTAATTCCCGAAAAACTGGGGGTGACCCACATGTTTCCCACTTCCCAGGCCATTTTTTTTTTAATCGATGTAAACTGTCTGTTTTTTCGGGGGGGGATCTACAGATTAGGGTTCAAAGGAGAGGAATCATGGGACTTTGGCTCAAAAAAACAAAAGTGACAACTCAGACTGCTCGCTGTACTTGAATAATAAATTAATTCCCGAAAAACTGGGGGTGACCCACATGTTTCCCACTTCCCAGGCCATTTTTTTTTTAAATCGATGTAAACTGTCTGTTTTTTCGGGGGGGATCTACAGATTAGGGTGCAAAGAAGAGGAATCATGGGACTTTGGCTCAAAAAAACAAAAGTGACAACTCAGACTGCTCGCTGTACTTGAATAATAAATTAATTCCCGAAAAACTGGGGGTGACCCACATGTTTCCCACTTCCCAGGCCATTTTTTTTTTAATCGATGTAAACTGTCTGTTTTTTCGGGGGGGATCTACAGATTAGGGTTCAAAGAAGAGGAATCATGGGACTTTGGCTCAAAAAAACAAAAGTGACAACTCAGACTGCTCGCTGTACTTGAATAATAAATTAATTCCCGAAAAACTGGGGGTGACCCACATGTTTCCCCTTTCTCAGGCCATTTTTTTTTAAATCGATGTAAACTGTCTTTTTTTTCGGGGGGGATCTACAGATTAGGGTTCAAAGAAGAGGAATCATGGGACTTTGGCTCAAAAAAACAAAAGTGACAACTCAGACTGCTCCCTGTACTTGAATAATAAATTAATTCCCGAAAAACTGGGGGTGACCCACATGTTTCCCACTTCCCAGGCCATTTTTTTTTTAAATCGATGTAAACTGTCTGTTTTTTCGGGGGGGATCTACAGATTAGGGTTCAAAGAAGAGGAATCATGGGACTTTGGCTCAAAAAAACAAAAGTGACAACTCAGACTGCTCGCTGTACTTGAATAATAAATTAATTCCCGAAAAACTGGGGGTGACCCACATGTTTCCCCTTTCCCAGGCCATTTTTTTTTTAAATCGATGTAAACTGTCTGTTTTTTCGGGGGGGATCTACAGATTAGGGTTCAAAGAAGAGGAATCATGGGACTTTGGCTCAAAAAAACAAAAGTGACAACTCAGACTGCTCGCTGTACTTGAATAATAAATTAATTCCCGAAAAACTGGGGGTGACCCACATGTTTCCCCTTTCCCAGGCCATTTTTTTTTTAAATCGATGTAAACTGTCTGTTTTTTCGGGGGGGATCTACAGATTAGGGTTCAAAGAAGAGGAATCATGGGACTTTGGCTCAAAAAAACAAAAGTGACAACTCAGACTGCTCGCTGTACTTGAAAAATAAATTAATTCCCGACAAACTGGGGGTGCCCCACATGTTTTGCACTTCCCAGGCCATTTCTTCATGAAATTCAATGGGAAATGTCTGTTTTTTAGTGGGGATCTGTAGATTAGGGTCCTAGGAAGGTAAATCATGGGACTTCGGCTCAGAAAATCAAAAGTGACAACTCAGACTGCTCTCTGTATTGGAATGTTGAATTTATTTCCGCAAAATTAGGGGGTGCCTCATTCGTTTTGCATTCCCTGAGTCATTCCTAACCTCCGGTTAGATATTATTTCCATTTACCATTCAAATATTTCTATAAAAATACTGAGCACTGTCTGGAGTTCATTGCTCCAGCTTCAGCCCAGCTGGTTTTGAATATAGCAATATGGCGCCAAAGCACTCGACTATACACAGCGCTCTACGATTGGTCTGGTATAGGAATGGGGAATGCGAGTTTCAGTATCTTCATTAATTAATTGGCTGATTGAATCGGGGTGATTGTTATCTATCAATCACTCTCAATCGCTTTCCTACAGAAATCAATTTTTTTTTTAATTTTTCCATGCATTTTTGAAAATTGTGGGGTCAAAATTTCCATTGAAAGTTTAGGATTTTCAAAAAGTTAATTTAAAAAAAACTATTCTAGATCAAACGCTAATTTCTCCGTATCAAATCCTCTCCAAGGCTTATCAATCCGTGGGTATATTCAAAATTTCAATTTTTCTCATATAGGGTAGTATCTAACTGGAGGTTAAACCAGTGACCTTGACGAACCCTTGACGAAAATGGCGGCATTCAGGACCGTAAAGTTTGATTTTCTCTGTTACCGTGAGAGTATAATCCTCGATAAAGTCATTTAATCCATTTAAGCAAGAGCCTAAAGTGAGGTACTATTGTTTTTCTTCATTAACTAGTGATCCATGAAATCTTCGATTGAAAATACTGTTTGAAACATGAATTAATCGTTAACCTCAAATTTCAAAATGAAGAAATATTATCAGGCAGCACTTGCTGTTACAGCAGTAGTGAGTTTAATAGCACTTGTCATATACAGACACGAGTACAATAAACTGCGTTTTGTTCTGACAGTAGTAAAGTACTTTGGAACACCATCAAGAAGTTCAAATGAAACTTGCACATTATCGCCAGTAATAACGAGGAATTTTAATGCCGATTTTGCTGAACCCATCTCCTCGTGGCAAAGAATTACTGATGATCTTTGGATTTTTTCTGCTTACAATGTCGATGGAGAAGTGCGTGCACTTGCACTTGGAATTACTGATAATATCAAGAGTAATGCATATTCATGCAGCTTCACAACGAATCCGGAGAATCCGCAGATAATTCAGGGTAAATTTGCATTTGAAATCATGTCAGAGGGTGATACTATTGATGTTGCCTATGTCAATGGCAAAAAATTCTATTTTCTAACGCTTTCCTGCAAGAATGGAAGCATTCCTAAGGACAAAAAGATAATAGGTGCTCGATTTTTTGAGGATGCCAAGAAAAACAAGAAGGGTTCGATCATCAAAGTACGAAATATCGCTGAAATTTCGGATAAATACTCTTCAGTTGCTTGTGTAGCTCCTCCAAACTTGGAAGCAAGCTCGAGCAAAAATTTTGCAATGAAACAAATTGATATGATAAGTTTTATTGCATTTCATGAAAATATTGGCCTTGAAAATTTCGTAATCTACGATTTTGGAATTAACGATGTGTTCAACTTCGCTATGAAGTCTCTAACTCATAATCCTAAGTTTAATTTTACTTATTCAACAGTTTCTTGGAATTTTCCATTTGATGATGCTGGATACAAGATGATTAGGAGAATTGTCGAGACTGATTGTCTCTATCGAACACTTGGAAGAGCAAATGTTGCAGTTGTATCGACTTGGAATGAATATTTGAATTTGAAGTATCATTCTTCGATGAAAAATGTAATTTCGGATTTTAATAAGGTTCTTGGGAAAACTGGGGACTCATTTAGGATCGAGAGCTTTGTTCTTTGCACAGAGGGGACAGAAGCCAATTTTATGAATTTTTCAACGCCAATGATACTTTCTACGTCGAAGAGACTGAGAATGGACAACAATAAAGATGGAGGACGTATTTATGAGCTTAAGGACAGAGACAAAGTACTTGGAAAGAAGAATGTTTGGAGCAAACTCGATGATTTCGTGGTAATTTACAAGTACGAGAGTTGTCATGGAGACCAGGAGACCATCGACAATCAGGTGCTCAAGTTTGCTGATGTCATGCCGAGCACAAAAATATTCCAGTACTACGTTAATGGAAAATTGTTCAATTGAATTGAAAGAATTCATAATTTAGCACAATTACACAAGCTTTTGTATTTACTTTATATTGAAATAAAACCCTTTTTTGTTCTAAAACACAAGTATGCTTTTTTTTGTTTCAAACCATTCGAAACGTTTATTCTTTAATTTTTCTTCGTATAAATTTAACACTCGTTTATTTGCAATTATTCAAAATTTTTATTAATAACTGTCGAAAAAAAGAAACGGGTGAGCTTAAATATTACAATACGAATTCATTTAATAATTAATAGCGAATTAGAAGTTAGCAATATAAGAAAGAATTACGTTGTTTTCTTTTTCCTCTTTTCTACTTAAGGCGTTGCATTATAGCTGAATTTTTTAGACCAGCTTCATCGATTGTCTTGTTTTCATCTGTCAATTCCTTCGTTGGATATGCAGTTAACAAGATAAAATCCTGTACAGCATAATGTGGTCGCATTGTTGTAATGTATCTTCTTATATCACCAATTGTATGTGTCAAATTGAATTGTTCACGTATATTTTGTCCATCAGCTAGTCTTATTTGAATGGTTGTTGTTGGATTATTAGTATCGAGATTCAATTGGCTACGTGCCTGTGATTCATTTGCAGCTTGATCAGCTGGATCAGTTGGTACTGTCATACCAACTGTTGCTGGTGATGGACTACCCAATTTGTGTCCTCTGCCTGTAAATGCCTTAACTTTTGGCTTTGGTGGTACATACTCTTCATGACGATGATCCTCCATGTCCAAACGTACCTCAGCTCCCTGTACCTCTTCACGTATTTCAGCTGGTATTTCACCACGCTTAATAGCATCCAAAAATTCACGATTCTCTGGATCTGTATAGGAACGTACTTCACGATCATTAATAGTAAAGCCATCACGCCATAGTTTCAATGTTATAAGTCCTGTATTAGCTGGTTGACTAGATGGTGATGCTGGTATAACTTCAGTATCATTGCTAGTTTGTCCTAATTTGTAACCAGTACCACTGAATGTATTAGGCCTCTGTTGGTGTGAGCTATGGCTATGTGCTCTATCATCGTGCTGTATTGACTGTTCCTGGCATGTTTTAAACATGTCATTTATGATGTCTTGTTTCTTTTTATTTGGACCAAGTATCTGTTGTCCACTGTGCTCTGATCCACCAGCATAGAAAGCCTGTCCCTCCTCGTCAGAGCTACTCTCCTGATTCTGAAGTGAACCAAGTGTAGCAAAACGTTGATTCGTTTTGGGCTTTGATTTTGATTTGGATTTTGGCTTTGACGAATCCATATTCGTTGATTCAGCTAATTCGGGGGGTGATGAATCCTCCTCGGGTGATCTGTCTGGTCCTATGTCAACTGATGCGTTAACTGGAACTTCCTCGGGTACTCCGGACTCTCCGTACTCGTAAAAATTACCAAGTGCTACCTGAAGAAAACGTTTGACAATTAAAAAATGTGGTTTTTTTAAATTAATATTGGTGATAATTTGAGAAATTAGGCCAGAACTAATAAGAAAGGGCTCAATAAATGCTTGGCAGGGAATTAAATGAAATAAATGAAATGCAAAACCGAGAGCCAATGACTGATAATTCCTTTTTTTTTCTCTACTATTAAATTATTATCTTTAAAAAAATGAGAAATTTTCAAATAATAAACTATTTAACTATTTATTACTCTTGCAAATTTCTTTTCTTTTTAAATGTGCTGTCTCACCTCTAACTGCCAAGCTGACGAGGCGAGATAAAATTCGGCTCTTTCCCGTTCGACCCCAGTTATATCGATAAATTGTGATATAACATCATCCATGGTTATTAAACTTTTATTAGATAAATTTAAACAAAGGAATTTTAATATTATTTATCACCTTGATGTTATGTCCCTGTAGTTTCTGTTTTTCTCGATGAAATGACAATGAAGTTTTTTTTTTTTTTCCTGGACACTATTTTGATGGTTTATAACCTGTTTCAGAAAAGGGGAATTTTCTTCGATGAAATGACAGGGCAAAAGCGCCAGAATCAGGAGATGCGCGCGAAGTTTGAAGCTTTGAGGAGACGCCAATGCACGAATAAAGTTCGGATTTAGGAGACAGATGGGGTTAGGAGGTTCGTTATGTGATCAGTCGAGTTTTTTCGCTCGAGAAAATTGTTTAGTTGATAAATATGAGGATCGAAACGTGTTATTTCTGTTCCTCGAGGATATATCCAGGTCATGGGATTCAATTTGTCAGAAATGATTGCAAAGTTAGTAATTAAAAGTTAAATTATTGATTGATTATTATGTTATATTATCAATTAATTTGTCTTTTGCAGTTGGAGCACACGTGCTCAAGTTGTCAGTCCTTTTAGGTTAAGGGACAATGGAAGGCCTCTTATAAATTGCATATTTTAACCAATTTTTTAAAGATATTTATTGATATTTTGATGAAAATGAAATTAAGACATCTGATCATTTATTGGATTTTTTTTTTCATGAATGAATTATTATAAAATATTTTTTTTTAATTATTGCACTCGTAATTCTCCGAATTTTCTACATGTGCATATTTTTTATCTTTTATAAAATAATTTATTTGTTGAGAGGATATAAATAATGGAAAATAGTCAAATTTCTGCTATTTTCAGTGGGGAATGTGGGGCAAAATGGATATTGTAATGAAACAGTAGGAGATAGATTTTTTCAAATGATTTCATCGGAAAGCTGAGGAAATTTTGGTCTAGAAACATATGCCAGAATTAATTTTTTCAATTTTTTGAGAATTCGATTTTTTCTGGCATTTTTGAGGGGTAAAATCCTTTCGTTTTTTGAGCAAATTCAGTTTTTTAGAAATATCTCTGGTTCTATTGGTCGTAGAGACTTCGGACCGATTTTAAATGAAAGGTGAGATCATTTCCCATGGATTTATGGGGTTTTGAATTCAAAAATATCGATTTTTCAGATAGTTATGGGAATTTTTGTCAAAAGTTATGATCATCGGTTTTAGTCCTATAACTATCTGTAAAATCGATATTTCTGGATCCAAAACCCCATAAATCGATGGGAAATGATCTCACCTTTCATTTAAAATTGGTCCCAGGTCGCTACGACCAATAGAACCGATGATATTCCAAAAAAACTGAATTTGCTCAAAAATCGAAAGGCGTTTACCCCTCAAAAATCCCAGAAAAAATCGAATTCTCAAAAAATTGAAAAAAAAAATCATTCTGGCATATGTTTCTCGATTAAAATTCCCTCAGCTTTCCGATGAAATCAGTGAAAAAAATCCATCTCCAATATCTTCATCTATTTGAAGATTTTTCACAATATATGCATGAAAACGCAAATGTGTCCATTTTACCCCTTATTTCCGTATTGCCCCACCTTTCACTATATTTTCATCATAAAAAAGCGTCAATCTCTGATAAAGGACTTTATAGAGTCGATATTTCTGTTATTTCATGAAAAAAAATCATAATTATTGCTAAACATTTATAAATTTGAATTTTTCGTTAATTCCTTAAGAATGATTTTTTTTTCCTTAAAAAATTCCGATAAATTCTCCATTTATTTATTCATTTATTTTCTTCCTCCGCAGATCTTCAAATTCTGCAGATCTAAGTGCCATGCAGCCTTCAAGAAGAAGAAGAATCCACGTAAAACAAAATGGACCAAGGCATACAGAAAAACAGTTGGCAAAGAATTGGCAGTTGATCCATCATTTGAATTAGAGAAAAGAAGAAATATACCAGTCAAATATAATCGTGAATTATGGACAAAGAGTATCGAGGCAATGAAGAAAATCGAGAGTATAAGACAGAAACGTGTGAATACACATATTATGCAGAGATTGAGAAAGGGACGTGTTTTGGAGCAGGAGAAGGATGTCAAGGAGGTGGAGAGAAATCTTTCACTCATCAGATCACCGGCTGCTGGTCTCAAAGAGAGGAAAAAACTCGAGGAGGCACAGCAGGATGACGAGAAGATGGAGGAATCTGATGAGGAGATGGAGGCAGAAGAAATTGCTATTGAAAATTAATTAATCTATTTAAAATTCCTTTATAATTACGATAATCACTGAATTTATGGTATGATATCGTTGGCTTATAAGCAAAAGGGCGTAAGTGCTGTGTATAAACACAGCACTTAAGCCTCTTTGTTTCTAAGGTGATATGATCCTGAAAATAGCAAATATCTTACAATTTTCTTTAATTTTTTTAAACAAGTTAATTATGGCAAAAAAAAATATAGAAAAAATTTGTACTTGTAGTTTTTTGAATTTTCTACATGTGCATATTTTTCATTTTTTTAAAATAATTCATTTGTGAAGGAATGAAAGAAATTGGAAATTGTTGGATGTCTGCTATTTCAGGATTTAACTGAATTTTTATGAATTTCTCAACTGTAGCTGCGAAAGTTCTTGTAAATAAATGACTTCTCTCTTTTCTAAGTCTGTCTATTTATTAAATTCTCCGTTATGACACATTTTGAATTAAAAATTCATGATTTTTCATTTCGAAAAAAGGATACGACACAGTGGCGCTTTCTGTACAATTCATATTCCGGCTAATGTCAACAAGTAGTGTGAAAAATGAGACTATTTCATATCGCGTGACTAGAAGCAAAAGGTCGTATATGCCAAATTTTCGTTTTCCGTGATTTCTAAAGGCAAAAGGTCGTATATCCACTCATAATCGCTCCAATCAGGTGCAAAAATGGAATAAATGATGAAAACAGCATGGTAATACATACCCGTAGCTTCTCAACATAAAGTGGATATACTACCTTTTGCTTTTATATAATATCTCCCAAGAAGAAAAATTCCTTGAAATCAAAAGGTCGTTGTAGAAAAATCTGTCAATTTTTTTGTTTTTTTTTGGGAATTTTTTGGGAGTAAAATAGCCTTCCGATTTTTGTGAAAATTTAGTTTTTTTTTTTTAAATCTCCGATTCCATTATTCGTAGCGATCTGGGATCGATTTCAAACGAAAGGTAACATTTTTTCCCATCGATTTATGAGATTTTGAATTCAAGAATATCGATTTTTCAAATAGTTATGGGTACTTTTGTAAAAAAAATTTATCATCGGCTTTTGCCCTATAACTATGTGAAAAATCGATATTTTTAAATGCAAAACTTCATAAATCCATGGAAAATCATTTCATATTCCATTTAAAATCGGTTCCAGATCGCTACGACTAATAGAACCAAAAATATTTCAAAAAAATTGGATTTTCACGAGAATTGTGAAGCTTTTTTACCCCTAAAAAATTCTCAAAAAATTCAAAAAAATTACTTCTGGCACTTGTTTCCCGCCTGAAATTCTCTCAGCTTTCCAACGGAATCATCGAAAAAAAATCTAACGCAAAGTCATAGTTTCGTTGTATTACCATTATTTGCACGATTAAAAATATATTTCATTATTTTTACGTCAAAATAACAGTATGGACGGGACCCGGTTGGAAAAAAAAATTTAATAAAAAAAAAATTGATAGTGGATATACGACTTTTTCGCTCTGAATGAAACTATCGTTTGATATAAATTTCTAAAAGGAAAAAGGTCGTATATGCCAAAAAATCTCAAAACTGGATATACGACCTTTTGACTTTAAAGTAAACAGTCATTTACGGCAAGTTTATCCAGGCAAAAGGTCGTACATCCCGGGAGATACGACCTTTTGCCTGGCATGACCCTTTTGGGCATTTACGACCTTTTGCTTTTAGACACGCGATATGTAAAATAAAGGTGTGGATAAGAATAATCACTTGTCGGTGATAATCTGAAGAAATTGGGGAAGATAGGTAATGAATTCTTCATTTTTTAGAACTAATATCATCATTTTTGCTCAATAGAATCCTCCTAACCTTCACAATCAGTAAAAAACCTTGTTTTTAGAGATTAAAACATTAAAAGATTGCTTTTTCCCTTTTTTTTTTGTAGATGCAAATAATTTATCCACGATGTCTGCAGTAGTAGGAGTCTGTTTGGTACTTTTTGTCCTATTGCTAATTTTCCTAATTGTAAAAGAATTATTTTGGCGCAGGCGACTTAAGAATATCGAGGGAAAACACGTTGTTGTAAGTAAATTAACGTTAATTAATTAAATAAATTGATTGGAGATAGAAATTTTTTTGTGCGGATTACTCAATCATCTTCTCAATCTATCTTGTCAATAGTCTTCTTTTCTGAAAAAGAAATGTTGAATAAATTTTTCCTGCAAATTCTTAATTATTCATTTATTCAACAGATAACTGGAGGCTCCAGTGGAATTGGCAGATCTGTAGCAATATTAGCTGCAAAAAGTGGAGCAAATGTCACGATAATAGCACGTGACACAAAGAAACTTGAGGCAACGAAGAATGAATTAGTAAATGTTTGCAAAAATAGAGAATGCCAGAAAATTGAATATATATCATTAGACATTACTTCAGGATATAATGCAGTTGAGAAGGCCTTAACTGACGTTGAGACAACAATAGGACCTATTTATATGCTTGTGAATTGTGCTGGTACAGCTATTTGTAGTAAAGTAGAGGACACAACACCAGATAACTTGAAGTTGATGATGAATCTAAATTTCATGGGAACTTTCTATTGTATTAAAGCTGTTGTACCTAAAATGAAGAGTGCGAGGGATGGAATTATTGTGGTAACTTCATCGCAGGCTGCGTTGCTTGGTAAACTCAATTAATTTCAAATATTTTAATTTAGGATAGTAAGAAGAGGGGGAGAATGGGGAAAAGTCTTGAAATTGTTTTTTTTTTATGGTTTCTTTGAAAAGCTGAGGAAATTTGCGGTGAAAAACATGTTTTGGAATTTATTTTCCTCATTTTTTTGAAAATTTCACTTTTTTGGGGACGAATGAGAGTTAAAACCTTCATATTTTCTTTTCTTTTGATTTTTTCGATGATATCTTTGGTTTTGTTTGCCTTAGCGACTTGGGGCCGATTTCAAATGAAAGGTGAGATCATTTGCCATCGATTTATGGGGGTTCAAACGAAAAATTATCGATTTTTGAAGTACTTATGAGCTCACTTTGAAAAAATGAATTTTTCGCCACAAGTATTCGAAAAAAATATTAAGTTTTTTTTTAATCACTCAAATTGATGGTAAATGAGCTCACCTTTCATTTGAGACCAACCCCAAGTCACTACGACCAACAGAACCACAGATATCCTAAAAAAAGTGGAATTCTTCAATTTTTCTGAAGCTTAGAGGCCTAATTTTTGGTTTAAAAAGCTAAATTTAAAAAAAAATCCTCAAAGATGAATTTATACACGTATTTTCCGAGATAAATTTCCTCAGCCTTCCAATGAAATCATGAAAAAAAAACTTGTCTCCGATATGTTCACTAATTTTTACCTATTTTCATAATGTAGAGCATCAAAACTAAAATATATGGATTTCAACTCCATCCTCCTCTATATTCATCATGTAAAGATACATTTAATGTATTGAGAATGAGGAAATATTATTATTATTATCTTTTTCAAATCTATTTTAATGTCAAATAATTCAAAATTTGAAAGATTCTTTTAATAATCCAAATTTTCTCTCGTATTCAATTCACTTATCCGATTAAAACTTGAGTCACTGAAGTACTTTCAGAGATTCATTCAAAATAATACGAATTTATTATTGAAAGAAGGATCACGAGATGGTTTTCAAATTATACAAAAGTAGAACGATCGTAAATTTTGAAGGAAACATTAAATAGATTGAGTTATAAATTTTTAATTCTCCATTGTGTTCGAGTGTACGAATACGTAACACAGAGAAGTAGTAGCTTCAATTAATCATTAATGGATTTTGTATCAACTACCAATGTACATTATGAAAATGTACGATTTACCAGTGATAAAAATTGACCTCTCCACCAACACAATTCAGGATTTTTTTTCGAAGTTAAGGACTCGAAGAAAAAATCTGAAAAAATTTGAGAAGATGCTCCAACATGTCTTCATTTTTGTATAATTTTTTCAAATTTTTTCATGAAGCTGCCTATTTTTTAAAAAATCCCAAATCATTCTAATAAATAGGTCCATTTTGCCCCGCCTTTCCCAATAAAAAAATTCAGGGCAAATTTTATTCGAGAATGGAAACTACACGAAATTTCCAATTCAAAATATCGAATATAAAGGGGAAAAAAAAGAATGAGAAACCTATCATTTGTCTTTTTTATTCGATTCATCTATTTTTTTTAGCTCCCCAGAGTTGCGTTGTTTCAAATTGACTTGTGTAATATATTCCGCTGCAATTTCATTTTTTCCCCTTTTTTTTCGATACGATTCTCAATTAGATTCCACCAGGAAAAAAAAAGAGTTACTTCAAAGTGTTTTCTGCAAAAATTCAAATGAATTCAATTAAATTTCAAATTGTTTGAAAAACTTCTCTTTTTACTGTTTCCTTGCCACAAAGAATTTATATCTAAAATTTAATTTGAAGAGAATTTAATTAAATTCAATTTGATTAATTGATTTACAGGAATTTTTGGATATGGTGCATACTGCAGTACAAAATTTGCACTACGTGGACTTGCTGAAAGCCTGGCAATGGAATTAAAACCATACAATATATTTGTAACAATATCAATGCCACCAGACACTGATACACCTGGTTTTGCTACTGAAGAACTTTCCAAGCCCATTGAAACAAAATTAATATCTGGTAATTCAGGAACAATAAGTCCTGATGCAGTTGCTAAACAACTATTTGATGATGCATTGTCGGGTAAATTTTTCTCAACAAATGGACTTGATGGCCTGATATTGACAACTGTTTGTGCTGGTATGTCACCAATTACATCGTTTGGTCAATTAATTCTTGAGGGACTGCTGATGGGTCTCTTCAGGATCATTGGCTACTGTTATCTTCTCTCATTCGACAGAATCGTCCAGAACTGCATGAAAACACGTGATCAGAATAAAAAATCCGAGTAAATATGTTGAAATAAAATCATTGAAATTAAAATATTCATTGATATATTAATAATCATTCCGTTTTATGCACAAATGTATTTTTTTTTCTTTCAAATAAATAATACTGGGAGGTGAATTCAGTTAATCATAAACAGTTTTGGCTTACTTTTATTTAGTATTCCGTAATTTTTCTTGTTTTTTCCTTTTTTTTTTCATTTTTTTTCTTTTTTTTCATAGTATAATGTTCTTCTTTAAGCATTATGTTCTTACACACATAAAATTGGGCTGCTCTTCTCCCAATTTCTTTGAATTTATCAATTTATTTTCTTCTTTTTTCTTCATTTATTATTTTCATCGTTCTCGTCGTGTTTAAATTTTCTTTATTCTGCCACAATATTTTTGAAAAACAAAAAATGACATCATTGATCTTACGTTTATGTGTAAAGTTTTAACGTTTTATTTTTTTTGTTTCTTGTTATTTTCATTTTAAATGGAAAATATCAATGAATTGAGTCTACCTCAGTTTAGCTACTCCAAATAATCAATTAATCGTGTCTTTTTTTCTCATTCCTTAGAAAAATTTTAAGAAAAAAAAAGAATTGCACACGATTTTTTTTTTGCGCGGATAAATTGCATGGGAAGGAGATGCCAGAGGTAGAGTCTTATTCATGGGAAAAAATAAAAATCTCCACTCGATGTATTGATTAGTGAATTATTAGAAAAAAAATCATTTTTCATCAAGTAGTTCATTTCTTTTCTTTTTTTTTTCACATTTTTTCTTTTGCTTCTTTTTTCCATTTTTTCATTAAACTGCAAATGCAATGATTTTTTTATTCACTCAACAATCATAATCACACTCACACACATGATTGCTCATAAACATTTTCATTCTCTCCTTTGCAATATCAATTTTTTAAATATTCTCATTTAAATCATTCGCATCAATCCTAATCTGTCTTTTGGTCATCATCTCGTGGATTTTATAATTCAATGAATTTCAAAAAAATCCAGGAGACAAGGAATGCTTCGAGGTTTTTTCTTCTTCTTTTTTAAATTTATTTTAAACGTTTTTTTTTTAACTTAATAATAAATATCCACATATTCGCTCGCTCGACAATGATATTCTCTCATTTAAATTAAACGTCAATTTATTTTTATTCTTCTCTCAATTAATCGAGATAAATTCTATTCACTTTTATCGTCGAGCGCTCGAAGCAGCAGACTAATTTATTTAATTTAAATTCATCTAATTAGACGTTAACGATTATTATCAATGGACGATGCACAGTTGAACGTTTCAATTCAATTTTTCCTCTTTTATTTTTAACTCTCTCAATCTGAAGATAATCAGATATTTTATTCCTTATTTTACCTCGAAGCTCGGACGTAGGATTTAAATGACGCAATTATTTTTCTCTTTTTTTTTTTAATTTTATCATTAATTAATGCTTTGCATTATCGACACCTCGGGCCAAAGTAATGCACAATTATTCTTTGAGCTTCGGTGACTTTTATTATTCGACGTATTCTCGTTTTTTTTTCTTTTTTGTTCAAATTTTATTTCAACGAGAAAACGTCGAAGAAAATGCGGAATTGTAATTAAATTGAATATGACAATTAATCAATAAAATTAGTTTATAATTTTTCTTTAATTAAATTAAAAAATTGATGCATCAGTCATATTCAATTTATCTCCAACACGTCAATACAATATTAAGAATAGAATGAAATTATTTAAATAGTTTTTTTTTCTTCTTATTTCATTGTTTTTTTTTCTTCTTTTCTTCTGTTCAATTTAACTAAAGCAAAGTGCTTCTG
Organism: Aleiodes alternator; assembly: GCA_963921955.1. Lineage (NCBI taxonomy): Eukaryota > Metazoa > Arthropoda > Insecta > Hymenoptera > Braconidae > Aleiodes > Aleiodes alternator. The sequence goes on along the minus strand of OY998104.1, from coordinate 11,817,641 downwards.
TACAATTATTTTTCGAGGCAATTGATCGAGCAATTTCGACGTATTCTCGCATGCATACTTGGTTTTTTTTTTATTTTTCAAATTTATTTCATTGAAATTCTGCAAATAATCGGTCAAATGAATTTTTTCTTTATTTTCAGTGGAATAAAATTAGAAAAAATGAGAAGTTTTTCTTTTTTTCGATGAGAGGCTGCGAACACAGACGAATCAAGGGTAATATATATACATATATAGGGGAAAGTGTGGAAAAATGGACCTGTTTATCAGAATGATTTGGAATTTTTTTTTAGAGAATAGGCAACTCCATGAAAAAATTTGAAAAAATTATACAAAAATCAAGACATTCTGGAGCATCTTCTCAAATTTTTTCAGATTTTTCCTTCGACTCCTTGACATCGAAAAAAAATCCTGAATCATGTTAGTGCAGAGGTCCATCCTACTCCATTCTCCCCTACATATATATATATAATTTTAAAACGAAATGATATTTCGAAATACATCAGTCGATCCCGAAGTACTCGCACGACGATATGATTTACATTTATTTTCTCCTTTTTTTTTTCGATATTTCATTTTATTTCTTTTGCCTCAATTTATTCTGACAGAAATTTTCCCTCGAACGTGCGGTGAATTTCGGGCTTCACAAGCAAGCCATAGAAAAAAAATAGAGAAAATAAAAAATGACAATTCTTCGTCTCTCCCAACTCCCTTTTTTTCTCTCCCCCCTCTCTCTCTGTGTCTTCTCCTTTTTTTTTATTTTCCTTTAAATTCGAAAAAACTGAAGGCGTGGTGTTCAATAACTACAATAGACATTGGTACAAAAATTCAATGCTGCTACAATACCCTAGACGAATTTTTCTTTATACTTAATTATATATAATATTTTTTTTTATTCATCTTTTTTTTCATTTAATTTAAAGGAGTGACGAGGACGATTCAAATTTTTCATTTTCTTGCGTTCTCGTGTGGCAAACACGTGTTAATATAACATTTATTCACATGGCCACCCAAGAAAGAGAAATTTTTTTTTTTTATTAATTCAATAAAATTAATTATAAAAGCAATTTTGTAAATAATTATAATTTAATTGAATTGGTCCAGGTCAGTCCTTTTATTACATCGATGTGTGCGTCATTCGACCAACGCATTAAAACGTCAGTCCAACGAACTCTTTTTATTTTCCCCATTTGTTTTTTTTTTTAATTAATTAATTTTTTTTTCTTCATCACTTCAATATTAATCTCATCTCCAATCGTTGGTTAATCATTTTCGGACAATCGTCAGCTGAATTTTTTTTTAATGAGTACCTTAATTTTTATGCATTAATTAATTATTACACCTATATCGTGTGGCCTGCCCCTGCTAACCTCAGTCGCAGTCTATTACTATTATTATTATTAATTTTTTTTCAATTTTTTTTTTCCATTTTCTTCGTCAATTTTACAACTTTCTAGGGAAATTGTCTCTTTCAATCGCACTTGTCAATGAAAATTTGAGCTCTCCTTGGAGAATAGACTTTTCTTCTAATTTTCATAATTTCATTACTTTTTTTTCTTCTTCTTCTTTTTTCTTTTTCCTTTTTACGATTTTATTTGAGCAAAATTAAGAGGCCAATGCCTGTAAATTCTCAAGTTTTTTTAATTTTTTTTTTTAAATTTCTCTCTTTTATTACCTAAGAAATTACGAAAATACAATTTTTTAAAAATTTTTTTCATTTTCATTCAAAGGGAGAATAATTGAAATAATAAATTCAATTGAATTTAAACAATTAGAATTAAAAAAAAAATTGTAATTTATGGTTTTTAACATATTTTTCATATTATTTTATAAAATAGAAAAATTTACGATATTCTCCCTTTGAATAAAGAACATAAGCAAAAAGATAAATTCACGAAATCAATTTTTCTTCATTTTTTTTTTTTTTTAATAACAATTAACAACAATGTTTAGTAAAACATAAACATTATTTAAGCTCCTGAAAAATTCAACTTTCGCGATTCGTATTTTGTTTATAATTTCATTACCGGTTAGCACAGGCGGCCAGACATGTTTTTTTTTTTATTTAATTATTTATTTATATCCTGTTTACGTTATAATCATTATTATTATTATTTTAGTTTTTTCATCATTAATTTTCGCGGAAAAATGTGTCTCGTGTGTTTTTTTTGTGTTTGTTTGTGTGTCTCGTTTTTTTCAATTATTTTTTATCCTTTTTTTGGGTTTACGATTCCAGAAATTACACAATAACTTTTATGGTTTTTTTTATTTTCGTTATTATTCCTTTTTTTAATTTAATGTAACACGTACGGCATATCATAATTAACTTTACGTTTATTTATAAACTATTTATTTACAGACAATCACATGAATCCGTAGGTAATCTAAATATCATTCGTATAATTTTCCTTTTCTTTGTTGTCGTTTTAAATACCAGCTGTTATTATTTTCATTTTTTCTTTTAAATTAATTTTTTCCCCTCAATTTTATATTTCTCGTACGACTTTTACCTCCGAGGTAAGCGAAACTCAATGCCTTTTATCTGCGAAATAAATTAATAGCTGGCTTTTTTTTTCTTTTTCATTTAATTTTTATTTTTCTTTATTTTTTCCATTTTTAGTGAATAATAAACTTCTTTACTTTCGCGTTTCTCTTCTCTTACGTTGTTTAATTCTCTTTTGAGCTGAAACTTGTTCAATTTTCCTCTAACACTCGTTTTTTTTCTAATTTTTTTTCTTTTTTTGTTTAATATTTTGCCTCACGATAATTGGTAATACAATATATCCTCATATATCATCGAAAAATTCATCTCCTTCGATATTTCACGTTAGTAATTTTTTTTTTTAATAAAAAAAAAGCAAAAAAACTTAACAATTCATTCTGAAAACTATTAAATTTCACATAATATTATTCTGCAAGTAAAATAATTTTTTACGAAAATTATTAATTAATAATTTTATTTACCGATGTGAAAATATTTCATGTTGATCAATTAATTAAATGATTCATTACCAAATATAAAAAAAAAAGCAATTACAAATATTTAATGTAAATGAACTGAATTTCGTTTTAATAAAATTGTGGGAAAATTTTCAGCGCAATTAATTCCAATGAAATCCTTTTCTGTAATTATTCAGCAAATATAAAGCAACAATTACTCAATATTCAGAATCCAAATAATATAATTGAAAATCTCTAGTGAAGTGAAATGAATGTAATTAAAATATCTATATGTTTCGATTTCAATACAATTAAATCAAACAATATTGCCTCAATAATTATGAAAAAAAAACTAAAAATTCTACTGCAGTGTCATCTCTTCATTAATTCTCCTCTTGCTGTTCAAATATTTTCAATTTTCCATGATAAGCGGATATAAATACACAATGAGGATAAACGTGAGTGAGTGTATGTACTCAATGTTCAATTAATGAAACTGCGACCACATAACAATGCTTATTGTCTCAAAAATTGAATTATTAATTAATTTTTTTTCATAGATATATTTAAATCAAATCTGAGAACTTTTATTGTCATTATTACAAATTCTCCAAGATCTGATTGTAATATTCTCATATTATGTTAATTATGAATTTTATAGAAATTAATTTTTTTCCCATCATTTTTATCTTTTTAATCGAGACAACGAGCAGACTGATAGGACGTCGAGTACATACACTTTTATATATTAATTATATTGTTAATAACAATTACAATGTTTAATCAATCGAACAAGTTTCAATTCTTCTAGAGTATCTCATCCCTGGAAAATCTATCAATAAAATATATTCTGAATAAAACCCACTCCCTCCCCCCTCTCATTCATTTTCACTCAATTTTTTTAAAATTCTTGTTTATTTACAAGTGGACAGACTATTAATTTTTCCTCCCACAATTTCCATATTCCTCAAGCCTTCAACCCTTGTTTGCCACACTGACCTATATTTGCGTGAATACCTGAACACAAAGACAGCGGATTCCAAAGTAACATTCGCCAATATCTGAAGAGTTTAACTATTCGTCATTTTTCAACCTTTTTTCCACTTCAGCATTTTTTTAAATATAGTTAAATTCAATTTTTGGATGTATAATTTTGATGAGTCTCTGAATTGAGCTTTCAAGAAGTTATAAAAAAATTTTCAAGTAAAAATGTTGAGCGGCTGCTTTTTTATAACGATTTTTGTCGATTGGGGACTAATGGACCCCCGTGTGGCAATAATACATTACATGACAAGTGCGGTAAAGTACTTTCCTGACGAGTGTGAAGTTGTAAAACAAGCGGAAGGCAAGTTTCGTAATCACACGAGTCTGAAAATCTTTACCACGCGTGTATAGTACAGGTTTTTTCATGTACAACACGTGAAGAGTGCCATTGATCGTACGTGTAGCGTGCGGAAAAGCGTATATTAAGTAACAAGTGCAGTAAAGTACTTTTTTAAAGCACGTGAAGCTGCAAAACAAGCGGGAGGCTAGTTTTGTAATCACACAAGTCTGAAAATCTTTATCACACGTGTAAGGGACAGTTTTTTTCATGTACAACGCGTGAAAAGTGCCATTGATCGTACGCGTAGCGTGCTGAAAAGCGTATATTACGTAACAAGTGCGGTAAAGTACTTTTCTGACGAGCGTGAAGCTGCAAAACGAGCGGAAGGCAAGTTTCGTAATCACACGAGTCAGGAAGTACTATTCGCACATGTAAGATACAGTATTTTATTGTACAACGTGTGAAAAGTGCGATTGACTGCACGCATAGCATGCGTAAAGTCGCACTTTATGCACGGCGTGCGGAAAACATGTTATTCGATGAAAATGTGGCAAACAAGGGTCGATTTCATGCGCTCTTTTTCCCTTCATCATTCCCCCCCCCCCTATTCTCCCCTATTTCTACAGACATTATCCCTCAATCTGGACGACTGCTCGATTATTTTTTTATTATTCAATGGTGTTTATCATTCATCAAATATAAAGTGAAAAAAAAAAATAAGAAAAAGTGAATAAAATGAAGAATTGAGAACACGAGTAGATTGAATGTGAAGTAGTCGCGCGTGTGAGAGCAATATCAAAATGAAAAATTACACTCGGAAGAAGTTGAATGAAAAAAAAATAGAGAGGAAGAAATAATACCGTTCAGTTGGAAGTAAAATAAGGAAAAAAAATAGAGAGAAGCCACGTTTTGGGAACAGAGCCACGTACGTAACCTGCCACGATTATGTTGAGCGCGTTGCACGCCAACCCCCTTAATATCGATGAAATATCGAGGGCAGTGCTGCTTTTTTTGAGAAATAAAATCCCCCGGAAGACTCAATAAATAGCGTAACATGACAGGTTACAATGTTAAATGATTAAATATTAATATAGAAAATTTACGTTTTTTTTTTCATCTTTTTTGCCTTGAGACACGAATTTTTCGGGGCTAATTGATGCAAAAAAAGGGAATTTCGGTAGTAAAATTAAACCGGAGGAAGTGCAAGTATCGAATTGAAATGCCCCCTCCCCTTCCCACCCCCCTCCGGACTTGTAACGGAAACCCGGCGCGCCTAATAGCAAAATCGATGCTGACTTTGTATGAGCCAGGGCTTTCGTGAGAGAACACAGGGGGGCTAATTCTCGGTTTGGTGTGATAGAGGAGGCATGGAAAGGGGGATCAAAGGGGGGAGGGGATGATAGAGCCTGAAGACACTGTGGAAAATTCTTGAATCTTCTGTTTCTCCTCCTTCTTAAAGCCACAAAGTAGACATTCAATTCACGAATACATTAGAGTAAGAAGAAAATTCAATTGAATATGATAAGAAAAAAAAAAGAAAAAGAGAGAGAAAAAAAAATTGAAGGGTTGAATTTTATTATTCCATATTTCTTTCACTTGTTCTCGATTCGAGGGATTGAGCAAGAGGGAGTGGGTGGGTGGGAGAGGGATGAAAAAATGGAATAGAGACAGAGAGAGAGAGAAAGCGCGCGCATTTTTAAAATGAAATTTTTTTACCCAAGAAAATTGATTTAAATACTGCGAACCTCGAGGCGATGGTCGTTAGCACTCAGCGTGTGCACTGAGAAATGTGTCGAGTAGAAAAAAATTTCGTCACGTTTCTCCATCAATAATACAACTCAATGAAAAAAAAAAAAAAAAGAAGAGAAATTATGTAATATTTTACCTCCATTCTCTTGATTGCATTTTGCTTCTTCTTCCTCTTCTTCTTAATAATCCTGCGCTATTTTTTTCTTTCTTTCTTTTTCCCTTGAGTTGTAAGATTCAATGGGGCGATTTTTTCCCTTCTTTTTTTTCTTCATGTGTGTGTGTGTGTGGGTGTGTTATGTTTGTGTGTGTGTGGGTGTAGGGAATGATTATCGTGTGGTGTAGGCGAGCCGGATTGATCTCTGATAAGTGAAAAGGGCCATTGATAGTAAGACAAGTAGAACAAAGAGCCGTCTGCCCTGGTTTGACGATAGACTCACTGAACCTGCTAGCCACCATAGAGCACGACAGCCACCTGGTGCTGCACTTATGCCTCTCTGAATTGCAGCAGGATGCTCACCTGTAAATAAATTTTAATAATAAATTCGAATAGTAGCAGAGTGAACAAGCTGAACAATTTTTTGGAATATTTTTAGGAATTTATGGAATTGGAATTTTGTTGGACTATTAAACTTTCACAGGAATTAATTAGATTAATTTTTAGGTGCAATTTTTAAAAAATTGATGTTGAGACTCAATTTTTAATTAATTTTTCGTATTAATAAAAACAGAATTAATTAAAAATTCTCAGGAACTAATCAGAGTTATGAAAATGGCTCCAAATCAATGAAAATATTGAAGATAGGTTCTTTCTGATGATTCCAATGAAAAGGTGAGAAAATTTCCGATGAAAATCATGGGTTGGCATTTATTTTTTGGAATTTTTCAAAAATTCCATTTTCTGCTCAAGATTTGAAGGTGAAAGTCTTCTGTTTTTGAAATTTTTCACTTTTTTGAGGATATCTCCGGTTCTATTGGTCGTAGCGACCTGGGGCTGGTCTTAAATGAAAGATGAGCTCATTTCCCATCGATTCACATGGTTGTAAAAACTTTTTATCGATTTTTCAAATAGTTATGGAGCAAAAACTGATTTTCAGAAAATCAGCTATAAGTAATTGAAAAATCGATTTAGAAAATTTAGAACCACATGAGTTCATGGGAAATGAGCTCACCTTTCATTTAAGATCAACCCCAAGTCGCTACGACTAATAGAACCGGAGATATTCCCGAAAATGTGAATTTTGTCGATTTTGGAAAGGAAAATCCCTTCAAATTTGACCAAAAAAGTCGAATTTTCTAAAAATAAAAAAAAATCAATTTTGACACATGTTTTCCACCTAAAATTTCCTCAGCTTTCCAATGGGATCATCAGAAAACCTCTATGACGAACCATTCAATTACAATGTCCATTTTACCCCACTTTCCCCCACAAAACAATCTCTCAATGAAAACTTCTCTATTTCTCTCCAATTCCACGATAATTAAAAGAAAAAGACAAGTGAATTTCTCTCCACTCGTAATAATTCCTTTCTTTTTAATTCCCAAAACGGCTCTAAAACTCCAAGCAAATGGATGCTTTTAATTCCAAAGATTTTTCGATAAATTACTGTGAATAAAAGATGTGTTGAACGCCCCTTAAAATATAGGATTTCCACTTTCTCTCTGAGGTCTAAAATTAAGTCTCCAATTTAGCTTCGAAAATTACGATTAAATTGAACGAAATCCCAGTGAATTACCAGATTGTTAAAGTACTATCTCCACAGAATTATCCTTTCTTTCCCATTAAAATGCTCATTTTTACGTTGCATAGAAGAAAAAAAAAAAACGTTAAAAAAACTCAAGCGAATAAAAATAAAAGTATGAGAAAAAAGAGGTATTTAAAAAAAGGGTTTTTCTTCGTCAAGCAGATTGCAACACGATAATTGAGTTAAAAAGTAGAGAAAATCTATCTTTTTCCACAACCTTCCAACGAATAATTAACATTAATTAGATCATCCAATTCTAGATTCAAAGAAAACTTTCACAATTACAGAATATTTTATGAAATCAAAGTAAATTCAGGTCAACAGATAATTATCATTTCATGTATAATAATAAAGTTGTCTTCAAGTAAAAAATATCACAGAATTGAGTGAATATGATTAAAGAGGAAAAGAGCAAAAAAAAAAAAACAAAGCAAAAGTATCTTTCGAGTAAAATGCAGATGAATTTTTTATCTCAGAAATAAAAAGGATTATGATAAATCACGTAAAATTAATTCACGACACTTTGGACACCTGTCTGAGAGTTGAAAATTTATTGGACAAACAGTGTATCTCAATAAACGAAATTTATAAAGAATATATATATGTATGGAAAAAAAGAGGAAAAACAAGACAAATTACCATTGAGAACATGAAGTATTATGCTTGCACTGTCGAGATTACTCGGACTGCAGGTATAATTTCCCGTGTCCTCCAATCTCGCATTGTGTATAACTAGTTGACTGTCATAGCCATTCTCAGTTGGCTGTGACTGATGAATGACAACTTTACCGTACGGATCATTCAGGAGCCTTTTACCCCGATGATACCAAAATACATAGGACGGTGCCTCAACTGATTGATTTATAACACAGTGTAATGTTACTGTGCTACCAGTTCTCACGAATCTCTCACGGTCACCCGATATTTCAATTTTTGGCACTGAAAAACATAATTTTAATGGATTAGCATTAGTTAGATAGGAAAATGGGGGGTAAAATGGATACGTTTCAATTTGAGGATTGGAGATAGAGATTTTCTGATGATTTCATTGGAAAGCTGAGAAAATTTTGGGTGGAAAACATGTGTCACAATTAATTTTCTTAAATTTTTGGGAAATTTTGCTTTTTTGACCAAGTTTTGAAGGGGTGATCCTTTTGAAAATCGAAAAAATTCACTTTTTCAACGATTTCTCCGGTTCTGTTGGTCGGAGCGACTTGGGGTTGATCTCAAATGAAAGGTGAGCTCATTTTCCATCAATTTATAAGGTTCAAATTTTTTAAAATCGATTTTTCAAATATTTATAGGTCATTTTCTGAAAATCAGTTTTTGCCCTATAAGTTCTTGAAAAATTGATAATTTTCTGTTTGAACCACATGAATCCATGGGAAATGAGCTCACCTTTCATTTGAGACCAACCCCGGATCGCTATGACCAATAGAACCAGAGATAATCCCGAAAATCTGAAATTTTTCAAAAATAGAAGGCTTTCACCTTCAAATTTTCAGCAGAAAATGGAATTTTGGAAAAATTCAAAAAAATAACTTCTGACATATGATTTTCATGGTAAATTTCCTCAGCTTTCCAATGGAATCATCGAAAAAAACCTATCTCCAATATTTCCATCAATTTCGATTAATTTTCATAGTATAAAATACTAAAACTAACGTGTCCGTTTTACCCCTTATCTCCATTTGACCCCAGCTTCCTCATAATCATTAAAAAAAAAGCCATGACCTCCCAATCTTTCAATTGACGATAAAAAATGAAATATTCACTCTCCTATTGGACTTATCTCTACTTTATCCAATAATACTCAGACCCACCGATGACACTGAGATAAACGACGTGGCTCATCTTCTGTTCGGTCGATATCTGACACTCGTATTCTCCCTCGTCTCTCGCCTGTACATACTTGATCTGTAGTGTCCACGTATCCGATCCATCAACATATATCGTCTGAAATCTCTCATCAGCAATGAACATGATCCTGTCGACTGACAGTATATGTGCGTCTCTACGTCTGATCCATGATACCTTCGATATTAAATAAAAAAAGAATTTTTTCAATTAAACCCTTTCGAGAAAGTACATGAAACATTTCTTGTCATCAATTCATTGGCGCAATACTATTTTAGAAAAATATATATATATGAAATATATATAGTTTTCAGAATTCTCCACAAAAAAGAAAAAAAAATAGATATTTTTTCGAAAAATAATTGATAAAAAAAGAAATTTTTTCGATTTTTTTTGTTTTAATTTTGATAAAAATATTTTTTTGAAAATATTGCGGAAACTAAGTGAGATAGAGCGATTTTGCCTTTTTTAAAAAGAGAATCCCTTTTGTTGTGGAGAATTATTTGATAATGATTTAATAAAAATGAATTACAATTTTAAAAAAAATTAAATTTTTTTTTTACTTTCAAATTTTTGATTTATCTTAATAATTCACGGGAAAAATTAAAAATGCAGTTTCTCGATAAGCCGATATGAAAATTGATGCATAAATGATGCAATAATCGGATATATCGCATATATATATAACGATTTTATCTCCTAAACTGAACTAAAAAGGGCGTGGGCCTCATTTATAGTTGAATAAAATGATAAAATGAGAGAAAAGTTAAGGAAAAAAGCAATTAACTCGGGAAAATCCGAATAAATTACGTATGAATTTGTCCTAATTTCAATTCGAATAGTATTTACTAAGTGAACGAAAGTAATTAACGTAATTGAGTCGTCGTTTATGGCTCGTGTGGCATTTGTGTCACCGAGTTTACGGGAATAATGCCAACGACATTTCATTACCCTTAGATTCTTCATCCCTTTCTTTTCTTTTTTTTTTCTTCTACTCGTTTCAATCTACCCCTCAATGCTAAAAGTCAGATTAGAATCGCAAGGGAAATTTCACAGTAAAGAAAAGTAATAAAATCAAAATAAATCGTGTAATCAGAGTGAAATAAATCTGTAATGTCTTTACTTCAAATCTTTATGTTGTCTATTAAATTGGAATTATTTTGAGAAATAAAAAGTTTTGTCAAAGATAAGAATTTCAGCACTTTTAATTACGTCGTGTTTATTTAAAAAAAATTTCGTCTGAATTTTTCGGGTCAAATCACGATAATTTTGAAAAAAGCCAGATTTCTACTGAAATTTCAGATAATTATGTAATTGGAAAATGAACAGATTTTTAAATAATTTCATCGGAATATCAATGAAATTGGCAAATTTAAGTTAAATTGTTTCTTGAAAATTTGGTAAAATCAGGAAAAATTAAAGAAAAAATGGAAAATTCGAATCATTTAGATAGAAAAAATTTAGTTTCAGTTGAAAATTCAATTAATCTGTAAAATTTCCATTTTACTTCTACTCAAGCCTCATAGATTCCTTTGAATTACCTCTAAAACTCAAAATTTTAGAATTATTTCCATAAAAACAAATTCAATATCACACTTATGAAAATTTCAAATTATCAATTTAATGATTCAAAAAAGAAATAAGTTTTATTTTAATATTTGGAATATTTCTGAATTTTCAAATTCTGTTTGAAAATTTTTTTTCTCAAAATTTTCTCAAATTAAAATCCGACAACCTTTTTTTTTATCAAATTGTCTCTAAAATTTCAATTTTTTCCTTTAAAATGTTGATTTTTCCATTAAAGAAAAAAAAACTTCTTTTCTCTCTACTCTATCTCATCACAAACTTTTCTACAGGATAAGAATTTAAAGCAATCATTCAATGTCTAATTTAGTTGGACACTTGGTGATAAATAAACGTATTCCATATCTTATCCATACATCACGTGTAAATGAATGAAATAAGTTGCAAGTTGAAAAATTGAAAGAAAAAACTAGAGAGAAATTAGAAGTGTGCTATAGTGTACTACGTGCTTGGTTGAAATAAAAGTTTCTTATGATTAATGTTTGAATATTAAGTAAAACAAATTAGTTAACTTGGAACTGTTTCAAATTACAGTAAAATCATTTTTAGTGCAGAAAGAGAAGAAGAAGGAGAAGAGAATGAGCAAAGAGAGGAATATAGGCTGTTGTCACATGGTAAGTATCTCTGCTTTGGTGAGTGTCTCACGCGATATTGCAAAATGTAGAAGGAGTTACATGCTGCACCATGCACGAAAAGTTTTCCATTTCTAATTGCCCCAGTGTTCATGAATTTGCTATACTGGCCTCTGCATTCACCTACTTGTGAAGAAGATAGTCAAAAGACAAGAAAGAGATAGATAGATAGATAAATTTATTCAGTCTTGGACTTAACGTAGTTGCCTCTCTACAGTTCAGTTAAAAAGTTTTGGCTCTGAGATGCCACACTATATGTTGATAATGTACTACCTAAATATATATATTTTTCTATATATTTTCAATAAACCTAGGGGAGAGTGGGGCAAAATGGACCCAAGAGATGAGATGCCTCGAGATTTTTTTAAAAAGCAGCGGTTGCTTCAAAAAATCTGAAAAAATTTACAAACAATATACATATGTTGGAGGATTTACTCAAATTTTTTCAGATTTTTCCGTCGAGTCCTTCACTCCGAAAAAAATTCCTTAAAAAAAAAATTCATGTGACTATGAAGATCCATTATGCCCCACTATCTCCTATATATTTTCGACTAGACTGTACACTCACACAGTAGAGAGGGTGAAGTGCTGCAATTGTAACAAGGGGCAATTGTAACATTCATCAAATCACTCAATGCCATTAAAAATCATGGCATATTTTTCGTTTTTTAACTTGTTTGAAATAGTAATTTATGAAGTGCATAAAAGTTTCAGCTTTTAATAATGTTTCAATATTTTAATATTTACAGTTCTTTAAAATACGCGTGAAAACATTTTTTTTCATACCTCACAACTTTTTCAGCAACTATTTTGTTTTTTGATATTATTATGCGGGGCTTGTATGAATACTTTGATAGACGTATTGCGAATAACATATATCATAGTATTTTACATTAATTTTTTTATTGTTCTGTCAAAATAACTTGAAATTTTAAATTTTTTTTTGAATTATTCCTATTTTTACGAAATTTTCAAGAAACAATTAAACTAAAATTTACGAATTTCATTTATATCCAGGCGTGAAATTATTTGAAAATCGATGATGAATTCATTTTTTAATGACGTAATTATCTGAAATTTCAGTAGAAATGTGACTCGTTTCGAAATTTCCGGGGATTATGCACGGAAAATTCAGACGGAAATTTTTAACAGTCAAGTTACATGAGTACTGCTGTGAAAAATATGTAATAACTCCAAAGTGTCATAAATTCTTTATATCCTCATGTTTATTATTCTCCGAGTTAAAGTAAAAAAAAAACTATGATTTTTTTAATTAAATTTTCCGTCTCTCCTCTCTCTTTGAGAAATAATATCAAGCATAAAAAAATCCTGGGGACAGCAAAAAAATTGACTCGAAGCTTTCTCTGGGTGTTGAAAAATTCAACATTTCAACTAAAAAAAAATGGAAAATAAAAAAAAAAAAGTGATACGAATTTTACCGTGACTTTTTAAAATGAAATGAATGAAATAGAGCGATTTTGCCTTTTTTCTGTACAAAATTCCTTTTTTTTGTAGAGAATTATTCGAAAATTGTTTAGAAAAATGAATTTCACTTAAAAAAAAAAATGACAATTTTTTTTTAAGTCTTTCAGATTTTTTGTTTGCCTTAATAAGTTACAGGAAGAAATTTTCAATGAAGTTTCTCGATGAAAGGATATGAAAATCAATGCATAAAAGGTGTAATAGTCGGATGTATCGCATATAAATTTTTTTTTCTCAGGAATTTCAAAATTTCCGATTGAATAGTAAATTTTTTTTATGTGAAATCCTGGGAACAGCAAAAAAATTGACTCGAAATTCTCTGTGTGTTGAGAAATACAACATTTCAACTGAAAAAAAATAAAAAAAAAGAACGTGATATGAATTTTACCGTGACTTTTTAAAATGAAAAAGAATGAGAGAGATAGTCTAGTAGATAATAAAAGCCCTTCATGACGCAATGACGTAGCTGCAATTTTCAACACGAAGCAAACGTGACATCGTAAAAGCGAAGTTTTTGAACTATTCCCGCCCCTCCCCCCTCCTCACCTCCCACATATAAATACACATGAAATGAATTTTCACCCGGGAATATTTCAAATATCCACTTTAACTTCACAGTGAGAAAAGAAAAAAAAATGAAAAAAAAAAAAACGAGTGACTGAAGTTTATAGAATATATTTACTCGTTTTATCATCGGCAAAACAGTCGTATTTCCTGTGTGATAAATATTGTACGCACTTTACGATGGGAAGAAAATGCGAAGTTACAGTGGCTTTTTTTCATATCGTCGAAGAAAAAAAAAGCAAGAAATAAAAAAAAAAGAGGAAAAAATATTGGGAAATAAAAGCTATTTTACCACGATATTAACACAATATTTATAGCTTATTTTTTTTTTTCATTATTCTATTATTATTATCATTATTTATTTTATTTTACTCACTGATTTATTTCCAAGCTGTCGTACTTTGCAGGGTAAAAAGGCGTTTGTACCCAATTGTGCTGTACAATTTCTCGGGCTATTCTCGTCGAAATATGGACCAGGATAAATACCAGCAAATCTCTTTACAAGTGAATGTGATTTCGTGCTAACTCCTGTAATCATCAATAAAATCACGAATTTACATTGAGGTGTTTTTAAAAAAATTTTTTATCTATTTCATTTTTACGCCCAATCGGCTTTATACACAGTACAATCAATTTCAACAATTTTTGAAAAAATAATAAAAGAAAACAATTCAATAAGTGAATGAAGAGGCGAAGATGAGAATTAACGAGAAATAAATTGCAGGATCTTCCGACAATATACAGGTTCAATTGACAATTACTTAGTATTGTTATGTTTAATTATTCCAATGTCCCATGATCACTACATCTGAATTTACAGAAATATGGTAATTATTCAACAGTTATATAAACATATCTTGGTCCGACTACTGTTTCTTGAGAATTGTCAAGAATAAGGGAAATGATATTCCGAAGAATTCTAATGATTGGCAAACGTGTTTCTGTGTGTATAGTCAAAAAAAAATTTTTTTTATTTTATAAATTCGTTGATAACAATTTGTATGAGATAAAATTCTCAAATTTGATTAATTGAATCTGTAAAGAGTATAATGAGAAATAAAATAAGTTCTGGAAACAAGAAATTGGTTGAAAACTGTAAAATGTTCTGAGAGTTTGGAAATTTCTTCAAAACTTGAAAAAACGTAAAAAGCACAGAAAATTTTCCAATTTTCAATTAATTTTCCGTTTCTAAGACTTATTTTAATTCTCATTACATTCTCAACAGCTGCACTTCATCAAATTTAAAAATTTCATCTCGTATAAATTATTATTAACGATTTTATACAAAAATTTAACTTTTTTATTGAGTGTATAGATAGAAACACCTTAATAATTCAATTCGTCAATTATATATCTGCATCCAAGAATAGGCGCATCTCCATTGAATAAATACTGTAGGGAAATGAATGTACGGTTGAAATGAGTTTTGTGTGCCCAAAAACGAGAGAAAAAGAGAGTAAAAAAAATACTTCAATTCAAATTATCAAACAATTGGCCTCATTAGATTTCACATCGGGACTCAGGAATAAAGAGAGTAAAAAAGAAAAAAATTGGAGAAATCCTCGAAAATTCAATGAATAGAGTCTGAAGCTCCTGAATGTCAGGCTCTTTTGTTCCACTCGGAGTATCTGGGATAAGTGTCGTCTATACGCCCACCTAATGACCCTCATTCATTCAATCACCTTTTTGCATCGCCATCCACGTTTGAATGCACACATCAAAGGTCATGCGTTATTTGAAGTTAAAAATCGCTTTTTTTTTTTTCTTCTTTTTTTCTCTCCCTCTTTCTTACTCTCTTTCTCGCAGAAATAAATGAGAGAGAAAGAAAAAAAGTGGCCATTAAATTATCACCTACTGAATACGTCTGCCTTCAACGTCACGTATTAATTATTTATATCCTCTTTTTTTTTTAATCCCTTTTTTTTTCTCTCTTTCTTCTCATATGTAACTACACTATTACACGGAAGATATGAGACATTAATGAGTCTCCTTGCATTTATTTACTTCTTATCGTTGAAGTACACGTGAACAAAGTGAAAAGGCTGTATCAAGATACTAGCACGAATCCATTGTTAGTGCTAATAATACGTAATTAAATTATATTATTGCGTGAAGTAAAAAAATGTGAATTAATTTATGTGAATTTTGAGGAATGTGGCTTTTTTCTCTGCAACAATTTGAAAGTTTAAATTTTTTGAGCTTAGAGAGAGAGAGATAGATAGCATATATCAAGTCTTGGACTTGAGAGCCCATTAGACCAAAGTAATACAAGTATGCATTATAGGGGGAGCTGGGGCAAAATGGACTTCAGGGGTAAAATGAACAGATCTAAATTTTTAGGCAAATATTATGGAAAACTCTTGAAATTGATAGGAATATTGGCGGTAGATTGTTTTTGATGATTTCATTGGAAAGCTGAGGAAATTTTAGGTAGGAAACAAGTGCCGGAATTAATTTTTTTGAATTTTTGGCGATTTTGACTTTTTTGAGCATTTTAGAGGGGTAAAAGCCTTCCTTTTTTTGAAAATTTTCAGTTTTTTGAGGATATCTTTGGTTCTATTTGTCGTAGCGTGAAAATTCCGACGGGAGGTGAAAGGTGAGATCATTTGCCATCGATTTATGGGGTTTTCAATTCAAAAATATTGATTTTTAAGGTATTTATGAGCATTTTTGTGGAACAGTTTTGTGAAACAGTTCTTGGCCTATAACTATTTCAAAAATTGATATTTTTCAATTGAAAACCCCATAAATCGATGGGAAATGAGCTCACCTTTCATTTGAGATCAACCCCGAATGGCTACGACCAATAGAACCAGAGATATTTCCAAAAAACTGAAAATTTTCAGAAAAGCCAAGGCTTTCACCCCTCAAAAATGCCGAAAAATATCGAATTTTCGAAAAAATCGGAAAAAATACATCTGACACTCATTTTCCACCTAAAGTTTCCTCAGCATTTCAATAGAATCATCAAAAAAAATCCATCTCTAACCGTTTCATTACAGTGTCCATTTTGCCCCACTCTCCCCTATATTAGCAATTGAAAAAATGATTAATAGAATTTCTGAAGCAAAAAGGAACCAAGTCAGAAATAGTGCTATTAACATATTAAAAATCCATTCAAGCAATAAAAAAAAAAAACAAAAAAGACAAACAAATTGATGATCTAAAATTTTTTCAGGAAAATAATAAAAACATAATGATAACGAGAGCTGACAAAGGTCAAATCACAGTAGCAATAGAAAAAAGCGATTACATCGAAGCTGAACTTGAGTTGTTGAGTGATAATAGCACATATTTGCAATCGCCTGTTGGAAGTGACCACGATGGCCGATAATACATCCTCCAATAAAAAAATAATACAAGTTTGATGGCTTAGAAACCTCTGTACATTTTTGTCTTTAATTTATTAATTAAGAAAAAAAAAAAATTAATGATTAAGAAAAAAGAATTTTACATATAAATTGTGAGAAAAAAGTAATAAAATATAGTAATAGAAAAATTTGAATGAAAAAAGAAAAAACAATAGGAATTTTATTATTTGAATCGTAATAACAAATCAAATTTTCAATTTTTTGCCTTTGATATAAAGAGAGGGGGTGGAGGGGAGAGAAAGAGCTTGCGAGTGAGTTCATTGAAACGATAAAAAATGCGCTTTCAGCATCAAATATTTTTTCCAGCACAAAATTACCCAATTACGTTTAATCCTTGAGAAAAAAAAAGGGAAAACTACAATGAAGAACGGTGGAAAAAAACTGTGGGGTTTAAAAAAGGTAAATACTCTGTTCAAGTCCCACTCATCACCAAAACAAACCCCGCTAAAATCCTCTCAAAGCCAACTGGAACCTCTTGACTCACAAAACTTCACAATTCAGCTCAACATTAACTCCTTCTATCCAAACTTTTTGAAATTTCGGAGTAGAAGATGATAAAAAAAATGCAAGGGAATTTTATTACTGTGCTTGGCCCAGTTTCTGACAATTTTTGCAAATTTTTCAGTTATAAAATGAACTTGCAGGTAAATTTGATTCAGGATTTTTTTTTAAAGTGAAGGAGTGTACAAAAAAATTTGAAAAAATTCAGCAACCATCTCAATATATTGTACCATTCTCACAAATTTTTCTTGATTTTTTCATCAAGTCCTTCATTAAAAAAAAAAATTGCGGAATCATGTTGCAATTGAGGTTTATTTTGCCCCATTTTCCCTATTTAATTGCACAATATATTGTATAATACTCAATAGTTAAGGGCATTTACAGCCCCAAATGTATCGTCACCTTAGAAATAAAGTGGCGTAAGTGCTGTTTATGAACATAGCACTTATGTCTTTTTAATTCCAAAGCGATGATTTATGGGGGAAGTGAGGGAAAATGTACCAGTACGTTAAAATAATTCGTGATTTTCTAGAGAATAGGCAGCTTTATAAAAAAATTTGAAAAAATTATACAAAAATGAAGACACATTGGAGCATCTTCTCAAATTTTTTCAGATTTTTTCATCGATTCCTTAACATGAAGAAAAAAAATCCTGAATTATGTTGTTGCAGAGGTCCATTCAGCCCCATTTTCCCCTATTAATATCATTAAATTACATGCAATGAACAAATAGTTGTTGAATTCGTTTCATTCTGTCAGAAATAAAGCCAAAAGTGTCAGAAAGTGGGACTACCACCACTTATATATATAATTAACCGAGAGAACCAAATAATCCAGGATAAATCCCCTCAATATAATACAATATAATATAATAAAATACCATAAAAAAAAAGGAAACCAAAGAGATTGAAATAAATTGACAAATTGAATGGCACTGTATGTCTGTCTGTGTTTGTGTGTGTATGTTCGTGTCTATATCCATAGAATATCAGTGAAAATAAATGCCATGAGTGTATTGCCTTTGCTAGTGGGTCAAATGCTTTTGCCTGAAGTGTCTATCGACTCGTAAAATCCGTCAGGATCCATTCAATCACAGAAACACAAGAGAGATGAAGAGAGAGAGAGAGAGATAGATAGAGAAAGGTGAGTACCAAAAAGAGAGAGAGAAATGGACGCCAGAGGGTGCACCCGATCATCTCTACCCCTCGTTGCTCTCTGCAATATTGGGTTGCCAGATCGACAAGCCCTTCCTCTTATATATATATATCTATATACATCCTTTCCACCCTTTTCCCCCTTATTCTACCCTCAGCTCCCTATCCACTATCTACGATTATCTCGAGCAATTCTGAGAGGTGGAAGATCCACTGGTGTTTCCGGAGGGCAAACAACTGATTTCATCCCCAAGATCAATTCTTTTTTTTTTTTTATCTTCTTTTCAATAATTCCAGTGACCCGAATCTGTCAATCCATTGGCCCCACTTTCATTCCCTTGTCTTCTCTTCTCATTTTTTTTTCTGTTTCCACTCTTCTGCTTGTTTTTTTGTCAACTTTTTTTAAGTTCTTTTAGCCTCATTCGACAAATGGAAACACGACTCCCGTGACACCAAGTCATTTCTTTTGTTTCTCATTTCAAGTGGAAAAAAGGCCTGGGCTATCAGATTCATGTTTGGGAACAAGAGAGAGAGAGAGAGAGAGAGAAAGAGTTATACAGAGGAAAAAAAATGAAATTTTGTTACACGAGAGAGACACGTTTCACTCATGTGTGTGTGTGTGCTTTTTAACCCCCCCCCCCTTTTTTTTTGATAATAATCAAAAGATTTCAAACGATTCTGTGTGTTGTTTCATACTTTTTTCTATTTGGTTCATCTTTTATAGAGGAAAAAAAAGAGGGGGGATGTAAAAAAAGAATACATTGACCTCGGTTTTCGAGAAATACAAGATTCAAATCTGGAGCCTATTGATCCCCAATAATCCAACACCTCAGTGACCCGTACTAATTTGAACACTATTATTTTTAGAGATTATTCAATGATTCAGTGAGTTTTACTTGAAACAGTGAATTTTAGTAAATTTAAAGGGATACATGATTAAAGTGATTCGCAATATGGTTTATTGGAGATTAGGGGGGTCGGGGCAAAATGGGATATGGGGGGGGGACATGTATCCCATTTTGCCCCGGTCTCTCGTAATTTACTAAGTACTCACCGGTTATTCCAAGGAGAATCCAACAAACAAGACACAATACGTAATAGTTAACGTATGAGGGTGTCCTCATGGTAACGACGAGGACCATGGCTGGACTAACATCTCAGTGATAGCACCACCGCCAACAACACATTATATATATATCATTTGCCCACAGAAATACACACACGCACAGACACACAATAACGCACAAATGCACGCAATAGATAGAGATAAAGAGAGAGAGAGAGAGAGATAATTCTCTAATCTAATGAAGAAATAATTAAAAAAGAATACGATGATAAAAAAAATTGAAAAAATAATTATTTAATTATTTTTTTATAAAAAGCACTTTTTTTTCGTATCATCACGAATAAAATAGTCAACAATTTCACATAATCCTCTTTTCTTTTTTTTTTATAGTTTCCTCTCAATGAAAATCTTTTTTATTGCTCTCGTAACCACTTTTTTTTATTTCTGTGTATCCTCCAGTGATCTATTTATTCATCACTTTTCATTCACTGGATTCAAAGTTAAATCTAATGGAAATGAAGGAGAGAGGAGTGCTTTTATTTTTTTTTTATATTGGACCGAAAAAAAAATCCTTTCATCGACGTACTTTTCCTCTGAGTTATTAAATATTTTTTATTTTATTCTTTTTTTTTAAATCAATTTCACAAGGTTTTTTTTCTTCTTTTTTTGCTTTTGCTATTTAAGTTCTCCAGGATTATGTGTTATGAGGTGTATGTTGGAAGATTTTTGAATGGTGCTTTGGTGTCGTGGTGCTAGCGTTCGTCTCGACGTCCCGGGCGAAGCTCTGACACAGCCAGGGCTCCAGTGGCACTGCCAGCGCCCGCCCGGGCTACGCGCAAGCGTTCTCTACCAAACAAGAATCTACCACGGATATTTCCCCAAGCTCTTCCACTATCTTTCTTCCTTGGTTCCAACCATCTCCCCCTCATACCCATCCCCCTTATTCTGTGCTTTTGCACTCTCTCCTCCGGCTCCACTGTCCCTGCCGAAAAAAAAACATTAACCCCCCCCCCCCCTGTTTCTCTTACTTCCAACAAATTTTATCCTTTTTATTTCATTTTATTTTATTTCATTATATATAGGAGGGGGGGGGGGCAAAATGGGATGTGGGGGCATGTACTTTAAAGTACCCCATTTTGCCCCAGTCTCAACTGTATATATATGATATGTATAGAAGAGAGTGGGACAGAATGGACCTTTGAGCAATTTTTTTTTCTTCTTTCTTTGAGCAATATGGTCCAGAAATTTTTTTAGACTCTTGTCAAAGACTCAATTAAAAAATCTGAAAAAAATTGAGAAGATGCTCAAATATAGGGACATTGTTGGTCAATTTTTTGCTGATTAATTTCGGAGACGCCTTTGCTCTTGAAAAAAATCAAGTGTCATGTGAGATGGCTGGTCCATTTTTCCCCAGACTCCCCTATATATGTACAGATTTTTTTTCTCTTCACATTCTCTGTCCACACACACATACACAACGAGACATGCCAAATTTTCCGGTCATTTCGGTGCACGCTTCAATTTCTTTTTTTTTTTTAAACTGAAAAACCACAGATTCCTCCTCTTTTTTTTTCGCATCCACCAGTCAATGACAGACTTTTCCTTCGATCCTTCCATTTATTTGTCATTATTTCCTTCCTGTCATTGTTTACAACCGAACAAAAGCAATCACTGAAGCATGTGAAAATTAATTTTTATTTTTTTTCCATTTTCAATGTTTTACTTTTAAGGAATTAAGAATTGAGAAAAGAATAACATTTAATTCTCCACTCTAATCCCTGATTTTTTTTTCACCCTTTGAATAATACGACTATAAAGTTCCATTCATTGTGAGAATTTACCGTAATTCCTCTTTTTTCCTTCATTTTCTTAAAAAAAAAAAAAAACAGAAAAATTCTTTTCTTTTAATATTCACATACACAAATGGAAGTGGCTTTTCGAGATAAGGGTCACACTCTTGTGGCGTTTGTACGTGCGAAAAAGATAAGACTCAGTTTCAAATACAGGAGAAGTAACAGAGAGTGTAGGAACAAGGGTAGGAGAGGGAGGAGAAGAAGGAGGAGGAGGGGGAAGATGAAGATAGAGAGAGAATTGCATCACCAGTTGTGCTAGGGTTATTGTCGACAGAGTTTGCATGGCTGTAGTGAAAGAATAAGGAGGAGGAGGGGGTAAAGGAACTGCCTGAAAGGGGGGGGGGGGGAGGGAGAAAAAAGGAGAATATTCAATCGATAATCGATCGTGTAAAGAGGGGGGGAGGAAAAGAAAAGGGTGGATAGGTGTACTTGGGTATCGGTAGTCTCGGAGCTTTTTCATTGTTTGTGCTCACAGAGAAAGGGAGAAAAAGAGAGAGAGAGAGAGATAAAAAGACGTGGACAGAGGTATGGGGCCAGAGCTTTCTCCTGCTTCGTTGCAGCAAGGAATGGGCTATGGTAAACACAAGAGCCAGTGGAAAACATTGTTACGAGCATTTTGCCGATTATATATCAGTGGCCATTTCACATTTTCAGATTGTGATCTTTGAAATTTACGGGAATACTTGAATTCACTTTTTTTTTCTTCATTTTTCAGCTTTCAGTTTTATCAATTATCTTTTGTTGATTGAGGAATTGATGGGAAAAGGGGTGTTGAGAGGTGATGTTGATGGAATTAGTGGAGATAGTGCTTTTTTGATGATTCCATTGAAAAACTGAGGAAATTTCAGGAGGAAAAAATGTGTCGAAATCGTATTTTTAAAGAAAATTTGGAAATTTCACTTTTTTTAACATTTTTTTCATTCAGTTTTTGGAAAAAGTGGGGATTTTTGAGATTTTATTGGTCGTAGCCACTTTAAGACTGTTTTGAAATGGAAGATGAGGTCATTTTCCATTCATTTGTGTCGCTAAAAAAGGAAATCATCGATTTTTCAAATATTTAGGTGGTAAAAATTGATTTCCGGAAAATCGCCTAAAAATACCTTGAAAATTGCTAATTTTCATGTTAAAACCAAAATTTTTTTTTGGAAAATCATTTCACCTTTCATTTACGATCAACCCCAAGTCACTAAGACCAATAGAACCGAAGATATTTAAAAAAAAAAAAGGATTTTTACAAAAAAAAATCTTCAATTCTTGACCAAAAATATCTAATTTTTCAAAAAAATCCATTCCAACGCATGTTTTCCCGCCCAAATTTCCTAAGTTTTTCAATGAAACCCTGAAAAACCTCTCATCTCAAATAATTTCACCAATTTCGGATTGATTTTCATCACGCAAAACACCAAATTCCCAATAAAATCATCTAGATCATTTACATCCTCCCTCCCCCCCCCTCCCCACATAATTCCAAAATAATTTTGAAACAATTATAAAAATAGATTCATAAATCTGCAATTTAACATTTTTGAATTCATTCAATGTCATTATTTCAATGTTTCATTGCAAGCATAAATAATTAATTAATTTCAGTAATTAATGCATTTCTCAACAGTAAACAGAAATGAGAATTTACGAAACAATATTTAATTCACTGTTTAACTTGATATAGCACTGGTTGATGTTCATTGCGTAAAATTAATTATGATACAGATAAATAGTAAATAAAATTTCTCTCTATTTACTCTTAATTATTCGGGAGAATGAATGAAAAAAAAAACAAAAAATAATAAGAAAAAAATGAATAAAAAATAAATAAGAAAGTGATTTAAAAGTAAATAAATAGAAGAAAGCTCACATTTTATTTCAAGACTGCCTAGAGGGCTTTTATCAGCACCGTAATTCCACGGTAGATCGAGTTTCCGTTACGATTCCTGCTCGATTTGTCGTGAGCAATTAATCGTGGTGAACGATAATATCGGTTGCCTAGTTATCCTACCTTTTTTTTCCCCCTTTCTTTTACTTCTTAGAACGTTGGCGAATTAAAGAGGATTTTTCTAGAAAAAAAAGAGGAAAAGAAGTATTGAGAAATGATGAATTATCAAAAATCTGAAGGAAAAAATTAAAAAAAATGAAGTATGAGAGGTATGATAAGTGTAAAGTAGAATAAGAGAGCCAGAGTGTGTGAAAAAAAGGAAAAATAGGATAAAAAAGGATTAACATGTAACTTAATTGCATAAAGAGTATAGGGGAGAGTGGGGCAAAATGGGCACTGTAATGAAACGGTTAGAGATGGATTTTTTTGAATAATTTTATTGAAAAGCTGAGGAAATTTTAGCTGAAAAACGAGTATCAGATGTATTTCTTTCGATTTTTTTGAAAATTCGACTTTTTCCGGCATTTTTGAGGGGTAAGCCTTTGCTTTTTTTGAAAATTTTCAGTTTTTTGCAAATATCTCTGGTTCTATTGGTCGTAGCAATTCGGGATTGGTCTCAAATGAAAGGTGAGCTCATTTCCCATCGATCTATGGCGTTTTGAATTCAAAAATATCAATATTTGGAATAGTTATAGGCCGAAAACTGTTTCACAAAACTGTTTCACAAAAATGCTAATAAATACCTTAGAAATCGATATTTTTCAATTGAAAACCCTATGAATCGATGGCAAATGATCTCACCTTTCACCTCCAGTCCGAATTTTTACGCTACGACAAATAGAACCAAAGATATTCTCAAAAAACTGAAAATTTTCAAAAAAGGAAGGCTTTTACCCCTCTAAAATGCTCAAAAAAGTCAAAATCACCAAAAATTCCAAAAAATTAATTCCGGCACTTGTTTCGCGTCTAAAATTTCCTCAGCTTTCCAATGGAATCATCGAAAACAATCTGCCACCAATATTTCTATTAATTTCAAGAGTTTTCCATAATATTGGCCGAAAAATTTAGATGTGTTCATTTTACCCCTGATGCCCATTTTGCCCCACCTTCCCCTATACAAACAATACCAACAAGAAATGTTCCCCAATGCTGTGAGAGAAAAAGAAAGGGAAACTGATGGAAAAGGCCAAAGGGTCATACATGAGGTAACAAATACTACTACTACTACTATTAAAAAATTCAAAAAATTCTTATCCATCACTTTAATATTCAAAATGATTATTCTTTTAAATTTAATTCACTGCGATCGAGAAAATTCATGTGTTTCTCTTCAATATAATGCACCAACTCGGTCACGAATACCTTTGATATTACATGCATTCATGCATGACTTATTGATGTTCGGTTGAAAAGGATGAATTCTTTTCTTCCTACTTTTTTTTCTCTGTATTTTTGCAATATCTCCTACGATTTTATCTGATATTAATAAATAAGAAGAAAATGCTCTTTCCTCAGTTTTCAATAAAAACGGATTTCCCTTTTTTCTTCATCACAAATTGATTTTCCTCGCATTTTCTTTACTATAAAGAGTTCATAAACTTCAAATTTGATGCTAAAGCTCAGTTAAAGCTGTCACGTCTATTTCTCATCTCTCATTGGTCGACCAAAATTGCGCGCTTGATTCAAAAAACTCTCTTCTATTTAACATTTGTAAATATTGACATTCGATCATTTCAACATGTAACTCAACTTTTTTGGTTCAACATCATTTGAAAATGTCTGTGTTGAATTTGAGTTGTGTTACATATATATATGTACCCGATAATAGCACATTACGGCATCTAGGCCAGAAAAACGCTAATTTCGACAAAAAATCATATTATTGCGTAAAGATGGAAATTCAATTATCAAATAAATAAAAATCTATTTTTTTCTCATTCAATTTTCAAAAGCACAAAGCAAGCAAACCTTATTTCGATTAGTTTTCGACATATTTCCTTCAAAACGGCCACAAAAATGAGTCGATTTATCCTGTTTTACCTCTTCACTGCTGAATTCAAGAAAAAAAAAATTTTTGAATCAAAAAAACTTATGAAATCAGTTTATGTGCTCTAGAGCAAGCGATAGGTCTCGTTTTCTATTATGAGAGAGCATTGTGTGTTGTTGTTTGAACGTAATGACTCCAGACATGTCTGAGGGACGTTAAACAAAGCATGTGAAAAGTTTGGACTACTCTGGTGTTATCCAGGGGGTTTCGGGTGTTATCGAATTAAATACGACTGGTGCTTTTGCCTACTCTATACTATCCCCCCCCCCCTCCCACCCCTCTTCTACCCTCAAAACGTTAATGCTACTAATTGCATCCAGCCCATCCAGTTTTGGGCGTCAGAAAGTCTGAGGGAACTTTCAATTACCCATTACCAAGTACTCAAAACACTGTAATAATAATTAAGTTAAATTCTTCTTTTTTTTTTTTCGTGGGCTAAAATTTTTTTTTTTTTAGTTGCTTCTGGACAAAGAAATTTATTATTCGTAAAATGAAATGATGGGGAAAAAAATCACTTCGAACTAACAAGCAAAAGCTTTTCAAATTGCCAATAAAATGGGATAAAGGGTATATATATATGTATAAAAAAAACGATTGGATACCGTTGCTTTTGATGCTACATACGTTTTGGAAATTTTAAAACGATCACTGCCTGAAAATACAGGTCAAACAATTCAATTTACAGATTGTTTTGAATTTTCTACGTTTAATCTGATTGATTGGCTGATAAAAAAAAATATATTAAAATGAAAAATGAGAAGAAAAAAAAATTTATATATTAATAAAAGGTAGATGCTTTATACTGACAAGAGCAATCATCTGGAATGTTATGAATAAATCATCAACTGCACACGGGCGTCAAACATCAAATGCCAGAGAAATTTCAATTCAATTTGAGTATTTTCCGTATTGAAATAAATTTATTTCTCATGAAAATTTTTTTTTTCAAATAAAATCAAATATTTCAAACAAATGCTCGAATTTTATTCGATAAATTATATTCTCCACAATCGATAATTAAATAGAATTGCTAAATGAGCCTGGCTAAATTATCGTAATGACTATCTCCTTTTTTTTCTGCTTCTTCTTTTGTCAAGCGAAAGGAAGTGAAGTAGGAAGAGAAAAAAAATATGAAGAAGTAAAGGACTTTGTTCTCTTGAATATAATGATCTTTCCATTATCCACCAATGTGCCTCATCTGACTGGTATTATCCACTCGGTCGTTCGCATTATCGTTTTCCCACCTCCCCTATCCTCCACCCTATTCTGCAATTCTCTCTCTCTCTTTTTCTCTATCCCTTATTTCTACCCCTTTTGATCCATTGAAGCTCTAGCGTTCACTCCGCTTCACTCCAAGACTTCATCTTCCACTCTATAGTATACTATACTATTCTTCGGTACTGTGATGCATCTCATGAAGATCCTCGAGGGAATCTTCAAAGGATCAATTGTGTCTAGATTTTTTTTTGGAAGTGTTAAAAAAGAGTTATATACTTTTTCGCACTAGTCGTTGAGTGTAAAGCAAGAAATAAACAGGAAAATCACTTAAAAAATAATAGTTATGGTTAAAAACTTAGTTCTTGGTGTTTAAAGCAGATTTTAAGAAAAATTTAGGAATTATATTAATTATTTGTAATTCATTACATGAACCACTAGTATTCCATTTAACTGGCGTATTCACGGATTCCTCTTATACTGAAAAACAATTATTTATGACAAAATTATGAGAAGGTCAATTATTCATATATTGAATCGTAAATTTTTTTTGTCTTTTTTACCTTTTTTTTAAAGACACTTTTCAGATTTTAATCTTTTGCCTAATCTAAAAGTGCGAAAATCTGCACTTAACCCATAAGTCACTGTGTTATTTCTATTTCGTTTTTTAAAATTATTATTGAGTCAACAAAATGGTTAATTCATCAGAAAATTCACGAGATACTTAAGATTTATATAAGCTTCCAGTTGAAAAAAATTATTTTGAGAAAAATGTTTTCTTAATTTAAGAATGTGCAGTCACTTAATTTAAGATCGTGCAGATCGCTTAAATTGAGAAAGAAAAAGTCACTTGATTTAAGTGATAAAAGTCACTGATTTTAAGTGAGTTTTCTCACTCAAATCAAGTGATTTTTCCTTTCTTAATTTAAGTGACTGCACATTCTTAAATTAAGAGAACATTTTTCTCTGTGTATCTTGAGAAATGAAAATAAAAACAAGTGGATAATAGTATTGCTTTCCAACTGATATAGCTTTTTCTGCTAATACTTCAGCAATATGCTTTGAATGAAAGTGATAAAGCTTTTTAAAACCATCATCGAAATATCAAATTTTGAAGAAATTTATTAAAACGCCAATAACTCGAGAATTAATCATGCAAAAAGCTCAAAATTCATAGGCATCTAACTGATACAACTCTCGAGATAATATATGAGTATCCAGAAATTCTATTAGACACTGATTTTCGAAAAATTGATATATCTCAAAAAGTAACGATGCGATCCCCCACGAAAAAAGTTATAATCTAAAATGTGAGCAGGTATAATTTCTTATAATCACTTATATTCCTATGATATGTCCAGTTATATCTTCTAAATTATATTTTTCTTTAAATATATCCAGTTATAATAAAAATTATATTATGATATAATTAGAATTATAACAACAAGATATATCCTCAGATGTGCCTTTGATAATATATCTCAGAATATATAAAGATATAAGATGATATATATCTGCTCAAGATAATCAAATTATAATCGAGGTTAGATCCTCTGATTATTAAACAAACTATGAAAATATATATACTAAGATATATATATTATTCATGGTTGAAATGTAACCACAGATAGATCTACAGAATATAACGGAAGTTATAAAAATATATATGCTGCTATATATTTGTGAGTTAGAATTAAATTCTAAGCACAGATAGATCTTCAGGATATATCGAAAATTATAACAAATTAAGGCACGTCAAGAAAATGTATTGGAATTGATAAAATTTTATATAAAATAGGATTTCAACGAAAAAATAAGAGATAGCAGGAACTAAGGAGAGTCCTATATTCTTTTATTAAAGCTCAAGGTATCAATATATAGGAAAGAATACATTTCGAAAATAATTAAATATAAAAAATTGTAATTTTCATGGTTTTCAATGCAACATTTCGTTATAATTAAGGTAAATAGAATACATGCAAAGTTAAATTCAATAGTTGAATACATATAAAAAGTATTTGAGTGTATGTAGGCAGTCCATGTTCTCGAAATTAGAATGGCGTGCGTAGCTCCGTGGTACAAAGCGTAGGTTTACTAATCGTAGGGTCGTGCGTTCAAATCCTCGGGTCGGTAGAATTTTCATGCGAAAAAAATGGTATTTCGGGTCACGGAGCGATAGGGAAGCGTCTTAGAAGGATAGTAATTGCTATCAAACAAATGTGATGAACTAAAATTCCTCATTATTTTGGAAACAAAATTGTATTTTGGTAATGGTAACTGAGATTATTCTTTTACCACCTCAGTTTCGGTTTAAGGCTTAGTTTCAATTTCAGAATTTATAATAGAAATTATAATAAAAAATTATGATTTTGGTCTTAGAATCTAAATTAGAAGACCTAATTATATCCTAAAAATATAAGAAAACGGCAAAATGTCGTATATCTTGGAGTTATTTCTTCTTATATTCTAAAATCTATCTTTACTCATATTCGAGGATATATTTTCAGCTCTATTTCAGGATAGAATTTTTTTCGTGGGGGATTCTCTTCAAATGAAGCTCAAAAAATAGACTTCGTCGAGAGGAAGTTTTCCATAAAATATGAAATTTTTCTGTAAAACCGTTTTGCTGAAATTGAGACTTTTATGCATGCACAGATACACACACACACACAGACATGCACTAAAAATGTCATTTTCCCTCTATTCAGATCATTTTAAGTATCTTATATCAAAAAAATTACAATCGAAAATTTTGATAATTACATAGCTTCCATTCAGAAGCAAAAAAAAATTAAAAAGCACAGATTTTAGGCAAATTGGCTAATTTTGTTATTTTTTTTCTGTTTGTTTGTTTGGTAATTTTTTTGACTGACTAAACTTCAAATTAATTCAATTCAAATATTAACGTTGTACCAGTTTCCGCTTTTTCCAATTTATTGATCGTTATTGAAGGCTTTCTCTACAGAATTGGCAAATAATTGCTGAGCAAACAAATTCAAGTGATGGATATGTTTGTTTTCAATGCTTTCAGATGAATAATAATTTTTTATCATATGATGAAACAATATTCATTTCACTGAAAATTCTCATTTAATTTATTAGTGTTCCATTTTCATAATTAAAATGATTGAATAAATGGAAGATCAAATGTTCAGAAATTTCATAGAGCTACAGGAAAATGGGAAAAGTGACATTTCCGCTCTGAAAATGTTCGAATTTTCAGAAATATAAAAAAAAAAACTTGGATAAAAAAATTATTCACTTCGATAAAAGGACTTCATTCATTTGGAAAATTTCCAAACCCCTGATACATTTCTCACAGTACTCAAAATACCACAAATTTTGCATGATATAATTTTACCATTCAATTTACCCACTAATTAAAATACTCTACAAATTTGAATTTACGTTTTAATTATGGCTTTTGATTTAATTAATTATACGGTACAGTAAAATTTTGTATTTTCAAAACATTAACACTTCCATATGATTCTATTTGTGTGATTAAAATTTTCATGCAATTTTCAGTCAGTAGAGGTGCAAGCCTCTGGATAATAGAAAGTTTAAAAAAAAAAGGAAAAAGAAGAAAAAAGAAAGTAACTAAAGGATTTAGGTAAAAAAAAAGTGCAACACTTTTTATCAGAATGTTTTTCGCGAGTGTGTCTAGTTATTCATTCGAGAATCCTCATCATTTCACAGCCTCATTTTTATTTTTCATTTATTTTTCACTTTGTATTTGTTTTGTTTGCTCTATGGATGGTTCATTTCAGTCGAATGCGCTTAGGTCTTTGATGTGGGCTTTTTGGAATGAAAAGAGAGAAATAAATACGGGGGAAAAATTGAAAAAAAAAACGAGGAAAATTGAAGCAATCCCAGATGAATTCACCTAATTGGCTGTGTATTCGTGCTGTACATGAATGTAACTATCTAGTTTACGTCAAAAAAAAAAAAATAAAAAAAAACCTGGAATTAAATAACAATTTCTCATATTTTCCTTGAATTTCTCCCCCTTTTTTTTTCATTTCAGAGATATATAATTCCCATGATGATCCAACATTTGGCTCCAACTGCGATAAATTGATCTTGTCGTCTTGACAAGTCCCATTCATACTCTTTTTTTTTTTTTTCCTTTTTTTTTATCACTGGGGAACGAATGTGACAGTCAGGCTCATCGCACGCCTGACATTGACACTCTAAAAATATTTGTTTAACTTTTTTTTTTTTTACTGTTTTTTTTATTTGAGAATTTTTTTTTTCATCATCTCCCATGGGTAAAATGAAATCCATTCTCCCCTCTGACTCCTCCCAACCATTGGCGACACTGATTCGATGGGCGATTAACGTTACTACGTCACGCAATACTCTCATTACTCACCAAATCACTTTTTTCCTAATGTTTCTGGTGTTTTTTTTTATTTTTTCCTCATTTTTTTTCTTCATTCTTGACTTGTGGATTATTATTCAATTTAAATTGTTTCTCATGTTAATTTTTTTTCCTCACAAAATGAGAGGCATTACCGATTTCGATAAAGTCCCTGTGTATTACCGATAATGAGGAGTGATTTGAAGCTTTTCTTTACAATTTATTCCATTTATTTCACGTGAGAAAACAAAGAAATTCCCCTTTTAAAAACCACTTGATCTATTGATTTTCACACTCCCTGACCTTTTTTTCTTCTTCTTCTTCTTCTTTTTTTGAACCTTTTAACTCTGCTATTAGTGTTATTTATATGTATACGTATATTTTTCCTTTTATTTTTATTTATTTTTTCTCATTTTTTTGCTTTTTTTGTGTTTTCTCCTGCCATTCGCTTGTTGCTTTTCACCTCTTTGAAGTGGTAAATAAGCTAGTAAATTACTCTTAAACAGATGCTTTGAAAACATGAAAGCAACCGCTACCTAAATAGACATTTAATTTCATTTACAATCGATAATTTAAATCATTCGTTGAGAAAATCAAGTAAAAGCATTTATATCTTCAAATACTAAAGAAATCTTTCAATTTTTCATTGAAAAAAAAATCGTTTCATTTCCAATTAAAGAAAAATCATTCAATTATCGAGTGTCAATTCAAAAATATTTGATTATTATTATTATTATTATTATTATTATCAACATATTTTATGATTCAGCGCATTGATAAAGCGTAAAAATGTTTCATGGATTCTTCTTCTCCATGAAAAAGATTTTTATAGATATATATTTTTTAGCTCTCAATTCTTCATCTATCTATCTATCTCTCTCTCTCTCTCTCTCATCCAATGTTGGAGTAAAAGTTTTTTCCCCTTCAATTCCAAGTGAATTCAATTTAAATCCAAACGCTGAGAGTTTCACATACGAGGTTTCGCCCGTTTTTCTCCTCTTTTTTTTTTTTTTTTGGTACTCTTTCATAGCATACGATATTATTGATTCACTTCATCCACCATTATTTGAGAATTATTGCATGAATCCACTGGATTCGTTACAATGAGGATCTTTTCTTGTTCTCAATAAGTTTTGAGTAATTCGTGAGCTTCTTAAAGAGTATTTCGATTATTTTCAGTTGAAAAATAGAGTATTTTTAAGGATTTCGTCCCCTTTCTGAGGTTTTTATTGAAAATATCAATATTAAACTGGGTTGGTTAAATGAATGCAGGGGAAGATGGGGTAAAACGGGCCAGGGCTGATTTTGGTGTTTTATGATATGAAGATTAGGAGAAATGGATGGAAATATTGGAGATGGTTTTTTTTTGGTAATTCCATTGGAAAGCTGAGGAAATTTACCATGAAAATCATATGTCAGAAGTTATTTTTTGGAATTTTTCAAAAATTTAATTTTTTGCGCAAGATTTGAAGGTGAAACTCTTCTGTTTTTGAAAATTTTTGAGATTTTCGAGAATATCTCTGGTTCTATTGATCTTAGCGATCTGGGGGTGATCTTAAATGAAAGATGAGCTCATTTCCCATCGATTTATGGGGTTTAAAAAGGAAAATATCAATTTTTTCAAGCACTT
This sequence comes from Aleiodes alternator, assembly GCA_963921955.1. NCBI lineage: Eukaryota > Metazoa > Arthropoda > Insecta > Hymenoptera > Braconidae > Aleiodes > Aleiodes alternator. Next base: position 11,784,697 of record OY998104.1, on the reverse strand, counting down.
ATGGAGCAAAAACTGATTTATCAGAAAATGACCTATAAATATTCGAAAAATTGATTTTAAAAAAATTTGAACCACATAAATCGATGAGAAATGAGCTCATCTTTCATTTGAGATCAACCCCAGGTCGCTACGACCAGCAGAACCGGAGATATCCCCGAAAAAGTGAATTTTTTCGATTTTCTAAAGGAAAACCCCTTCAAAACTTGGTCAAAACGGTAAATTTTTCCAAAAATTGAAAAAAAAAAACATTTTGACACATGTTTTCCACCTCAAATTTTCTCAGCTTTTCAATGAAATCATCAGAAAATTTCTATCTCAAACCGTTCAATTAAAATGTCCATTTTACCCCACCCTCCCCTATTTTTCTGAGAAGGATGACTTTTTTTTAGAAAACGTCCACCATTTCGTTATTTATCAATAAATAATTATGGTTATAGTTCATGCAACGACCAGTCTTCCACTAAATTGAAATTTCTCATAACAATCAAAGAAAATTCGTAAAAACAGTCGATTTTTTGATCCGATAAAGTAAAAAAACTCCCCAAATAAATAAAAAATAGTGGAATAATGATTTTTTCCCCTCAATAATTAGCTTTTCCTGTTCGACCTGTCAGAGGAAAAGCCCAATTTTTTGCTTCCTATCTCTCATTCGCGCACATAATCAGCAAGAATTTTTCCCTTTTTTTCACTCCCGTTGACAAGGTCGAAGGGTCAAAGGAAGGATGTGAGTGGGAAAAAATTGAAGGATGAGTTGGAGAAAAGTCTGCAAGCTTCCAAGGATACATTTTTTTTCCTTCTCCCTTTTTTTTTTTCATTTTTTTCTTTTCGACCAAAGGGGAATGAATCGAATTTTTCTGGCAGCCTGACGTTTCATCGTATTCAAGAACACACGTGAAAACGACAGAGGGTAGTTGAGGAATAACGTTATCAGAGTGGAGAAATCCTCAATCCAAGATCAACGAGTGTGAGCAACCGGCTTACTATCTCCATCTCTCTTTTTCTCCCTCTTTTTATCTCTTTCTCTCTCTCTATTCCTCTCATTCGCTCCCTTCAGTCCAAATTTCCGGCCAATTGGCGTGAACCGTTAGACGATTTCCCTATAATCCACTTCTTCCACTGTACTAACCCTCACCCCCTCCCCCCCCCCTCCACCAGAATGAATGGCTATTCCCAAAAACTGCTTGGTAATCGATTGACCTTCCATTTGGAGATCGGTATCGGTTACGCTATCACCCTGTATTGTCAGGAGGGTGCTTCCAAAACCATTACTGAGATTTAATGTTTATTTATTTTTTGAATTTTTTATTTTATTTTTTTTTTAACTCTTGTTTTTTTTATTACCCAGGTGAATTCTTTATTTATGGCTATTTAACTTCAACCAATTGTCTGCCTCGTATTTTTTTTAACTGTATTTTTTAGTTAATTTTTTTGTTTTTTTTTTTATTTTATTAAATTGAAAGGATTACTTATTTTTAGGAAAAAAATTGGGTAAAATGGATTTTTTTTTTTGTTGTATTTTCCATTTGAAGACGGGTCAATTTTTTAAAATGATTTATATTCTTAACTTTTGCTTTTTTAACTGAGAGAAATTGATATCATCGCAAGATTGAAGCAATAAAAAGAATAAAAATCTGAAGAAATTGTTGCTGGATGGAAGAGGAAGAAAAAAAACCGAAGCTTTTTTTTTTTTTTTTCCTTTTTCTTGAAAATTATCTCAGTAACAGGAGTATATCCACCTTGGTTTACAATTGAAAATCTCTCAACGAGTTTTACTTTATTGAGAAGATTGGAGTTTTCTTGGTGGAAAACTTCGTTTCATGTAATGAAAGAAATTTTCAAGGATTTTCCTTTTTCAAAGAAGATACATCTTTCCGATGAGAAACTTTTTTTTTTTGAAAAATCTCGTGATATTTCTATCTCATCTGTTAACAAGGAAAATTCACTCGAGAGTGCAGGAAAAATAAATAAATAAGTAAAAATCGATGAAATGATGAATTAAATGTTACTGAGAGGTAAAAAAATATGTTTAAATAAGTCATGATGCTCCAATTTGTTCGACTTGATTATCGAAATATCGAAAAATCAATTTGCCTTATTCAAAATTCACTGCACTGAGAAGAAAAAATAGTAGTTGAAACAATTGAATATTGAGGCAAGAATCAGCAGAATAAGCTGTATCAGTTGGAAAGCAATACCATTATCCACTTGTGTTTATCATTATTTTATCCTCACTGTATTTACCTACTAATTCCATTATCTGTTGCGTCTCGAAAACACAAAAAAAAAAAAAAATAAATAAAGTATTGCTTACACACGAGAATGATAGAGTGGACACAAGCGACGAGTAAAGTGACAGACTTACTACATCTAATTTTTTTTCACCCCCCCCCCCTTCCCCTGACTCCCCTCACTACCCCTCCAAGACACCTGGAGAATCCGAGTGATATTGTATCCACCATTACTCCAAATATCCTGTCACAAACATTCAATGTGTCATTCTGTGTATATATATATATCTAATATATATCTATATATATACACAGAGGCCCACCCACATGAATACCAGTCATGTGATATCTATTTCCATCAAATGTGTGTATGTACGAAAAGTTTTACGACATTGTGAAACTGTTCCACATTTGATGCAAATCAAATTCGTATGCTTTTGGTACTTTATAGCAGTAGAGAGAAGTAGAGTAGAGAAGATGCAGTTTTGGGATGCCTGGGATTCACACAGCCTAGGAAAACGAGTAACGAAGTTGGGATCAGGCATTGAAGAGAGAGAGTAAAGGAGAAATGGTAGGTAGGGGGGTTGAAAGTTTTGAAACTATCAAGGGAGAATGATGACATAATCGATTTTGTCGTTTCTCTTCTTTTTTTTTTTTTTTTCTTCTTTTTTCACCTTCATTCTTTTATCCTCAGAGAATTTTTCACGAGAAACTTGGAATTGAAAAAGAATTTGAAAGCAAATTGAATAACGGCAAATCAAATTTTCCACTAACGACAAGGGAGGAAGAGGGGGGGGGGGATAAAGAAAATTAAATAAATCAATACACAATTGAATATTTCCTTTTTTTTCCTTTTTTTCTTCATTTTTCAAGAAGCTTTAATTCACATTTCATTGATTCAATCTCAATTTTATTCAATCTCTCATCATTGCATTCACGTATTGGTGATAAAAAATTTTTCAAACGATGATAGTCAATGTTCAGTGGAATAAAGTGTAGATAAAAGGATCATAGAAATGAAAGGTTAAAAAAAAAAAAAAATAGAAGGAGATCTTAATGCTTCTAAATCTTGGAGTATGATCGTAAATTCTTATACGACGTACAATCAGGCTTGTACGGTAATTAAAGTGAAGCAATTTCCGCTTCATCTTTTTTTTTTTTTTTTTTTATTGTGAGTAGCTTCTTGTCAAATACATCTGATCGCTTCAACTCCATTATTTCAAGGGATAAGGGAGAAAGAGAGAGAGAGAGAGAAAATGAGAAAGAGAGAGATGAAAACATGGGATTGTTATTGTTGAAGAGCGAGCGGAAGTGAATGGGAAATTGGAAAAATAAGACGCAAGGGATTTCGTGTGGCTTTTCTACTCTGAAAACTTTTTCAAAAGTTTCTATTTTCCCTTGAATTTCGACTGTTCACTTTAATCTGTTGAATAAAATTGTTTATTTTTTCTTTCCTCTTTTTCTTTTATTTCATTAATTTTGAATTTCACGTGGAAACTTTTGGATTTTGTTTATCAATTAGTGAATACATTTGGAGGTGTTTTTAATATTCATTTAATTCATTTTATTTTGTTTTACTAGAGAATAAACGCATGCCCCGAGCATGATTGGGTGTTTTCATGATGGTTAAGCCTGCATTTTGGATTCATCACCGGAGAAACAAGGATTGAACCAGTATTTTTGCACTTTCCAGTCCAATTCTATATGAAAATCAACGTGAAATGTCTCTTTTCTGAAAAGAATGTGTAGAATAGGGTCTAAAGAAGGTGAAACGAGCGACTTCGGCTCAAAAAATCAAAAATGACACGTCAGATTGCGCGTTGTACTTGAATATTAGATTCAACACCGGATAAACAGGGGTAGTCTAGGATTTTTTGCACTTTCCAGTCCTTTTCCATATGAAAATCAACGTGAAATGTCTATTTTCTGATGGGGATGTATAGAATAGGCTCCAAAGAAGGTGAAATGAGCGATTTAGGTTCTAAAAATCAAAAATGACTAGTCAGATTGCTCGTTGTACTTAAATATTGGATTCATCACCGGAGAAACAAGGGGTAGCCCAGTATTTTTTGCACTTTCCAGTCCATTTCTATATGGAAATCAATATGAAATGTCTATTTTCTGATGGGGATCTATAGAATAGAGTCCATATGGATACCCTATTCTGTAGGATCTATAGAATAGGCTCTAAAGAAGGTGGAATGAGCGATTTAGGCTCTAAAAATCAAAAATTGCAAATCAAATTGCTCGTTGCTCTCAAATATTGGAGTCATCCCCAGAGAAACAAGGGGTAGCCCAGTATTTTTTGCACTTTCCAGTCCATTTCTATATGAAAATCAATGTGAAATGTCTATTTTTCAATGGGGATCTATAGAATAGGGTCCAGAGAAGGTGAAATGAGCGATTTAGGCTCTAGAAATAAAAAATGACTAATCAGATGGCTCGTTGTACTCAAATATTAGATTCATCACCGGAGAATCAGGGGGTACCCAACAACCTCCCCCCCCCCCCCCCCAATCCTCAATTCAATAATTGCTTAATCAATTTCCAAAAAAAAACAATTCTCATTCTACTTACATTTCTCGTCTGACGATAAATCGAAGTTTCTACCAGAGGAATTTCTGGACGAGAAAAAAAAATCACTTATCTCTTTATTCCACATGACAGAAGAATTATTTTACTCGTGATAAATTCATTTTTCCATTATTTCCCTCACTGAAATTTTCATGGGTCTGTCTAAACGACGAAGTGACTACTGCGTCCCCCCCCCCCCCCCTTTCCCCACTTCTCTTTCTGTCTAACCAGTGTTGAGAGCATATTTCTCTGCTTGATAGGCAGTCTGATCGTAAAAGACGCTGAACCAAGTAGAACGTTCAGTTAGTTCTCATGTAAAGGCGTGAGGCAACTGCCATTGCATGACCCTAATACGTTAATGATGATATTTATCGTTATAATAACTATACTGAAAAGTCAAGTACAACGTTAAAGAACGTATCGCTTTAATAATATAACAGCATGTGCATTTTACCGTGCAAACTGGAGAAAATTATTTTTTCATTATTCTACAAAAAAAAAAATGCTTTTTTTTTTCATTCTCTTAACGTTAGTTTAAGAAAATCTTGGAGAATATCATAATTAGATTCTCGTAAATCATCGTAATTTTTTTTCCTTTTTATTCTTTTAAAATCTTTTTTTTTTTTAAATCAACTCTTTGATTGTACTGGAAAAAAGGGGAATTAAAGGAGAATTTTCCCGGAGGCTGTTCAATGATTGGAAAATTTGGAATTGCAATTGATCATTTCGATCGACTTCATCCCAGTGATTCTCGAAATTGTAAAAAAAAATGGCGTTTCACATTGCGATTCAATTGCTCGTTTTTTGCGCTTTTTTTTATCAACATTCTGTTCTTTTGTAATGGAATAAGTGGAACAAAAGGTTAACTACACCAATTCCAATGGGAGGAAATTGGCTCTTTGTTCACTAAAGCATTAATCATTCCAAAATTACCAGTAATTCACGAATAATTCAGTTTTTTTTTTAATATTTCACTTCTCTCAGTTATTATTTGAATGAATTGATTTTTTGGGTAAAAATAGGACTGTAATTAAAGAAATATGAAAATTATTTCTGTGATATCAATTTTTAATGGCTTATCTCTGTCGAAGGAGCGTTTGTTCATGAATTTGATAAATAAGGGCTGAAAAAGCTCAAGGCTTAAGAAATTTAAGACTTCGCTTCATTCAAGGATCATTGGGTGGTAGTCAGAAACAAATAATTATTTGAAAACTGAAGCATTTTCATTATTTTAAAAATTTTTCCAAGATTTAAAGAAATGTAAGAAATAATGAAAATTTTTTAATTTTCAATTAATTTCTCGTTTTGAAGGCTTATTTTATTTTTTATCACATCATTCACAGATTCACTGAATCAGATTTAAGAATTTCACATCTCGTATCAATTTTTATTAACGATTTTATACAAAAAATTAGCTTTTTTCCCATTTTACCTTCCAATCATCCTTGAATGAAGAGAAGTCTTAAATTTCTTAAGAGTCAAGCCTTTTCACCTTTTTAGAATTTATTTGAACTCATATCATCACCTAAATGATGGAAAAATGAAGAATTCAATCAATTAATTTCATTCAAAGATGTGAATTAATTGCATTGATTATAATTCACGAGTTTAAAATATCCAGAAAATAATAATTAAAATTTTTTTTTATGGAAGGAACATTAATCAACCACTTAACATCTTTCCTCACTGAGATAATTCAATTTTTAAAAAAAACGTAAAATTTTTCTCAACCCCTCCACACACTTCTATTTCCCTAAACCCATTCCACTTAACCATCCAGAATTAATTCTCCAACTCCAACCAGCCAAAGAGGTTTCTTCACTCGTTTTTAGAGTATTATAGAGGTATTCTGTGTAAGCTGCCGGAGAGTGGAGTGTAGGATTGAATACTCTAAGGCACTCTTGACTACATCCTTGCCAACATACGTATATATACTATATATACATATTGTGTGGTTTGAAGAGGCTGGCAGTTCATTCCAGATTTCACCCCCGTTTCTTTTTAAATGTCTGTATGAGGGAAAGAAGAAAAAAATGAACGAGGCCGCACGTGAAATATCCTCGAAGAGGACGAGACGAGGCGGTAATTGAATAATTCATTTAGAAGATGAATCGTAAGGTGTTACAATAGGATTGTTGTTCTTAGAAACTTATAAATATCAGGATCCTGAAAATAGCAGATATCTGACAATTTTTAGATTTTTTTTGTATTTTAACAAAGGAATTATTCAAAAATTTAAAAAATGAAAAATATGCACATGTCGAAAATTCAAAAGCGCAAATTTTTCAAATATTTTTCTTTGTAAATTGATAAGATGACTTGATTGGTCCATAGTAATCCGTTATTTATTTTTTTAAAATTTATTCAATGATCAATCGTTTTTTGCCCAATGGTTTGGCTGCTATTGGTAGCCCTCATCAGGGGAATAATGCAATTTCCAGTCACTTCTCTCTGAGATATTAACGAGAAGAAAATTTCCACCTTCCCTTATTTATTTCGGGCAATCTATTTTCCCTTTTCGATTTTGGTCACTTTCGATAGAATAGCATGAAGAGATTTTTTAAAAATTTAGTTTACCCCATGTTACCGGACAAATGAGGCCAAAATTATTTTTTTAAAATAATTGAATTAACATTGAAACTCCATAAGTTCCAGTTAACTCCATAAACTGCGAAAATTCATGATCACAGACCTATTTTTTCCTTATACAACCTCATATGTTTTTTGTTCGTCAGAATGTCTATTAATTTTTGAAATCATGAAAAATGCATGTTACCGGACATATAACGACGATTAATGCAATTAATTACATGAAAAAATCAATGGCGGGAATATTGGTATTTAAAATCCGAGAATCCTCCAATCCCAGTCCTAGATACTGGGACAGTGTGAGTCAAATTCGGAACAATATTGAATATTCATAATATTATCTGATAACAATTCATCATCTTGGACATCGTTCTAGTATCGGTAAAATGTTGAAAAATCGAAATAGTTATAGTAATTGCAATAACTAGGAAGGAAAAAAAAATAAAAATCGATCATTTGAACCTGCCACTAGGATTACCTTGAATACATCAAATATATATTCATTTCATATAAATTTCACTGTCAAATCTTCCTTAAATTCGCTTTTATCCCAATTTAACATTCAAAAAAATTCAAAATGTCGAATGTTTGCTAAATTCAGAATCATCAAATATCTAAAAAATGACGAGTAATTCAGAGAGAGATTCATCTCAATTCTTCTTTTCGCATTCGATTCCAATATTAGTTTCCATTAGTGACCCTAGAAATTCCAAGAATTCAATTATCCAATCATTTCATCAAACTTCCCCTAAAAATAAAAGAAAATACCCCCGTCAAACGTCCATTTTACCATTTTTACAGCAAAATAATGAGGACTATATTCGTCTACGTATCGTGACGTTTAACTGCCCAACTACGAGCATTAACTCACCATCTGATGGATGATAAAGAATACTGAAAAGAAAAAGAAAAGGGAAAAAACTTCTCTTTTTTTTTATTATGTGGAAGTCCACATACTTTTCCCGTGTCTGTCGCTCTATGAAGAGAAACATATCGTCGCCTTAGAGTGAAAAGGGTGCAAGTGCCATTCTTCCATTTTTTTTTCTACTTAAAATAAAAAAGAGGCGTATCTCCTCCATTATTGCTCTAATAGGCTTACCAAGCCCCTTTACCCAATATCAGTAAGAAAAAATCAAAAATAATATATAGGTGTAAGTACCGGAGCTACACCTCTTTATTTTTAATTTTTTTCATTGAATTTTTCCTAATCATTGGAAAAATACTAATAACAAAGAGGCGTAAGTACGAAGATACGTCCTTTCGGCACTTCAACATTAACAATTCAGTAGTGAAGAGGTAAAACAAGATAAGTCGCTTTTTTTCTCATCAAGTTTTTCGAAAATACCTTAAAAAAATAACCGAGAAAGAGCAATTTTGCCCTAAAACTCTTTTGTAACTCTTGAAATTCTCTACAAAAACAGATGACTAATATCACCTTATCTCGCTTAGTTTCCGAGATATTTCCTTCGAAATGACTTCACAGATAAGTCGATTTATCTTGTTTTGCCTCTTCACTACTGAATTATATAGCGTTTAAAAAGAAAATAACAGAGGGGCTTAAATGTGGAGATAAGTCTTTCATTTTAACATTGATAATCACACCACTTTGTTATTTCAATTTTCAATTACCCAAATAATGTTTTCCAGGACTTTAAAAAACGTTTTGAAGTGATAAGTGGACATGCGGCCCTTTTACACAAGAATGCCCTTTTTTTTGGCACTTATGCCTTTTTTACTCTGAGACAACGATATAATGGCCAAGTAGAGTCTCAAAGGGACAGGGTAATGTTGCCGGCTATCCACTCAACTCTATAGCCAGTTACAAAGAAAAAAAGGGATAAAGCCCTCTTTCCCCTTCCCTCCCTCTGCCTCCTCTCGTGTATCTGTATGTGTGTGGAACCAGGAGGATGAGAAAAAGAGAAGAAAGAAGATAGTGGATCGTCACCCGGTCACCTAAACTCTCACCTCGTCGCGCAGCAGCTCGTTTTCCATCGATCCCTTACAGAAATTGGGCCAGCTACTGTATATGTGTGTGTATGTATGTATGTATGTATGTATGTATGTGTGTTGGGCTCTCTCTGACGCAACTGCCGAGGCGCGCGTGTCCGGATGTGTCCGGCCAATTATTTATATCGACCCCTTATTATTCTCCACTTTTTTTTTTAAGTTTTTTCTCGTTTCCTTTCTTATTCAATTTATGGCATATTTTTTCATTCAATATGGAGACACACACACACACACACACATATACATAGACACATGCACGTGTTGCTGTGATTATCAATTGATGAGCCTTCGACATATCATTAGCAGGAAATTACTAAGAAATTGATGCTTTTATTGTTGTTGTTATTTGTTGATTTTTCCCCCCTTTTTCTCCAAGCAATATGGAAATGAAAGGAAATGGGGGGGAGGGGAAGGGGGAAAAGCGTAAGAATCACACTCGTTGACCCAAATCACTTGTGTGTGTGTGTATCTCGCAGACAAGGTTTTTTTTTTTTACGACAGCAAATTGACTCACGAAAGGCAACTTGTGTCATTACGCTCCTAACGACTGTGAGAATGTTTTATTGCATTCTTATTTTCGTCTCGGTTACTTCTTTTTACAAGCTGCCCCTCTCCCCTTCCCCTCCTCTCCCTCCCCCTCCCCCAATCCTCTTCACCCGATGTTTTTTTTTCTCTTTTTTCTTTGAAGATTCTTTACAGATTTATGCTCACTTTTAATATATTTTTCTTTTTTTTTTTTTATTCTTTTGGCTTTTTCTCCTTTTTTCTCTTTACCTTCTGCTCTTTCTTTCCCTTTCTTTCTTGCTGCAAGGGATTTGTGTTTGAGCTCCAGCAAGCGAACAGATGAAGCGACGAAGGATAGAATTAATTGTAAATGGCTACTGCAATTATGTCATTACATCCATAGAGTTTAATTAAGCCTAGAGTCAGGAATTAGGTGCTCCAATGGATTTAATTGCGACTGCGCATACTATAGAGAGAAAGAGAGAGAGAGAGAGGATTATCCGGGGAAGATTCAGTGAATTTCATGTATTTAGGGATGTAGAGAAGTTTACGAGGATAAAGCCATGAGGATTAATATTTTACACGGTTATATATTTATATTTTTTTATTGATATTTCATGATGAGTGATTTTACGAGGACATTGCATTCAAATCTGTCAGAAATATGCAGTTAAATAAATAATTGCATTTAAATATGCATTAAATGAATTTTAAAAAAAAATTCAACTAAAGTGTCCTAATTGTGACGAAAATAATGGAATTTCTCCTTCATTATTCAATTAAAAAATTTATTTCATGTGAACTATCAATAAAGTGGATTTATTTAAATACAAAATATCACACTACTTCAATTTATTAATTATCACAAAAATGGCTCTTCCTTTTGATCATTTGATCTTTCATAAATTTATTCTGAATAGATTAGTTAACCAATTTTTACTCTGAAAGAGTTTTAAAAAAGAAGGAAATTCCTTATTTTTACGTTACTTGAATGTATTCCTTCTTTTCTTCATGAAAGAGCTTTTACTCGATTTTTTTAAATTTATTTTCTCTATTTAAAGCTTTTGTTTTTAATAGAAAAGAAAAAAAAATGAAAAAAAAAAAGAATAATGACGTTAAATAAAAAACGAGAAGAGAATTATAAAAAAAAATAAACATTTTAACGTAAACTATGTATTTCTTGACTTTAATAATTTTATGTACGTTGTATGGATACTGGGGACCCCCTAGTTGCACTCAGTGGCGCCCCAGGGTCGTAATTAGTTTGTGGCTGGCTTCACCGGGTCCATCACCCTCCGCATACGAGCCATTTCACCCCTCCCCCCTCCACCTTTTCACCCCCTTCAGTCTCTCTCATCTCGTCTCTTCATCGCTCTCTGGCCGCTAGTTTTGCAACCCTCCTTGGCCATTGCCACGGAAGAGATAACAGCACATAATAATTCCACAGTTTTGCGGTATATGCGAATGGATTTGATAGAATTAAGGTAAACCTAGTGGCAGATTCAAATGCTCGATTTTTATTTTTTTTTTCCTTCTAGTTATTATAATTACTATAACTATTTCGATTTTTCAACATTTTACCGATACTAGAACGATGTCCAAGATGATAAATTATTATTAGATAATATTATGAATATTCAATATTGTTCCGAATTTGACTCACACAGAAAAAAATGTTTTCTTAATTTAAGAATGTGCAGTCACTTAATTCAAGAATGGCAGGTCACTTAAATTAAGTGACTTTTCTCACTTAAATCAAGTGATTTTTTCTTTCTTAATTTAAGAAAGTAAAAATCACTTAAATTAAGTGACTTTTTCACTTAAATCAAGTGACTTTTTTTTCTTAATTTAAGAAAGTAAAGCTCACTTAAATCAAGTGAGTTTTCTCACTTAAATCAAGTGACTGCACATTCTTAAATTAAGAAAACATTTTTCTCTGTGCAGACTGTCCCAGTTTCTAGGACTGGGATTGGAGGATTCTCGGATTTTAAATACCAATATTCCCACCATTGATTTTTTCATGTAATTAATTGCATTAATCGTCGTTATATGTCCGGTAACATGCATTTTTCATGATTTCAAAAATTAACAGACATTCTGACGAACAAAAAACATATGAGGTTATATAAGGAAAAAATAGGTCTGTAATCATGAATTTTCGTAGTGAAACTGAAACTGAACCTCGCTTATGGAGTTTCAATGTTAATTCAATTATTTTTAAAAATTAATTTTGGCCTCAATTGTCCAGTAACATGGGGTAAACTGAATTTTTTAAAAATCTCCTCATGCTATTCTATCGAAAGGAAATCGAAAAGGAAAAATAGATTGCCCGAGCCACTAGGATTACCTTAATAAAGCGAAAATAGAGAAAAACCATTTTTATTCTCTTAGGTTTTTTTTTTTTTTCTTAATTCTTTTCTTGGGAAAGAGAAATTTCGCGGGTTCTCCAGGGGATAATTGTGGTCAGCCTTGAACTAACTGATCCTATTCAATTATTTGATGAAGAGAAAGGAAAAATAAATATGATGAGAAAACAAAAAAAGAAAGAAAAATAAATAAAATAAGAAAAATAAAGATTAAAAGTTTTAACTTTCTTTTATACATAATTTTTCCCTTTTCAATTTTGACTTTCAACATGAAATATGAAAATTTTCGAACTTTTTTGTTCAATGTTGATTATTCAAATTTTCTATTAGATTGTTTATTAATTAAAAAAATGTAAAAATGGGGAAATTATACTATAATTTATTTCTTATTCAAATTATATTATATTTCTATCCGATTGTACTGAGGATAACAAATGCAAAATTGGGTAAATAAGTAAATGAATAATTTTTACTTGTTTTTTTTTTAATGGAAAATTTATTTTATAAGTCTTTAAATCAAATTATACGATGTAATTCCTCAAAGTCAATTAAAAATTTATATTTTGTATTTAAAAAAAAAATAAATGCAAAAAACATAGAGATTCAATGAATTTATTCATTGTTAACAATTTCAACGAGATTCATGAATATTCATTGCATAATTTTTCATAAAGTTCAATGGAAAAAGAAAAAAAAAACTTCAATTTGACTTTTTTAACATCATTTTACCGATATTTTTCACTCTATAAATGGTGCATCAATCGGAAAATGAGAGTAAAAATGAATAGAGGATTTCGTTTATCCATTTTTTTCACGATAAGTAGAAAAAAAAACCCAAAAAAACGGTCTTTGCAATTAAAATACGAGATAAAAGTCGACATTTTCATCATTTGTCTCCTTTTTTTATTTTTATTTTCGTTTCTCTCTCATCCCTATCATTACCTTAGAATCAAAGGGGCGTAAGTCCTGTCTATAAGTATAACATTTACGCCTCTTTTTTTCCAAGCCAAAGATATATTTCTCTATTTCCATCTTTTCTTTCCCCTTTAGTTTTTCTTCTTTTTTCCTCCACAACGAGTTATTTCTTGTACATTCCACCTGATATTCGTCTCACGTGTCTCGATGTGAATCTACGAGGAGGCAGTTACCCACAACGTTGGTCCATGCGTGGCCAACTTGGTCGAGTCAATGTTTCTCATAGCTTGAGGCAAAGTTTCTACCCCTCGCACTTCACAGAATACGTGACAAAATGCCCATAAAGAGAGATTCATGGAGAAAGAAGAAAAGAAGAAGAAGAAGTTGAATGGGTTCTCTAACTATTATTATTATTATTATTATTATTGTTATTTTTTTATTTGGTTATTTTTAGATTTTTCTTTTTAATTTCCATTGGTATAGGGTTTTTTTTCATGGTAAATTTTTTTTTTTCATACAGGGGAAGGTGGGGCAATACGGACACAAGGGGTAAAATGGACATATTTGAGTTTTCATGTATATATTATGGAGAATTTTTTCAATGAATGGAAATATTGGTGATGGATTTTTTAAAATGATTTCTTTGGAAAGCTGGGGAAATTTTAGTCGAGACAGATGTGCCAGAATTAATTTTTTTAATTTTTTTTGAGAATTCAACTTTTTTTGGCATTTTTGAGGGGCAAAGCCTTTTGATTTTTGAGCAAAATCAGTTTTTTGGAAATATCTCTGGTTCTATTGGTCGTAGCGACTTGGGACCAATTTTAAATGAAAGGTGAGATCATTTTCCATCGATTTATGGGGTTTTGGATTCAAAAATATTGATTTTTCACATAGTTATGGGACAAAAACCGATGATCGTAATTTTTCACAAAAGTTCCTACAACTATTGGGAAAATCGATATTTTCTTATTCAAAACCCCATAAATCGATGGGAAATGATCTCACCTTTCATTTAAAATCGGTCTCAGGTAGCTACGACCAATAGAACCAGAAATATTCCAAAAAAACTGAATTTGTTAAAAAAACGAAAGGCTTTTACCCCTCAAAAATGCAAAAAAAAAATAGAATTTTCCAAAAATTGGAAAAAACTAATTCTGGCACATGTTTTCCGACTGAAATTTCCTCAGCTTTTCAATGGAATCATCTAAAAAAATCTGTCTCCTACTGTTTCATTAGAATGTTCATTTTGCCCCACGTTCCCCTATAATTTTCTCTATTTTCAACTCTTCATCATAGTGTTTGTAAATATACTAGACTACTCTCTCTCTCTCTCTCTCTCTATCATATAAATACAGAACTTTTTAAATTAAAAATTAATTAATTTCAATTCTGTCTAGTGATTTGTTCCCTTTTTCTACATTTTTTTCGTCAACATCAAGTGTTGGCTGAATAATTCAAGACCAATTTACCAGATGGGTTTTGAGGTATTCACTTAGGTTTTTTTCTTTATTTCTTCATTCCTTACTGTCAAATTCTTTTGATTTTCGTCCTGTTTTCAAGATCCTTGTCCTTGCCCTTGAATAAAAAAAAATATATCGTCAGACATTCACTTGTAAATAGAGAAGAAAGCTCTTGAGGGACTCGATGAGAGGCACTAGCATTCAAGCATGAGGGGGCTGGCTTTACCAAGGGCTTGTTTACTTTTGAATTGTGTGAATAAGAGAAAAAGAAAATTTGAATGTTTAGGCTGGAGGTGTTTCTGGATTCATCGATTTTTCCGAGTGGAAAAAAAAGGGGAAAAAAGTGGAGGGGGGAGGTAATTACTTGTGAAATCTTGTGTACAATTAGATTGGTAATTGGGCGAAATTTTAGGGATTTTCAGAATTTTTTAAAAAATTCCGGAAATTTTTGGAATCTTAGGAAATCTGGAAACAAGTCTTGGAGAATTTTCAATGAATCGAGCATAAATCCCTATAGATGAAGAAAAAAATGAGAAAAAAAAGCCTATTAACATATTCTCAAGAAACTAATTGTCAAAGCTCACAACTGAACTTGAGAATCCTCAAGTTATATTGAACCTCAAGTTAACCCTTCTCCTCGATCCTCCCATCCCCTTTTTTGGCTGGCAAAACACAGTGAGAATGGAAAGTTTAGGTTCTCACAGGGGTTTTCCCCGGCGAGGCGTGAAGCTGAAGTACAACGAGTAAAGCGCAACTGGAGAGAAAGAGAACAAGAGGTCTAAGAAGGGAGGAGGGGGAGGGGGTGAGAGACGTTATAGAAGTGAAAGGTCAAACTCTCTTGCGAATTCCACTATGTATATGTATGTATGCATGTATGTATGGATGTATGTATCCATGTATGTATGAATGTATGTATGTATATATGTGTGTATATATGTATGTATATGTGTATGTATATTCATATGTGTATGTGTATGTGTATGTAATGTGTTTGTGTGTGTGTGTGTGTCTATGCTCGTAGAGTAAGAGGAGAGAAGTTATATTCATGGCGACAGCGCCAGATGTGCACACCGGTACTCCCTGGACGTTCAACGTCCTGCTTCTGATATTTATGTTCCTTGGACGTTAAACTCACCGACTGCAAGTTGAGTTACTTGTAGAATAAAATGGAAAAAAAAAGAAAGAACGTCTTTTTAAAATCTTTTAAATTTCAAATCTCTCCAATTCTTTCATTTTTTTAGCACTACTTTTTTTTCTTTCCCCATGTACTTCATGTACTTCAGCTCAGCATCCGCAAGAGCTTTTCTGGGAGTTTTTTTCTACTGTTTACTTTTTGGGCGTTTTTAATGGGCGCGTGCTTTATTTTTTTCTCATTTCTTTCGTTTTTTTTTTCATCTTGTGGGGGATTTCGTGCGTAAATATTCACGAGGGTTGCCATGTAGACAGCGGAAATCATTGGGGGAAAAAAAGGAACCAACGTGTCAGTTCAGATTTACCATGCAACAGCTCCATGATCATGCATATATATATATATACTTGTGTATATATAGAAAATGTGTACCATTTCCGCCTTTTTCACTCTAGGATGACGATATATAGGGAAAAGCTGGGCAAAATGAACCTATTTGTTAAAATGATTCAAGATTTTTTATAGAATAGGCAAGCTCATGAAAAAATTTGAAAAAATTCCACAAAAATGAAGACATATCGAAGCATTTTCTCAAATTTTTTCAGATTTTTCCACCGAGTCCTTACCACCAAAAAAAAATCCTGACTCGTATTACCACACAATTTCCATTTTGCCCCATTCTCCCTTATATACATTGTTGGTTTTATACTTTATATTTTCAAAAGGGATTGGATATATTCTCTGTAGATGTTTTTTTTTCTTCTCTCCTGCTCTCTCCACGTTTTTTCTCCTTTTTTTCGGCGTTTTGGAAGGGCTTGAAAATTCAATGGGGAGGAAAATAAGCTCCGATTAAACGTAACATGTGTCTGTCCTCTGCTATCGGTGAATTTCGTGACTCGAAATGGTTTTTGAAAGTAAATGGGAAATGGGGGTGAAACGAGAGAGAAGGGAGGGAGGGAAAAGGGAGAGGGGGAATGAGGGGATCTGGTATATCACAACGAGTTATATCCACTCGCTTCGGTTTTCCATCCTTCCAATCATCATCGCTTCACTGCACCACTCGTAAACAAGCCACGAGATTTTACGCAACATGGATAACTCGATAGACTGTGTGGTCTCCATAATCGATCAATACATATATTTATTCACTGCTTTTCATTTGGTTTTTTTTTATGGTAATATATTTTTTTTCCAATGAAAATTGTTTTTTTATTTAATTGAGGTGTTTCTTGTTTTTGCTTTTTTTTTTTTTTGATTGAAATGCTGCAGGTTTTTAGCAGAATTTCATACACAATTTAACGTGATTCGGGTATTGGGAAAACACGTTTTTTCTCTTTTTTTTTTGCTTTTGCATTTGTATGATGCAAAATAAAAGTTTGATTTATGTATGAAATTTTAAAAAATTCTTTCTCACATATTTTAACATATATTCCCTGCATGAAATTTTAAAATTTTCTCGCACTCGTATTTTACTCTATGGGTTATTGATTGCATTTAAAAATTTGTCTTTTTTCTATTTTTATGGAATTTAAATTATCATTTGCAATTTTTGCTTCTTTTTCTGTTTCTTGCTTCCAAATGGAAGCTATGTAATTATCAGAATTTTTCATTGTAATTTTTTTAATAGAAGATACTTAAAATTATTTAAATAGAGAGAAAATGATATTTTTAGGGCATGTCTGTCAATTGCAGCAAAACGATTTTATAGAAAAATTCTATATTTTGTGGACAACTTCCTCTCGACGAAGTCTATTTTTTAAGCTTCATTTTTTTTGGGATTTTTCAGAGAATAGGCAGCTGTATGAAAAAATTTGAAAAAATTATACAAAAATGAAGACATATTGCAGCATCTTCTCAAATTTTTTCAGATTTTTTCTTCGAGTCCTTGGCATCGAAAAAAAAACCTGAATTATGTTATTGCAGACTTTTAATGAATTTCTTCAAAATTTGATATTTTGATGATTGTTTGAAAAAAGTTGTATCACTTCCATTCAGAAGCACATTGCTAAAGTATTGGCAGAAAAAACTATATCAGTTGGAAAGCAATAATATTATCCACTTGTTTAAATATTGAGACACAAGTGCGTTTCAATAATTTTCATTTAATGATCAAAAATGATCATTTCCATTTAATACCTCATTTTCATTTCTTCAGTTTTCAATTAAGGACATTGTAAAAATCACAAAAAAAAAGTAATTATTTCACTCAAATGAATAGTTTATCCGTTGGATTTGTTGATTGCGAAATTAATGAAACAATTGTGGAAAAGCCTCGGGCATTGTTTTCAGTAACCACTTGGCAGTCTGGTAAACCAAGCAATGTTGAAGCTCACTCAGTCTACTGAATGAAACGATGGGTTGTGCAATATAAACTAGGGGCTGCATGGTATGAAGAAACAAATTAATGGAAAAATCAACACTCGATAAAAGTGATGTAGAAAGAATGCGAAATTTTATTAATTTCCTATTGGAGAAAAATGGAGTAAATTTGATTTATTGATGAAATTATTGGAGATGGATTTTTTTTGATGATTCTATTGAAAAGCTGAGGAAATTTCAGCCGGAAAACGAGTGTCAGATGCATTTTTTTAGATTTTTTTGAAAATTCTCTATCTTTCGGCATTTTTGAGGGGAAAACCTTTGCTTTTTTTGAAAATTTTCACTTTTTTGCGAATATCTCTGGTTCTATTGGTCGTAGCAATTTGGGGTTGGTCTCAAATGAAAGGTGAGCTCATTTCCCATCGATTTATGGGGGTTTGAATTCAAAAATATCTATTTTTGGGATAGTTATAGGCCGAAAACTGTTTCACAAAACTGTTTCACAAAAATACCCATAAATACCTTAAAAATCGATATTTTTCAATTGAAAACCCTATGAATCGATGGCAAATGATCTCACCTTTCACCTCGCATCGAAATTTTTGCGTTACGACAAATAGAACCAGAGATATTCTTAAAAAACTGAAAATTTTCAAAAAAAAGAAGGGTTCTATCCCTCTAAAATGCTTGAAAAAGTCGAAAATCGCAAAAAATTCAAAAAAATTAATCGCGGCACTTGTTTCCCGCCTAAAATTTCCTCAGCTTTCCAATGAAATCATCAGAAAAACCCTATTTCCAATATTTTCACTCTTTCCAAGCGATTTTCATCATACAGAATCATATTATTGATGAATTAGTACAAGTAACATCTGCGTTCTTCCAGTATCTCAAAAATCAACTGAAATCGTTAGATTTCAGTAATAAACCTTTCTTTTTTCTTTTTATTGTGGATAAGAAGAGCTACAAAAAGTGTTATTACAAAAAAAAAAAAATTTCATTGTCCCCCTAAAATACCGAGAGAATCCATGAGATTTGATGATAGACTGAGATTGATTTATCTCGTTTTATTGCACTTCTGAATTGTTTTTCTCAATTTTAAAAGGAAAAATAAAATAGATCAAGATTCTCCATCATTTTATCATTGAAAATAAACCTCTCCCCCCCCTCTCCTAAAAAATCTCTACCATCCCCAATATAATGAAAAAATAAAAATAAATAAAAAAATAAAGGAAATCATAACTTTCCCATCCAAAGAAAATTCGTTACAAAATGTCTCAACCCCTGAGAACTTCAGTGGATTACAGAAAATTACTTGAGTTAAGTCAAATACTAAGAAAATATCCTATAAAATAGTGTCATCAAATTTGATGGCTCATATTCCCCAGTTGCTGGCGTTTATTACTTCCAAGAGGGAGAGAGGGAGGAGCTAAAAATTTATCTCAGTAATGACGATTATCGATTCTATACTTTATCTGTAATTTACTTGCTCGCATAACTCGCACGAAATCTCACACAACTACAAAAAAAACAAAAAAAAAAAAACATTTGCACGTGGAAAAAACAAAGAGTCGATTGAAGTTTTTTTTTCAGTTGACTCCAAAAAAAAAGTTTAATATTATCTCTCCCCCCCCCCCTCCTCCCCTCTCTCTCTAAAATAAAAAAAAACAGAAAGAATAATTCCAAAGTAAAAAAAAAAGCTTGAGTAAGAAGCTAAAGCTAAAAAGTTGAAAGGGGCGTTATTCTTTTGAGCTGTCATAAAGCGTAAGAAATGGGAATTTATCTTTGATATAAATCCCGTGAAAATTATCGAAGGGTGAAAGGCATCGTCGACCTGATTTGAACCGTTAAATCGGGGAAGTGCACCATTAAACGGGAATACGAGGAATACGAAAAAAAAAAAAAAAGAGAAGAAGCAAAGCGAAGAGATGAGAGTGAAGATGAGAGAGGAGGGGGAGGGAGGGAGGGAAAAAAATGAGGAGACAGTTGAGGATCAACGGTAATTAATTCGCGGACGCACTGGGCCTACTGAAGAGTGCCTCCTCTTCAAAGTTACTCTAGAAAGTTGTAGGCAGTATCAAGAGAAAGAGAGAGAAAGAAGAAAAAAGGGGGGGAGGAGGGGGAGGATGCTGGCTTTTCTCGGCTCATTTTTCTCACGGACACACAAACTCTTTCGTCTCCTTTGTACCTCATCTCCACACTGATTCCTCTTCTTTTCTCTCATCTGGCATCCCAGAGAAGCAATAGAGAGAAAAAAAAAAGAGAGAGATTGAGATGAAGAGATGGGAAGCAACTTTGCTCGGAGATTTAACTAGGGCTTGTCTATCGACCTGACTTGGAATTGTACACCATACGGGCCACTTGAAATGCGTCTGCGTCGATGTGTCTACTGGGTACAGTAGAAACTAGCAAAAGCATGAAAATCGGCTTTTCTCGGCTCTTATGGGTCCATCAAATAAATTTTGAATTCGGCACATTTCGTGTGTTGATTCTTTCGTTAGTACGACAATATCCGCGCTGGCGCACTTGTTCAATTCTACAAAGTAGGGAATACCCTCCCTAACTCTCATGCTAAAAAAAATAAAAAAATTAGAAAAAAAAAGCTCTCATCTCAACTGACGGTATCTATCGATTCTGGATTTTTCAGACGTTGATAAAAAAAAAAATGAAAGTGATGAAATGTAAATAAAAAAAGGAGTAAATATGTGGGGAAAAAAAGGGAAAATTGAGAATGAAGAAATATTGTGGATGTAAAGTATTTGCTGAAGATGTAGGTACTGGGGAGAAATAGTTCACAGGAAAATGGAACTTTAAATTCTTATATGGTATTCACTGATTCAAAAGAGGAAAAGAGATTTTTTTCGATTTTATTTCAACAGGATGACAGGATCTTTTTTTTTTTGGTTTTTGTTAAATTTTTCCGGATGGTTTCTGGTGAAATGTAAAATTTTTAGGAGGGATTTTCATCTCTGGTTCATTTATTTTTGATGGAAATTTGGATTTTGGATGGATCGCTTTCAGAATTCATTGAAAATTTATGAAATAACCGGAGATATTTAGAAAGAAAAAAAAAACGCTTTTTTTGGGGGGAATTGAAACATTTTACGGTTTTATTTCAGAATAAAATCATGATTTTATGAAGAAAAAATTTTTTTTTAAATTCATGTTCCCAAGAATTGTTGACCTTTATTTTATCAAATAATTATTAAGGATATTTAAAGATATTCTTAAAATCACTGTCATTCTTTCAATTATTGAAACGAAAGTACTCGATTATTTTCCTTCAACTGTCAATAAAATAATATTCCAAGAAGTTGTAAAATTTATTCATGATAATTTACAGTTTCTCCTGAAAAGCTGACAAATTCAATGAATGACTGATGCAAAAAAAGAGTGGAAACACTGTACGACTTTTCAAAGAAAATGAACATGAAATTATGATGTTTTTTTTTTCTTTTTTTTATCTCTCATTTTTTCTTTTTTTTTCGTCTCTATGAAAAGTAAAAAGCTTTTTCAAGAGTTATGCATTGCGAATGGAGAGAAAAAAAAAAGAAATAAAAAAGAAGAAGAAGAAGAAGAAGATTCAGAGTTTCTTCGTATATAATTGAGTTTTAAAAAGTTAATAACACCCTTGCAAATCTTGAAAGAATCTAAAGATGTAATAATTCTATTTCTTTTTTTTTTCACTAAAAAAAAGGAATATAATTTCATATTCACTATTCATTTTAGAGAAATCATGTCGTCGGGTTAGAGTTAAAGGGGCGTAAGTGCCAAAAAAAACGAAATTCTGGTGTGAATGGAGCGTATGTGTCTTTTTATCACTCCAAAATGTTTTTTATGGCCTCTGGAACATTATTTGGATAATTAAAAATTAAAATAACAGAAATTGGCGTAACTACCAATTTTAAAATTTTTCGGTTTTCAGGATTTTTTTATCTAAATTTTGGCATTTACGCCACTTTGTTATTAGTCAGTGATACTTTACGCCTATATGTTATTATTTTTTATTTTTTTACTAATATTACGTAAAAGGCATTGGAAAGCCTATTGCAGCAATAATAATGGAGATACGCCTTTTTGTTATTTCGAAGTAAAAAAATCTGGAAAAATGGCACTTAAGCCCCTTTAACTATAAGGCGACGATGTGAAATTATGGATTTTGAGATTTTTCTGCCATGAATACTCGATTTAAACTGAAATGATTGATATTCTCGATGTTATTTCGATGGATTTGACGAAAAATCTTAAAATTTAATATTCAATTGAAATTTCCGACTGACGCAAGACTTGTCTTGAATAATAAAATGACCTATGAGAAAAGAGACATTCACTTCAAGATTGATCATAACTGTTATTTTCCTTTTTTTTATGAAAATAAGAACAATGATAACTGTGATTGAGTAATGAAAGACAAATGTTGAGATGAGTATTTCCTGAGGAGGAAGTTGACAGAAACCCTCGTGATTCAACTGTGTTAACAATGGACCGTCTGTGTATTTACTTGGCAGCATTTCAATTAAATTAACTGGAAACTAATTTAATTTATTATTGAAATGACGTTTACGTCAGTGTTATTGATAATTTTAACTTATGAATATATCAATTGTAAATGATGAATAATTTCTTGAGGCAATTTGTTTGTAATAAATAGGGAAAGGTGGGGTAAAATGGACAGTTCAATTAAACGGTTTGAAATTTTCTGATGATTTCATTGAAAAGCTGAGGGAATTTTAGGTGGAAAATATGTGTCAAGTTTTTTTTCTCAATTTTTGGAAGAATTTACCTTTTTGGCCAAGTTTTGAAGAGGTTTTCCTTTTGAAAATCGAAAAAATTCACTTTTTCGAGGATATCTCCGGTTCTGTTGGTCGTAGCGACCTGGGGTTGATCTCAAATGAAAGGTGAGCTCATTTCTCATCGATTTATGTGGTTCAAATTTTTTTGAAATCAATTTTTCAAATATTTATAGGTCATTTTCTGAAAAATTAGTTTTTGCCTTATAAGTACTTGAAAAAATTGATATTTTCCTTTTTAAAGCCCATAAATCGATGGGAAATGAGCTCACCTTTCATTTAAGATCAACCCCAGATCGCTAAGATCAATAGAACCAGAGATATTCTCGAAAACCTGAAATTTTTCAAAAAAAGAAGAGCTTTCACTTTCAAATCTTGAGCGAAAAATAAAAATTTCGAAAAAATTTCAAAAAATAGCTTGTGACATATGATTTTGATGGGAAATTTTCTCAGCTTTCCAATGAAATCATCAGAAAAAACCTATCTTCAATATTTCCATCGATTTCCCGTAATTTTCATAGCATAAAATACAATAATCAACTCATGTTCGTTTTACCCCTTGTGTCCATTTTACCCCACCTTCCCCTATTGTTATTATCGAAATATATTTTCATATTTTTCGATGCTGATGCTAATAACGTATACAGTGAAAATCAAAAATTAATTAAAAACTCATTTGATTTGCACTTTTAATTGAGGAATAAATTATGGAAATTATAATTACATTAAGCACAAAGTATTGAACAAAAAAAAAGTTTTTGTTTAAAATTTAATGAGTTTCAACAATATGAATACATGATCCATGAGTTTCACATCATTTAATGAATAAAGTTAATAGTTGAAACATTATAATTTATTTTGGTAGTTTTGAAACTCAGTTAATTGGGGTGAGTTAATTGGGTTCGCACTATTTGACGTATTTATGATTTTAAAAAATTATCAATCCAGTGAAATATAGAGGAAGGTGGGGTGAAATGGACACATCTAAATTTTTAGGCAAATATTATGGAAAACTCTTGAAATTAATAGAACTATTGGTGGTAGATCAAATTTTCAAAGAAATTACAAAAAAATCATTTGTGACCCATGATTCCCATCGCAAATTTCCTCAGCTTTCCAATGAAATCATCAGAAAAAACGTATCTCCAATATTTCTATCAATTTCAACCTTTTTCCATAAATATAGACATCAAAACTCAAATATATCCATTTTCCCCCTTATATCCGTTTTGCCCCACCTTTCCCTATACAATGAAGCCTAACAACAATTTATTATAATCCGAAAATTGAATAATGAATGGCTTTTTCCTATTCCCCCCAACACCTTTCATTCACTTTTCATCTATTGAATCAATTGATAAAAATAAAATGAAACCAATTTATTCAGCAACAAATTGACGCCACGAAAAAAAAGTCAATTCTATTGACGAATTACCGAAGCGTATAAACGATTGAAAATTCAATAGATCCATGGAAAAGCGTTTTAATTGATTTAATTATTTATTTTTTTCACTCAATTTCACGGTGAGGAAAAATCCGATGACTGCATTCAACACATTTCGAATTTAAAATGTTTTTTTTAGGAAATTTCAAAAAATAATTCCAGTCTCAATAATTTTAACTACCAATAAAAAAAAATAATTCCATCTACTAATTAAAAAATGATAATTTCATCTATCAATGAAGAAAATTGATAATTTCATCGGTAAATTGATAGGATAGTGACGATTCAGGAAAAATTATGACAATTCTGTTTCTAATTTTGTTTTTTCAAATTTTTCATCATTTTTGGCTCCCAATGAGTCTACATTGAGAGTCAAATCAATAAATTCATGAAATTTTTCAAATAAAATCGTAGAGATAAAACTTGAGATAATCCAATGTTTCATCTACTGATAACGAAAAAAAAAATTCTATCTATTAATAAAAACAAAAAAAAATTCTATCTATTAATAAAAACAAAAAATAATTTCATCTACCAATAAAAAAATAATAATTTCATCAATTAATAAAAAAAAATAATTTCATCTGCTAATAAAAAAAAATAATAATTTCATCTACAGTCAAATGTTGATGCTTTTGACGTGATTTTTCTCTCTTTATTTTTTTTTTTTACAAATAAAGAGAAAAAGAAATGAAACAAAGTTTCACGAAATGGAAAAAGCTCTCGAACAAGCCCCAGGAGATTTAACCCCTGTCCCCTGCACTTTCGTCTGTGTTTTTTCTATCCAACGTGGAGAAATAGTGGCTCAGACGGTTGTCACGATGTGAAACAGACAGATGATGATGTGGAATAAGGGGGAGGGAGGGGGAGGGAGTGGATGAGAAAAATACAGAGAGGAAGAGAAAGAAGAGAGAGAAAGAGAGAGAGTGAAATGGTACTAAGTAAGGATAAGCATGAACCTGACCTTTGAATATACGAAGTCAAGTAAAATGCTGAAACTCGAATAAACTGCTCGCCTCTTCACATTTTTTTTCTATTAATATTTCGAAAAAAAAAAAAAAAATGTTGAGAATAAACGCAAGAATGACATTTTTCCCTATGCAATTGCTTCTGCTTTTTTTTTTTAAATTTCTATTTCTATAATTACTTTCTGTCGATAATAAAAGGCGAATTGATGTAATTAAGACTGTCATTTCTATTGAAATAGCGGATATCGATGAGAGCTTTTTTTTTTTCATTTACCCCAAAAATAACAAGAAAATCGCCCACAGAATATTGATGAATCACAGAAATTGATTGAACGTCATGAAATACGTGTGATTCAATGAATGTCGAATATTCGAGAATTTATTTCCAATAATAAACGAAATTGTAATTTGGGGAAGGTGGGGTAAAATGGACACAAGGGGTAAAACGGACATGGATTGATTTTTGTATTTTATGCTATGAAAATTATGGGAAATCGATGAAAAAATAGGAGATAGATTTTTTCTGATAATTCCATTGGAAAGCTGAGGAAATTTCCCATGAAAATCACATGTCAGAAGTTATTTTTTGGATTTTTTTCAAAAAATTCATTTTTCGCGCACGATTTGAAGGTGAAAGCTCTTCTTTTTTTTTTAATTTCAGGTTTTCGAGAATATCTCTGGTTCTATTGATCTCAGCGATCTGGGGTTGATCTTAAATGAAAGGTGAGCTCATTTCCCATCGATTTATGGGGTTCAAAAAGGAAAATATCAATTTTTTGAAGTACTTATACGGCAAAAACTGATTTTTCAGAAAATGACCTATAAATATTTGAAAAATTGATTTAAAAAAAATTTCAACCACATAAATCGATGAGAAATGAGCTCACCTTTCATTTGAGATCAACCCCAGGTCGCTACGACCAACAGAACCGGAGATATCCCCGAAAAAGTGAATTTTTTCGATTTTCAAAAGGCAAGCCCCTTCAAAACTTGGCCAAAAAGGTAAATTTTTCCAAAAATTGAAGAAAAAACATTTTGACACATATTTCCCACCTAAAATTTCCTCAGCTTTCCAATGGAATCATCAGGAAATTTCTATTTCGAACCGTTCAATTGAACTGTCCATTTTACCCCACCTTCCCCCAAAATAAATATCACGTGTATGCAGCAATACGTATTATTTAATAATCAGGTAGACTGTAAATAATTTGTTTTTTCTCTTCTTTTCAATTTGAGTTTCTTCATATTGTGATTTTTTTTTCCTCTTTCATCCCTTACAAATATATTATATAAAATTACAGTCAATCGCCAAAGAGTCTTTTCGTGTTCATATCATTTTTCATCTATCATTTTTCTACTTCTCTTATTCTCATTTCCTTTTTCAGTTTTTCTATTTCTTATTTTCTTCTTGATTTCTGCATTTCTCTTCATATTTTTTTCCTTTTTTTTTTCCTTCACTTTGTATCCATCTTTCACAACACTTTACAGGCTCGCATTATATCGAATCGAGACATTGTATTTTTCTGCTGACTTTTTTTTACGTTTTTCCTATCAAGAACAAAGAAAAAGAAAGGAATAAGAGACAAAACGAACGAAAAAATTTTAAGAAAAAAAAAAAAAAAGAATAGAGTGATGTGGAAGAGACGAAATGGAATCTACCAGCTCCACTACACACTCTATATATTGCTATATATACATACATATATATGTATATATATACATATCATCTTACAAACAAAAAGGCGTAAATGCTATGCTTATTCACAGGACTTATGCCCCTTTGACTCCAAGACGACGATATGTCTGTCTATATATCTATACACATATATACATATATATATATATATATATATATATATATATTATTTACTCTTTTTCATCGTTTTGCTGAACCGAGTGAAACCTGTGAAGACAGATTGGGCAATATCTACTCCGTGAAAGTAGAAAAGGTCCGTAAAAAGCCAGACGCACAAAGAAAAATCACATGAAATCGTTACTCTGTTTTTTTTTTCATTGAAAAAGAGCTGAAAACAATTTAATATTCTTTCTCTATTCTTAAAAAATTGAAAAAAAAAATGGGGAAAAATGAAAATATAGCATTGGGATTTTAATAGAAAAATAACTTAAGGCTTGTAAATGCCATTTTTCATAATTAAAAAAAAGAAAAAAAAAATCATAAAATTAATTTGAAATACACACACACACACACATACACAATAGCAGAGATAAAAGTCTTCAATTATTTCACGTTTTCTACTAATATTCATAATCACGCGAAAGTATTGATTTTCAATTGTGTTTTTCTTCTTTTTATGTATAATATATATGTATATATCCAGTCGCTCGAAGAAAAATAATAGTAATTTTTTTTTCTGTTTTTATACATTTATATATATATATATATATCTATATGTGTTATCTTAATTTTAAATCGTGCTTATAATTAATTTAACGCCAAGACACAAACGGGAAGAGCATTAATTATTATTAATTTTTTTTTTTTAAATTGTTTTTTTATTTTTCTTTCTTTTTCGGTTGTAATTATCACCGGAATTTTTTAATTATCTCTTTTATCGTTTGATTCACGAGAAGGCATTCTCGAGCGTACAGTGGAAAATAATTTTCTTCACATTTTTCTTTTTCTCCTAAGTAGAGAAAAAAAAATCTACACTCATTTCTTTTTTCTAAGAAAAATATCTGTACGCTTAGGATATATAAGTGCCTCAAATAGCAGTCTCTCTCGTATTTCCTATTCTTTTTTTTTTTTCACCTATTTTCTACTAGAATTATTACACAATTGTCCCCATAATTCTTTGATTAAATTCAATTTTCAGTTACGCTTAAAATTATTTTTTGAAAATTAGATTTAAAAATTACGAAAAAAAAAACAGGAAGATTAAGAAAAAAAAAACAATGAGAAATATATAGATATATATATATGAATCACTGCTTGCACCTGGTACCCTTTGGAATAAAAGCGCCATGCAGCACAATTGAAGCGTATGCGTTCGTTTTTTTTTTTTTATTTTTTAATTTTTTTCTTCTGTTACGTTATTACTTTGTTTTTTCAATGTATTATTTTAAATTATTTCATTAATAATAATCATTACTATGAATTATTATAAGTTGACACAACAAACATGCCTATTAGAGGATGTATTACGTTATACACAGAGAGTCGTCTCATTTTACACACAATTAAATTTATTAATGTGTAAAAAGTTTATGTTTTTATTTTTTTTTCACCATTTCTTAAAACTTCTAATTTGTCAAACTTAAACTTATTACAAGTTCGTCGTTTGAAATCGTTTATTTTAGTTTGTCATGGATTATAAATGAGCATCGAGAAGATCCAAGTAATTATTTTCTCTAAAGTATTTTAATTTTCTTCAATAAAATGAATTTTTTCAATAAAATTAATTAATTCCTTTTTTGAATTAATAATAAAGTCAATTATAAATGATGAAATAATCATTTTCTAATTGGCAACTTAGATCTCCTCAAACATGAAGGATTATTTAAAAAAAAAAATAATTAATTTCTTTTTTTTGTCAAATTGATTTTACATTTTATTATTAATCTCTAAAATCAATGAGAAAACGACTCAGAACATTTGGGTCGATTAAAAAAGTTCATAAAATCAAGTAATTTCTTAATTCGACACTCGTCGATATCTGACTATTCACACTAAATAATAATTATAATAATAGTAATAAAGGAGAAATTATTTATGTATATATATATCTATATGTATATATATATATAAAGAAGGAAACAATGTAAAAAATATATAAATACGCATAATATTATTTGAATTGCGTTAATTAAACGGATGAATGCAAAAAAAATTATTTAATCCCTGTTTGTTCTTAATGCTATTGTTGTTATATATTGGAGAAAAGAAAAAAAAATCAAATGATCTTTCTGTTCTCTCATGGAGGGGAGGGGGGGGGGATGAAAAATAAAAAATATAAAATGAATTATAGTACGAAAGAATAATCAAATACGAATCGATGGCAGTATGAACAAAAAAAAGAAATTATTTGTATACAGTGTCAGTCGAATTCGCAGGAGAATTTATATGTATATATATATATAATATAAACCCGCTGAAAAGAGAATAAAAGATGTATCAAAGAGTCTCACGCGAAACAAATCCTTCGTTTTTCCTTTTCAAACATACATTGGTAGTTATTAATTAAATGTTTTCTTCTTCTTCTTTTTTTTTTTTCATTTGTACACCACTAATTTGTTCGATTAACTATAAATAGCACTGGGTAGTTATTTAATCGTTATAATGGGACAGATTTACAGTAAACAAAATAATATTATTTAATAATAATTTCTCCAAATTTCAGGTTTCGTTCCTTTTTTTTTTCTTTATTATTATTATTATTAATTGGCGAATTCAAACGTGTTGATACGTCCATCGTCGACTTAATATAATTAATAATTAATAATTTTTCATTTTAAATTCAATTCTTTTGAGACTGTCACATTTTTTTGTGTCAAAAGCAAAAAAAGACACAGAGTTGAATTAAATGCAATTAAAATGTTTTTTTTTTTTCTAGAATAAAAAAATTACCAGTGACCTGAAAAAAAAATATGTTTTTTCCAAGCTTTTCATGTGTTTTAATTTCATTTTTTCTTTTTTCACTGGGTTTTGCACGTTTTATACACATTATTAACACGTGTACTCTCTGTTTCACTACTAATATATACGATTTTTTCATGAGATAATTTTCTTTTTTTTTTTCTTCTACATCTCTTTCTTTTCTTGTAAAAAATAAAAAGCAAAACTTGAATAGCTAATTGATGATTGAAAAAAAAAAATAAAACAATTTACTTTGTACACGGTAATTTGTGTACGTCATTAGCAATATCGAATTAATTTCATTATTATTATTTTTTTCTTTCATTCTTTTTTTTTTTTAATACCTAAAACGATATTACCAGCAAAAAATATAATCTTGGTAACGTATTTGAGAAACGTAACAATAATAACAGATTAATTGATAATATTTTGTTTAATTATGTACAAGCTAAATTTTGGTGTCTATCATATTTATTTTTTTTTTTGCATTTTATTAATCATTTTTTTTTAAATTTGAGTTTCGCTTCTTTCGTCTCGATATAAAGGAAGTCAGAGAGGTCGTTCAGTACGCAGAAAGAGAGGGAGAGAGAAATATAGTGTGTAAAAGAGAGAAAAAGAGAGAGAGATTAATTAATTTTGGCTGACCAGGCCAATTTTTTTTTTTTATTATTAAATCATTCGCTTCATATTCTCTCGCAATTGTCACTTCCACAATTTTTTTTCTTTCGTTTCTTTAATTATACCCATCTTTACATAGTTAAGCAATTTGTATTCACACATTAATATTCCTAACGAAATATACGATCAGTCGATCAAGTAGGCGAGTAACAAAAATAATTTTTATCAATAGCACAAGAATTGTGCAAATTTCTTTCCATAACTCCTTTTTTTTTCTTTCTTCTTTCGTCGATATTTTTTGTTTTATAATATTTAATAATAGAAAATTCATAAAAATCACGTGTCTCCAGCTTTAAAAAAAAGACGAAAAGCAAAGGTTATTTATGAAAGAAAGAAGAGTATCGAGATCCTTTAATATAAAAAACCAAAATGAAAGATAGAGAGAAAGTTCAAAGTTCAATTAAAAAAATAAGAAAAATGAAAAATAATATTAGAATCATTGAATGGAGTAATTAAAAAGAAGAAACCGTCAGATTTCGATTTTAGGAATGCAAGTGAAAGAGAAATAATAAAACATTCTTCGAAATCTGCAAGTGGTGTCTTGAAAAATGATTCTAAATTAATTTTAAAAAATAAAAGAAATAGAGCATTTGAATAATTCATATTAATGAGAAAAAAAATAAATAATGTAGTATTGTTATTGTTGCGTTAAAACATTTGGTTAACGACAGATGAACAATTCTTTCTTCTTATTAAAAAAAAATATATATATATATATATGAGAATTATTCCATTCGTTTCTGTGCGTCGTCAATCGAAAGAAAAAACTTGAATAAAAAAAAAAGGAAAAATATATATATATATATCTTCAATAAACGAAGCCAATTACTCATTTCTCCCTCTGAAGAGAGCTGACAGTGGCATGTGACACTGTCGTGGCTTATCCTAGTGTTGAGGGTTTTCCCCCAAACCTAGACTCACTTTAATTACTAAAACAACTAGTCGACGTGAGAGACCGGAAGTATCCAGAAAGTTTCATATACAACACAAACATACACACATACATACATACATATACATACATTCACTTCTTCTCATTCAGATTAAATCGTTTCTAAACGAGATAAACCTCAGGATGAAACTGTTCATGATCACGACGTTGAGAGTTAGTAATTAAGTTGTTTCCTTTTGACGTTTATTTAAAAACAGGTCATACCATCACCATATCCTCGTCGACATTTATTATAGTTGGAAATGAATTGTCCGTTGAACTCTGACGATGTACTGCTTTTTTCCTAGCCAATGCATCTGTAAATTTGAAATTAAAAGAAATAGAACAATTTATTTCTATTAAAATTAATGGACTTTGATATATTTCCCTATTGATAATCATTAATTCAAAGTATTATGGGAAATTGAAAGATTTCAAAATGCAATAGGGGCACGTGGGGCAAAATGGACATTGTAATGAAGCAGTGAGAGATAGATTGTTTTCAATGATTCCATCGGAAAGCTGAGGAAATTTCTTGAGAATTCGATTTTTTCTGGCAGTTTTGAGGGGTAAAATCCTTTCGATTTTCAAGCAAATTCAGTTTTTTGGGAATATCTCTGGTTCTATTGGTCGTAGCGAGCTGGGACCGATTTTAAATGAAAGGTGAGATTATTTCCCATCGATTTATGGGGTTTTGAATCCAAAAATATCGACTTTTCAAATAGTTATGGGAACTTTTGTCAAAAATTATGATCATTGGTTTTTGTCCTATAACTATGTGAAATTCTATATTTTTGAATCCAAAACCCCATAAATCGATGGGAAATAATCTCACCTTTCATTGAAAATCGGTCCCAGCTCGCTACGACGAATAGAACCGGAGATATTTCCAAAAAACTGAATTTGCTCAAAAATCAAAAGGCTTGTACCCCTCAAAAATGCCAGAAAAAAATTAAATTCTCAAAAAAATGAAAAAAAAAATGAATTCTGGTACATTTTTCTCGACTAAAATTCCCTCAACTTCCCGATGGAATCATTGAAAAAAATCCATCTCCAATATTTTCATTCATTTAAAAAATTTTTCATCATATATACTTGAAAACTCAAATGTGTCCATTTTACCCCTCATGTCCGCATTGCCCCAGCTTCCCCTACTAAAAGATCATCAATTCGCCATGTTTCCTTTGCAATTCAAGCTTCATCACTCTTAAAATTTTCAGTATTCTGTCAAATTAATCCTAAATAGATTCAAGCTGAGAATCAACAACACTGCAAATTAATTTAATGCAATAAAATAAATAAGCACTCAATTGTCTAGACAGAGGAATTTAGCTAGACCTTCCTTATTGAAGCTTCAATTATAATAAAAACTTTGCAAATTGACAATCTTTTAGTAATGTATTTCGAAACCTTCCAATTTCTCAGGAAATTTCGAATTAATATCCATTAAAATTTCATTTTTCAATGAAAAAGATTTTTTAGAAAAATCAGATACTCACCAGCTGAAGTTGGTAGGAGATCATCAAGTGAGCCATCATCGAGATCAGTAGCAGAAAGCAACAAATCATCATCAGACGATGCTCTCGTGAGACTTGGTAATGTTGATGTAAGAAGTGCCTTTTCCTTCTGTATCGTTTGTATATGTCCAACAAGTAGTGCCTCTTCTTCATCACCCCTGTCTGTATCTCTGTCAGTTGGATGTCTTCCAAGTGATGTACTAGTAACATTGAGCTCCTCAGGACTAAATATTTTTGATGATCTCAAACTTGATAGCCTATTAGTAGCAGCATGACAAGCTGACTCAAGTGTACTAATATCAGCAAGTGTATTTTTAACAAATCTCAATTTTTCCTGTACAATTGTCTCAATACACTTTGTTTGTCTTCCAACATCTTGCAATGAATCTTGTGCTGGTAATATACGATTTGTCCTCAATATACATGGTGCAAATACAATAGCCAATGCTGATGGTGACATACGATTATCAACTTCGTGCAATGCAACTCTAGCCAAATGTACAATTAATCTCTCCATAAGATCAAAATTTGGCTTTGGTAATTTTTTTAATATAGCAAATAATGTACTTATTTTGTCATGTGGATCAGTCAAATTAGCAGCATGTAAAAAATCATCGTAGTACTCAAACGTTAATAATGGCTCTGGCATATCTCTGAAAAAACTCTTCAATACAGCAGCAAGTACATGTACTTGATAATTTTCAAAGTCAACTCTCTCCAAATCGCCCTCATCCATTTTCATTTTAAGCTCTCTGACTTTTGAACTAACACCACTTTTTCTGTACAATCCCTCAGTATATAATCCATGCATTTCAATTGTTGTAATGAGTCTATCAACAACAAGTGGTACTTTACCATCGCCAAAATCAAGTTTATAAAGTGGTACACCAAATACTTTACGACAATTACTGTCATTAATTGCACCATCCTTACCACACTCAGAAACAGCACGTGTATAACATTTTTTATGACAAGTCAATTTACAATTTTGACATACCAAACCACGTTCAATTGGCCACATAAAAAATGATGTACAAACTTCACATGCTGTTGGTATATTGATTATTGTTAATTGAAACATATGACTACCATGTTTAATTGGTTCCTCTTGTTTACGTTTTTTCTCTTTTTTTCTCTTACTTTTACTCTGTTTTTCTGGTGCTTCTGTTTTTACTATTGTCATGAATTCATTCATAAAACCACGAAATGCATTGACACCCATTGTTACTGGAAAATCTTCTCTCGTATTTTCTTGCTTACATACAGTCTCCATGACATGCAAAAAATTTGCTATTAAATCAGTGTATTTTATATTACCCTCTACACCCTGTTGTATTGCTAAACTGTAAGTTATAACAAGATCATCCTTGAATTTTCTCAATGCCTGCTTAAATACCCTGTCAACTTCACTTGGTTTTTTACCCTCTTCTTGTACCTCCATTGTATAGATTTTTTTTGTTATAAAATCCTGCATAAGTGCCAATTCTTTGGCATCAGATATGATTTTATCAGTACTATCTGAGAATGCTGATGTACCAGTTAAACTAAATTTAGATGCTACTGTCTGTTTAACAGCCTCATAAGGTGTTCTCATGGGTTTTCTATTTTTCCTTCTGTTTGGTGTATTTGCTAATGGACATGGCATCTTAAGTACTCCACCATTCTGTATACACTTAACATGATAAAGCTGTTTACAATCTATACACTTGTAGCCCTGTGTTACAAAAGCATCCATTTTTTCATGACAGCATACACAAACATCTTCCTTCGTGAATCTTGCAATTTTACGAAATCTATGACCAGCTATTGTAAATGAATTGTTGCCCTTCCATTCGAGTAAATTCATGCCTGGTGCAAGTTTAAGATCATTCGTTGACTCGGAATTTTTCTCATCAAGTCCAGATATTTTAGTTGCTGGATCAGAATTTCTTCTTCGTAATTCTAATGTTGTTATTGCATTTGATCTAACACGTTTTCCAACAGCCTGTGGCTTATAAGAGCCCTCATTCTTATTAACTGGCCAATCAGTAACTGTTCTCGATGAAATATCATCATTTTTAATTCTCGATGATGTTGTCTTGAGATCAGCCTCTTTAATTGTACCAAGAAATATATTTCTAGCCTCTTGTGGATTATTTTCAACTAAACTTTCACCCATTGAACGACACTGTACTTCACGACCAGGTCTATTTCTTCTAGCACTACGTACTGGCACATCTGGTTCAGTCTTTTCCTTTAATTTCAGATCATCATCTCTTATTTTATCGATAATATCAATTTTCAATGATGTATCACCCTCGGAATTTTGTCGTTTCAAGTAATTATACTCTTTTGTATCTCTTATTAATCTCGTGGGTGATGAAATTGTATCAAAACCTGGATTTTCACTCAGTCTTCTCGTTTCTCTAACATTAAATGTCTCATTCTTAATGAATCTATCATTTGTATCTAATTTAATATTTAAATTAGATGCCTCATTCAATTTAATTTGTTCCATTGAATTGTCTGTAAGATGTTTGAATTGCGTTACATTTGGTGATCTTGTTATTACAGTTTTTTGAGGACTCTGAGTTGTATCAGTATAATTATAATCAGTTCTTCTCCTCCATATTTCTGTGCTTGTTGTCTGTGTTATATTACATGGTTGATATTTAATTTCTCTTGGGCTAAATGATGTTAATGATGTATTAAATATTGGTGGTGCACTCTGTACAGCATTTGGTGTTTCACCATCTGTATCACCATCACTGTATCCAGTTGATGAACTGTCTGTTCTTTTACTCACTGATGATGATCTACTTGTTGTATTCAATATATTTGTGTGTACAATAACAGTCTGATCTGTGCGTTTTGTTCTTGCTGATGGAATTGGCTTTGAATTTGTATTTTCCTGTGAAAAATGTGACTCTGTACTGTCTACACTCAATTGAGATTCATAGCTTCTCAAACTTGCTAAAGACTCAAGGCTTCCTTTTCTAACTAATTCATCGATTTTACTGAATACCTCGTGTTTCGATGAATTTAAAATTCTCTTGTTTGGTGTTAATTTTCTCTTTGAGTACGAAATACTCGTGTCAACTGTTGAGTGTCCTTGGACATCTAACCTGGATGTTAATTGTGCCTCTGTTTTTCTTGGAGATGGTGATGGTAAAATTTCTGTAGCTCTCTCAATGTCCAAAAATCTCGATTCATCCTCCAATCGTAAATCCGAACGACAAAGAAGCTCTTTTTTCCTCATCTTCAGATCGGAAAATGCTTTTCTTGCTTGATTACCACGAATTCTTGCCTGGAACATTATCAATGATGTGCGGAATTTTCTGAACCACGTTTGCTGTTTATGAGCACGCCAAGTTGATTGTATATGAGTTGCTGCTTCAACACGTGTTCTCAAAGCATGTGCCAGCTTTTGTGCCATTACCATTCTCCAGAATGATTGAATTGTAACAACTGCATTTTTAATTCTCAGGAATTTTCTTCTTTCTAAACATGCTCTAAACCATTTTTGAATTGTCGTTATACTTGTTATTATTTGCTGATGTAGCTCAATGTCTAATTTAATTTTTTCTGACTCTCTGAGGAAGACTTTTGTTTTACCAAGTTGATAATTGTCACGATTGAGATTCAGTGTCAATAGAAAATCACGTACATCATTTTGTGAACTAATGAGACCATTTGGAAGTAGCATTCTGTATAATTGGATAAATTCTTCGTATGTTAAACGTACATTGAAGCCAGCCTGTCTTATTCTCACTGTCTCCAACATTCCAGTGTAACGTAATTGACGTTGAACAGTTTCTTCGTCAAATTCATTTGGAATTTTGTTGGAATTACTCTTGATACATCTGATAAAAAATGGATTTGCTTGATTCAATGTATCCATTAAACTGTGTAGACTCTGTTGAAATTGGGCTGATACTGTCATTGGTTGTTTTCTTGCTTTTCCTGGACCAGTACCATAGCTCTGTGTTCTACCAGCCAATGTCTTCACTGTTTGGAGATTTTTGAGTCCCTTCTTGCCACGTTCTCTTGGACGAAATGACTTATTTTTCCTGCAAATGTTCATATCATGATGATTAATACAATTTAAGATAGCAATATTCTTCTCATTTATTTAAATTTTTTTTTGATAATTTTTTAATGAGAAATTTGCAAGAATTATTTTTTTAACTGTATACTACATAAGCAAGGCTAAAATAAAATGTATCAAGTTTATTATTTAATGGAAGTAAAGGAGGAAAGAAAATTATTCGAAGGCTTGCATCATTCTCTTCCAATTGAGGAAAAAATCTCAATGGAATTAAATAAATTAGGGAAAAGTGAAGAGAAATGGACAGTAGAATATATTCTGTTTATTTAAAATCACTTGAATGGAGTGAAAGTATGGGAAATAGAATATTTTTCGATGATTTTAATTGGAAAGCTGAGGAAATTTCCTCAAATTCCCAATGAAATCATCAAAAATCCAATTTAATTAATTTTATTTTCATTTAATAAAATTCGAAATTTATCAGAAAATTTTTTCATTCTCTTCACTTTTCTCCTGTCATTAGCTCAGTATGCCAAATGAATTAGCGAATGATTAAACATTTAATGTAAAGTGTCTAAGGAATAGAGCATGTTGTATTGTTTTTAAAATTTTTTTAATTTTCTGTGTATAAATAATTACCTGTACCCAATTCCAGTGTTAATAAAAAAATGTTATCAAATGATTTTCATGATTTTCAAAAGTGCAATAGCAGTTAGAAATTGTTGGTTTTAGTGGAAAAAAAAAGTAAACTGTTAACCGTATTAGAAAAATTATAAATGATAAATTATCTAATAACATACAATTCAACTATACAATTCGCATGCTTCATGAAATGATGATTTAATGATTTAATGAGTCGAGTGAATAATGACGATGATTTATCCACTTTATTCCATGTTTATTCGATTGATTTAATTACTATTCTTGATTTTTAGAGAAAATTTTCGAAACGAAAATGAAAAAACACCTTTCACCTTTCAGAAAAGACTGTGAAAATTTTTTTTGAAAAGCCCCTCGTACCTTTAATTGCAAATAGTCTTCAGTTTCAACTGCTTCTATCATTTAAATTAATTTTTTAAATCTTCTTTTTTTCTTTTTCTAAAAATTCAACACTTTACATACATGACAATTTGATTAGCACGTTCCATGACATTAGCTTCGTCTTTTGGAAGCACCCTCTCAAGTGGCGTGTGTATATCCCTTCTGAATTTATAATTACTATTATGCTGCTCATCCCTGACCCTTAATACGTAACCCTTCGTCGTTGATACATTCTTCGTGTGCTGTTGTTGTTGTTGTTGTTGTTGTGGTTGTGAAGTCTGATTAACATTTCTAAATTGTGGCCATGACAATCTGTTGTTATTAACATTATCGGTGTTTTCAATTTGTGTTGATGATAATGGTGAATTTGCTGATGTAGCTGATGATAAACAGACACTTCTCTGCTTCTGATAACTTGGTTGTCGTAATTGTTTTTGTGAACTGTAAAATATTTCTATGATGCTTAGGCCCAATTTTTTAACTAATCACTTTTTCATTCTATTTTATTGCTTTTTTTTTTTTTGAGAGAAAAATTTTTTTATTAATCCCTAGACTAATTTCCCGTCTTATAAACCATAGTTCTCGA
The DNA here is from genome assembly GCA_963921955.1 of Aleiodes alternator. NCBI lineage: Eukaryota > Metazoa > Arthropoda > Insecta > Hymenoptera > Braconidae > Aleiodes > Aleiodes alternator. The sequence continues at coordinate 11,746,033 of OY998104.1, read as the reverse complement.
TTTTATTTTATTTTTTTGATTTTTTTCGTGAATTTATGAAATGATGAGGATGAGAGAATTGGTGGAAAAGAGCCAGAGTTTATAATCAAAAGAGGATTAATTTATTTTTCTTTTTAATCCAATTTTTTGATTAAAAAACTCGTGAAAATCTTGAAGTATGAGGATGATTTACTAATCATACATCAAGTTTTTTTTTTTTTCTTCTTTTTTAACAGTAATATCAAAATTAAATAAAATTGTGCCAAACACATTACTGTAATTTAAACACAGAAAATTTATCGTCTATGGATTTACAAAAAATCGAAAATTTAATTTAAAAATTATAGAATAATTCAAATTTTTTGATGTTGAATATGAAAAAAATTATCAATTACGTAATTGTAAATCCATAATTCATTAAGAAAAACAGAAATAGGAATAGAGGAAAATGTTAATTCAATAAAAATAGAAAAAAAACATATAATAGTGGATCATGAGGACCACTTACGCAATTCGGTTAATAGTTAGATTAACAGCCGATAACGTCACAAGATGGCTATAAAAGGGAGAAAATATGATAATCCAACCAATCGTCATAAAATTATCCTTCTTTTAATTGTTTTGCTTTTTTTTCTTCTCATTTCTCTTTGTATTTGTTAGAAAAAAAAAATTCATTGATGCTGTGTGAACGAGTGCGGTTATCGGATTTTCAATCGACTGTGTTTTTTATCTCATTGAATTAATCTCTTTAATTCGCTTTTTTTTTTTGTTAGTTCATTCGGGAACATTTCGAGCAACATAACACAACTAGTAAATAATTAGATAAAACCGACATACCTTATTAAATTCTCGTTCGGTGTTCTGTATCGATTTTGAACTGAATTTTTATTTCCATCGGCTGTAATAAAACAAAAATAAATCCATTATCCATCAACTTTTTAATTACTTCTCCAGCAATAAAATAGAATCGAAATTATAATAAAAATAGTCTTTTTATTAATCTTAAATGCCTCATTATTAAACAAATATTCAAAAATTCGCATTGATAAATTTTGGAATTTTCTACATGTAGGGGACGGTGGAGCAAAATGCACACATCTAAATTTTTAGGCAATTGTTATGGAAAACTCTTAAAATTAATAGAAATATTGGCGGTAGATTGTTTTTGATGATTTTGTTGGAAAGCTGAGGAAATTTCAGGTGGAAAACAAGTGTCGAAATTAATTTTTTTGAACTTTTGGCGATTTTGACTTTTTTGAGCATTTTAGAGGGGTAAAAGCCTTCCTTTTTTTTTAATTTTCAGTTTTTTGAGAATATCTCCGGTTCTATTTGTCGTAGCGTAAAAATTCCAAGCGGAGGTGAAAGGTGAGATCATTTGCCATCGATTCATAGGGTTTTCAATTTAAAAATATTGATTTTTGAGGTATTTATGGGCATTTTTATGAAACAGTTTTGTGAAACAGTTTTTGGCCTATAACAATCCCAAAAATTGATATTTTTGAATTCAAAACCCCATAAATCGATAAGAAATGAGCTCACCATTCATTTGAGACCAATCCCGAGCTGCTACGACCAATAGAACCGGAGATATTTGCAAAAAACTGATAATTTTCAAAAAAGGAAAGGCTTCTACCCCTCAGAAATGGCAAAAATATCGAATTTTGAGAAAAATCTAAAAAAATACATCTAATACTTCTTTTCCGGCTCAAATTTCCTCAGCTTTTTAATAGAATCATCAAAAATAATCCATCTCTAACCGTTTCATTACAGTGTCCATTTTGCCCCACTCTCCCCTACTTATTTGTTTTTCTTTGAATAATTTATTTTCCTCAAAAAGAAACCAAAAAGTCTAAAAATTGTCTTATGTCTGCTATTTTCAGTATTATAAGATAAACAATATTGTCTCACCTCTCCCATGTCGATGTGCTCTGCCAGCTTCTTGAAAGGCAAAATGTGCCCTGAAGAATGCTCGAAGAATGGCCCATCTGAAGACAGCAACTGGATCAGCCCCAACTAGCTCCCTGACAAAAGCCAATGACGAATTTTTGAGTACTCCAACAACTCCATCAGGCCTCATGAGATCAAGATTTTTCTCTCTCATATTGGCAGCCTGATACTTAACAGCACCAGCATAATGTCGTACAACAAAAGCAGCCTCTCTCCTCTGTGGTGTCTCATAAAATCCATTATCTTTGTGTACAGAATTGAATTTTTGCAAGAGAGTCTCATTGGTAGCTCCAGGAAAATTGCACTGATCATCAAGAAGACATAGCAGTCCATTTGGTTTGCCTTCAATTAAATTGAGACATCCAGAATTATCACTGTATCCAATATCAGTCCATCTAATACCCTGTCTTCTGTATTCTCTCTGTTCATATTGAAAAACATGCTGATTAAAATAATGCTGTAGTTGTTCATTAGCATAATTAATGCACAATTGTTCAAAGCTATTGCATGTTTTAAAATCTTCAAATCCAAATATATCAAGTACACCAATACTGTGTCCCTGATGATCTCTCAATGTATCTTTTTTCGATAGTAGTGCATGATTAACTTGCAAAACAATCCAATCGAATAAAGCTCCATAGAGACATTTAGCCATTGCATCCCTGGCTGCAATAGCCTCTGGTAGCCTGTAATTTATCACCAGTGTTTCACCAGATGCTCTAGCACGTTTTGCAGTTAATGCAGCCAATAATGTATCCTGTTTTACTCTCAATAGCTCTGATATTATTGCAACAACCTCTGGATTTTTAACACCAACAGCTTCATCATGATGATGATATGATTTTCTCGGTTGAAATTCAACATTACCAAGTAACAATACAGCAGACAGTACAGCAAATAATCTTCTCTGTTTTTCTGGTGTAAAACCAACCATTTCCATTGATTGTTTCAATCTTGAAAATTCATGTCTTTCATCGATATTCTCTAAACCATAGCAGCCACTTTTATTGAGATAATTGTAACGATCGTAGCTTTCAAGATGTAGTAATTGACGTTCTTGTTCATTAGCACCAGCCAATAAATAATAAAAAACATGATAATTCCTTTCATTTTTACCCTGTGATACTATTCTTGATTTTTCAAGTAAATACTTTTGCACAACAGCACCATGTACCATTCCATTTTCCTTGTAATTAACTTGTATGAATTTACCAAATCTACTGCTATTATTATTGTGTGCAGTTTTAGCATTACCAAATGCTTCTAAAACTGGTCCAGCACTGAGTATAGTTTGTTCAACACCAGATCCATGTGAGCCTTTTTGGCTCAATGCTGTTAAATGATGTAGCAAAAAATTAGTTGACTCTGTTTTACCAGATCCACTTTCTCCACTTATCACAATACACTGATTTTTCTTTTCCTTCAACATTGAGTGATATGCAGCATCAGCAATTGCAAATATATGCGGTGGTATATCTGGACCAAGTCGACGATTTTGATATAATTTAACATACTTTGGATTATAAATTGGATAAAATTTAAATGGATTTAGGGCAATTAATATACTACCAACGTATGTATAAATATTGCCAGCTAAAAATCTTGCACGTAAATTGTCAAGCAGTGTTTGTTCATTTAAATCTGGTAATTGGCATAAATCTGGATACTCTTTGTCACGTGGCTGATAGAGAAAACGATTGAAATAATCCTTCAATAATTGTGGATCCATTGGAAATCTACTGTCTGACCACAGATAATCCGGTTGTTTTTTACGCAAATAAAACCTGTAGTATTCTTGTTGTGCTGAATTTTTTGGCCACAATAACATCAATGCAACTGGACACTCTGTTGGACCAAGTCTTCTTTCTTTACACTCTTGTCCAACTGAATTACCAACAACTTCAGCTAATTCATAGCCATTTGATAAATTAGCATCAACAAGACCCAATCTTTCAATTATACACTCAACAATTTCAGCTGATGTTGTTTGTTTTGTTGCTTTTATTGATAGTGCCTCGTATTCTGGGCTCCATTCACCCACGAATACCTGGACAACACCGGAAACACCACTCTCCATTTCGTTCCACCCTGTAAAATGAAAATTTTTTATTTCTTTTATTTGAAAAAACAAAATGTGAAGAAAAATTCATAGAATCAAGAGAGTGAGAAATTTTTTTTTTCCGAAACTCAAAACAGATGTGAAATTTCGCAGATTCTTAATTCAACTGCGAATAATTTTTTTTTTTTCCTTTCTTTTTTACTCTGTCATGTGAAATTTTAAGCAGCTGCGGACTGGGATAAAAATAAACTCTCAGCCAATGTGAAATACTAAAATTTTCTAGTATAAACATAAATATAAGGGCTATAAAGTGTGTTTGTTTAAAAATTCAAACACAAATCATTTATTTCATTAAAAAAAGAAATTTTCACACACACTCACCTTTCTTATTGTAGGGTCAATAATTTCTTTCCTCTGTCATCCATCGAATATTTAAAAATTTCTCCATCCTGCTCATCTCCTCTACGTTTTATCGTCACATTTATCCATTTTTTAACATTTCTTAAATATTTTTTACACATTTTGATTTTAATTTATCATAATTAATATTTGGTTCTTTGCTCCTTTTTTTTTAAATTCTTCAATTTTTTTAATTTTCTTGCTTTAATCTCAATTTCACTGAGTTTTATTTTTGATTATTTGTGTTTCACCATGAATTCTCAGTGGATTTAAATAAAAATAGCAAAAAGAAAATAAATGAAATTCAATCTCAGCTGTTGAAAAAATTCAATTATCCCATATTTTTGATCAATTATTTTGCTCTTTCATTTCATTCAAAGTAGTTAATTAATTTTCTTTACTTGAGTATTTTTCTCCTTTTTTTAAATTGTTTTTATCCTTTTTTTTAAAATTCAATTTACCAATGACATGTGTATCAACATCACACTGCTATTTAAACTATTGTCATGGCATTCATGTAGAGTTCCATTGAATGAAATTATATTCTATTATCAGGTGGGCAGTAAGTTTAACTTTAGTTTGAAGCAGAGTTTTGTATTAATATTATTATTCAATAGGCAGCATCCAATATATATTTATTATTCTTCCTCCTCAAAAAAAAAAAAAAAAAAAGCAAAACTTTTCTTGATGTGTGACGTTCTTCAGCAGATTTCGTAATATTCTCGTCATTCGAAAAAGCTGCAATAGAATAAAAAGAAAATTAAAAAAATGATTATCACAATTAAATAATTGGTAATTAATTTAAACATAAATAATTACTAAAAACAGCAAAAATCTGACAATTTTTCAGAAATTTTAATTTTTTTTTCGTAACAAATAGATCATTTAAAAAAATTAAAAATATGTAAATTTGAAAAATTTAATAAACTAGATTTGCAAATTTTTTGAATGTTTTTTTTCAAATAATTTACTTGTCTAAACAAATCCAAAAAATTGTTTACATTCAGATTTTTGCTATTTTCAGTATCCCAAAAATAATTATATTTTTTGTGCATAAATTCTTCAGTTCTAATCAATAAAAAAAAAATAATTCCAGAATTTTATCTTGAAAAATTGCCAAATGTTTATTTCTGTACTCTCTCAGCATCAGATTGAGTTGCAGAAAAAAAAGTGCCATTAAAAAAAAGACGAAAATAAATTTTGAGGCAATTAAAAAAATGATTTCACTAATTCCCAAGTGACTAACAATTCAAACGAGTCAAGGCTTTTTTTTTCTCCTTTTATTTTTCTTTTTTTTTTTTCTAAAAATTCATGACAAATTCCCAAGTACTATTGAATTACTCAGCACAATAGAAGAAAAATCACCACAAACAACAATAATTCCATTTATTTCTCTCCCAGCCACAAGAATTAACTAAAAACCCAAGACTTTTGAAAAAAAAAAATTAAAAAAAATCACTCAACCTGTTATATCAATTAAAAATGAACTCCATAATTCCAATTAATTGAATCAAATAATAAAAACAATAATTAATCCACAAAAATTCGAAATGACTTGGAATTATTTGATCAAGTTGACACAATCATTTATGAATCACGTATATATAGATTGGTGGCAAACACACACAATTTACCCAGTATGACTGAATCAGCCTGGATTCCAATAAACCGGCTACGAGAATTTCACAAATTCAATTCCCCCCATTTAATTCAAAAAAAAAAAAAAAAACAAGGAATTACAAAAGAGAGAATTGCTTTAAAAAAAAAATCCCCCCAAAAAAAAAAAAAAAGATTCTTTTCTTCAATTGACTGCAAAGAAGCCAAAAAAAAAGGAAAAAACGAAAATTTTGGCAAAGAATTCATGACTTCAAAGAGACGTTTATCTCCCCAGAAGAAAGGAACATGGTAATGAAAGAAAAAGAAAGAAAAAGGGGATAAAATGAGAAGAAATAAAAAATCACATGAATTGGCAGGTGAACGCATCGAGCATGCAATCCACCAATCATTCGGTGATCCTCGAGGTCTCTCTCTCTCTCTCTCTCTCTTTCTCTATCTCTCTCTTTCTCTTTGGAGTGCGTGAACGTCAACAGGCGAAACGGACCTAATACAACACCCGAGTGATCATCTCGCTTACACCTGATGCTTCACTTCTTTTTATTATTATTTATTTCTTTAAAAAATTGAAAGAAAAAGAGGCAAAGTCCCTAATTCATGCAGAGAAATTGAATAAAATCCTGGGTGACAGTGAAAATAGCAGACAATTGCCAATTTTTTGACATTTGCCATTTTTTGGATTTTTTTTTACTGTTAAATTATTACAGAAGAAAAATTTTGGCAAAAATTTTGCACTTATAGATTATCAAATTTTGTAAATGTCCATATTTTTCATTTTTTTTCATAAAAAGTTTTTTTTAAGAAGAAAAAAAAGGTTAAAAATGGTTTAATGTCTGTTATTTTCAGTAAATCATGATTTTCGTCGAGTTGAAGACAATTTTGAAGGTAAAACGAGGATTTTCCCCCTTTTTTTCATTTTCCTGCTCCAAAAACGAGGTGACTACCACAAAAAAAAGAGGAATACTGCCATAAAAGTGTCAAAAACACGGTTTTTCCTCCAAAATGTCGATTGAAAAAAAAAACACAATATTTAAATTGCCACAAATAATTAAGTTAATATCATTAATTTCCTTCCAATTGTGATTAACACACACACACACACACATGTGTGTGTGTATGTGTGTGTGAAGTGCAGCAAAGTTTAATCAACACACAAATTGTTGCATTCACAATTTAAAAAAAAAACACTCGCATTATATTTTTACCAATAATTAAATTCTCATGTCCACGTTATCACTCGTGTATTCCTCTCTCGACTTATCCCCCTGTGTGTCCTGTTAATCTCCCCTTTTCCCCCCACTCCTTTTCTTGCCAATCCAACAAACCCCGTTGATGAAGAAGGAAAAAAGGCAAAAAAAGAGGAGGAGGAGAAGGAGAAGAAGAAGAGGAGTGGAAAGAGCCAGAGAATGGCCAACGAAAATACACACACACACACATACACAGTATACATATGCACACATACACATGGACATACACACACAAATACAGACACAGAAACACAACAGACACAACCTCATGAATTATATTTATTAAGAAAAACGAAATTTTGGTTTTCAATTTGTTGCAAAAACCTCTTTTTCTCTTTTTTTTTTATTTCAAAAAAATCCAACTTTTTGGCACTTTTAATTTTTAATGGAAAAAAAAAATTGAAATAAAAAAAAACCCACGATGGTGTGTTTGTGTCGTTGCGTACCTGTTTTTCCTGTTTTCGCTGGTTCACGCGCAGAGAACGAAAGAAAAAGAAAAGAAATCACTGGTTTTTATTGTGTGTTAGTGTGTGTATTAAACATTCTATGTGTGCTCTAATACTTTGTAGAATGAAAAAATCCCGATTGTCCCTTTTTGGCTAGTGTTTAATAAAAAAACAAAAAAAAACCTCTTATTTTCTTGGCAAAAAGAGAATTTTTGTACTTTAAATTTCAAAAAATGGAATTTTTGCCGCCCAAACACAATGGAAAAACACCTTTTACTAATCGTAACTTCAACAAATCAAATGATTAATTACAATTGAATTTTTTTACATTTTTTTTCTCAATCAATTGATTGACACAACCACGATTATTTATTCGTTAAACTCACCGGCTGTCACGTTAATTTCTCATTAATCACACTGATAACACTGATAATTAAATTTTTATTTATTTTTATCACACTGTGATAATTTATATTGCTTTTTTTTATTACGTTGAATTGATTAATTTATTTTATTACACTTTTTTCTTCTTTATTTCCTTCTACATTCGAAAATAAGCACCCGATGATCTGTAGATACTGCTCTCTTGCTGTGTGTTGTACAGGTTAATGGAAAACTTTTGCACTAGGGAAAAAGTGGTGGTGGAGGGGGGTGGAGAAGAGGGAGAGGGGGAGGGATACGGTTAGGCTACTGGAGAATTTGCCAATGGGAGGGACACCCTTGGCACGTCCATTAACGTACTTTTTTCAACACACACGAATACTGATTTCTCGATTGACTGTCCCCATCGTCACTCCCAAAATTCCCTAGGAATTCCCCAAATTGCCTAGAAATTTTCTAAATTCCCTAAAAATTTGCCTAAAGTCCCAAGGAATTTGCACCAAATTTCCTAGGAATTTCCAAAATCCTCTAGAAATTTCCGAAACACCCTAGGAATTCTCAAAATTCCTCAGAAATTCCCTAGATTCTAGGGATTTTTCTTTGATTAGACAGTAATGCCAACGGTGAAACATTTAAATCAAAAAAAATTAATTATAAAATGAAATTAGCATATTGTTGGGTTAGAATCAGAAGGGCTCAAGTGCTTTGTGCAAGTATAGCCTCTACGCCTCTTTGTTTGTAAGACAACGATATATATCAAATAATTTTTAAATGAGTACTTATAGTTTTTTAAATTCTCGATTTGTGCGTATTTTTGAATTTTTTAAAAAATAATTTGTTTTCTTTAAAAAAAAAATGCTAAAAATTATCAAATGTTTGCTATTTCAAGTATAATGATCATAATAATAATAATAATAATAAACAAGTGACGTTCATGAAAATAAAGCCGCATGTTTTCCAGCCAATGAGAGAAGCTGATGTGGTATTTTAAAAACACTAGAATATTCGTTTTTGGAGCAATTGGAGCGCTGTCGTGTGGTTGTGGTCAATTTTAAGAGATGCTTTTATGTTTTGTCTGCATTTGTGGTTAGAATTATCAGCAATTCTGATATCTCACAAGACATACATTGACGCCAGCATCTTTTTTCTGCAAGAAATAATCAGAGAAATAATTGGAGGGACCTGGAGAGAATTGGAAGGGATATTATTGAGAGTTAAAGTATTGCCTCAGGGGTGAAGAGAGCTTGAGCTGAAAATGGTGAGGATAAGACCAATATCTTCATTGATATAGACATAGATATAGATATTATTATTTCAAGATTACGGAATGTTTACGTAGTTTATTTATCATGAAAACACACAATATGCTACCGCATTTTGTATCAGGTTTTTTTTATATTTTTTAAAATTATTTCCTTTTTAGGCTCACACAATTCTTTTGATCCAGCCTGGAAACAGACCAGAGACTAGGACTTACTCTGATTATGAGAGTGTAAATGAATGTATGGAGGGTATGTATAGTATTATTTTGTTATTTATTTATTTGTTAAGGTAATCCTAGTGGCAGGTTCAAATGATCGATTTTTATTTTTATTTTCCTTTCAGTTATTATAATTACTATAACTATTTCGATTTTTCAACATTTCACCGATACTAGAACGATGTCCAAGATGATAAATTGTTATTAGATAATATTATGAATATTCAATATTGTTCCGCATTTGACTCACGCTGTCCCAGTTTCTAGGACTGGGATTGGAGGATTCTCGGATTTTAAATACCAATATTCCCGCCATTGATTTTTTCATGTAATTAATTGCATTAATCGTCGTTATATGTCCGGTAACATGCATTTTTCATGATTTCAAAAATTAATAGACATTCTGACGAACAAAAAACATATGAGGTTGTATAAGGCAAAAATAGGTCTGTGATCATGAATTTTCGCAGTGAAACTGAAACTGACCCTCGCTTATGGAGTTTCAATGTTTATTCAATTATTTTTAAAAATTAATTTTGGCCTCATTTGTCTGGTGACGTGGGGTAAACTAAATTTTTAAAAAATCTCTTCATGCTATTCTATCGAAAGTGACCAAAATCGGAAAGGAAAAATAGATTGCCCGAACCACTAGGATTACCTTAAAAGTGGCCTTTTCTTTTCGATCTCTGCAGTTTTTAACTGGAGTTACAAAAAAATTTCTTTAAATTCTCTTTATTGACGCCTTGGCTTCTTTGTGAAATTATTAATTTACGATGAGGCTACATGGAGATAAAAATACACTGCAATCTCGTGCGAGTTCCTCTACAAATTAGTGGTTTAGCCACTAGTAATGGGATCAAAGAGGACCACCAAAGGAAATCGAATGTTGTACCCTAATTTTCTCGTGAGATGCCCTCAATAATTCACATGGTGACCCAATTCTTGATGGAATTCCCTTGAAAATTTGAGTACCACAACACTGTTCTTTGGGTACCCCTGTTTGGTCATCCAACTAGTGGGTAGCACACTAATTTTGGATGAAATTTTATCTAATTGTAGAGGTACAGAAGTGCCTTTTGCGTCTCTTTAATACGCCCTTCAAGTATATATGTTAAATTACGTACAGTTTATGTACCCTTAAATGACACTTGAAGACACTAACATTATATACAGAAGTCAATGAATTTATTAAAGGCACTTCTGTACCTCTACTCTATTGTATTTATTATTGGAGAAAAATGGAGTGAAATAGGGATTCTCATGAAATGTTTCGAGATGGCTCTTTTTTAATGATTCCATTGGAAAGCTGAGGAGATTTATGATTGGAAACGTATGTCAGGATTAATTTTCTTCAATTCTTTCAAAATTTCGAGTTTTTTGGGCAGGTTTTGGGGATCAAATCCTCACCATTTTCGATTCTTCTCACTTTTTTATAAATATCTCGGGTTCTATGGGTCATATCGACTTCAGGTTGGTCTTAAATGAAAGGTGAGATCATTTCCCATTGATTTATGGGGTTTAGTAAAAAAAAATGATCGATTTTGGAGATATTTATGGAGCACTTCGTAAAAATCAGTTTATTGCCTCTTAATATCTCAAGAATCGATAATTTCTTGTTGAAACCCCATAAATTGATGGCAAATGATCTCACCTTTCATTTAAGACCGACCCCAAGTCGATACGACTAATAGAACCAGAGATATCCTCAAAAAAGTGAAAATTTTTGATTTTCAAAAGGCTCAGAGCTCCAAATTTTTCCTAAAAAAGTCGAATTTTCTAAAAAAAATCAAAAAGTAATTTTAACGTGTGTTTTCCAACCGGAATTTCCTCAGCTTTTCAATGGAATCATCAAAAAAAAAATGTATCTCAAATATTCTCATCAATTTCCACTATTTCCAATATTTTACTCCAAATATAACTTAAAATCAAGAAAGAAATTTTTCCATTCTTCTTCTTCTTTTTGGCTGTGTATATATTAGAACATCTGGCCGTAATTTTCCATTCAACAAATGATAAAAGATTATTAATGTTCTATTGTTTCAATTAGGTGTGTGCAAAATATACGAAGAGCATTTGAAAAAAAGAAATCCAAATACACCAACGATAACTTACGACATCAGTCAATTATTTGATTTTGTCGATCAGCTAACAGATTTATCGTGTTTGGTTTATCAAAAATCAACGAACAGCTATGCACCATACAATAAGGATTGGATTAAAGAAAAAATCTATGTACTTCTACGCCGGGCTGCTGGCCACAGTGAATAAATCCACTGATTAATTAACATTAGAGACTATACAAAAAAATACAGAAAATCATACAGACACACAAACAAATGAAAAAATAAAAATAAAACGACTTTTACAAGATAAATGATAAGTTTAAATTATACCTATTATCATACGTATTAAGTTTATGATATTTGTCATTATGGTATTTCTCTACTGTTTATAAAATATAAATAGAATTTAAGAAATAAGCTCGAGTGTATTATCTTTTCAATTTTGCTAATTTCCATCCATTCATCAAAAAAAAAAAAAAAAATAATCCTATTCCAATATTGGAAGAATTAATATTGAAATTATTACAAATTTGCCAATTTTTTTGATTTTTTTAAACAAACAAAGAATTGCAAAAAGAATATTTAAAAAATTCACACTTATAGTTTTTTGAAAATTTTCTACATATTCCTATTTTTTATGTTTTCAAAAATTAAGATTTAAAGATCATGGAATTTTGGAAATACTAAATTTAATAATACTAAGAATTGTCAAATTAACGACGTCTTTAAAAATGATTCATTTGTTGACAATAAAAAAAGACAAAAAAATTGACATATGTCTGCTATTTTCAGTATCATTTAGAAGGAAGTGGAGCGATTCCATTGAGTAATCGAAGTGTCTAATTTGAGAAGTCTAATCAAGTAAGAAGCCCCAAATAAATCAACACCCCCCCTTCTTCGAAATGACCACCCCCGTTTTTTCAATCATCACCTATTCTTACATTCGAACAAAAAATTTCATTCCACAACTGCGAACAATGCCAATCACGTGTCACAGTTCAATTATCTTGACAAGTATTGTTGAGACATCAACCCTCCAAAGATAAAGAAGAAAGATGAAAGAAAAGAAAAAAAAAACTAATAGATACTCTGTTACATTGTTGCATTATCAGATTGTTATATGTTACTCTCGGAAATAAAGGGGCGTAAGTACTGTGTATGAGCATAGCACTTACGCCCCTTTGTTTCTAAGGCAATAATATAGATATAGAATAGTTTTTGGATTTTTTTAAGTAAATAAATTGTTTTTAAAAAAATGCTTAAAAAATGTGCGCTTAGAGTTTTTTTGAATTTTTAAAAAAACTTTTGAATTTTTTGAACTTTTTTGAATTTTTTAAATATTCATTTTTTTTAGCTTTTCTTAAAAGTAATTTTTTCATTGAAAGTATTTTTAAAAGATTGAAGTTATCAAATATCTACTATTTTCATTATCACAATTAGCGAACAATAAAAGCGTAAAATAAATCTAATAGATACCCTGTTACATTGTTGCATTCTCAGAGATTGTTACATGTGTGTTTTATATCTATATCTATGCATGTTTGATTGGTTCTCAATATAAATTTTAAAATAGTATCCAATTGACATTGCTGACATCAATTGCAGAGCCTCCTGAAAGAAAAAAAACAAATGTAAATAAAAAAAAAAAGAAAGATAAATGACATGAATAAAAAATTAAAATTAATATAACGGAAATTGTTGAGTATTGCAGTTTAGAACACGTGCAGTTGAAAAAAAAAAAAGCACGCGCTCTATGAATGAAAAATAATTTCATCCCAACGAGATGAGAGACCTTCGACAATTAGCCGGAAACTGCGCGCAAAAAAAAACACGTTTAGTATTGCATTATTTAGCTGTCATTGTAGACTCTGGGAACGCAAACTAGTCTATTGACACACACACATACAACATATACACACAACACATATAGACGTACAACACACACAACACATATAGACGCATAGCGCACACACACACACACACACACACACACACACAAGGCGCCACTTAACACAGACACACACATATATACAGACAACACACATATACACACACAACACATATAGGCGCACAGCACATACACACACACACACACATACACACACAAGGCGCCACTTAACACAGACACACACATATATACAGACAACACACATATACACACACAACACATTATATACACACACACACATTTTTATACAGACAACACATATATACACACACAACCGAACACACACATGCACATATGTACACACAGACATAACACACACATATGCACATATACACATATAACACATACACACACAAACATCAAACACACTCACATATAAATATTCACACGAACACGCGCCAATTTTGAATGAAAAAAAAAAGGTTACATAAAGTCGTACTGGCCAATGAAGTATTCGGTAAACCTCGGGAATGTTCGGCTTTCCATGCTCCAACATTTGAATTTTAGCTTCGGCTCGACTTCGGGAGTTGCTTCTTTGGCAAAATCGGCAATGAACGTGTGTGTATCATGTGGATGGAGTGGAAGGGGTGAAAGAGGGGAAGAGGAAGAGGGGAAAGACTGGCGGATAAGTCGGAGGTTTGCTTTTGAGTTTATAGTTTAGTTGCAGATAAGGAGTTGACCGCATTGATACACTGGGTCGATGGTAGCCAATAAGACTAAAACTAATAAAAATTCTTCCGCATTTGCTTAATAAACGGAAATTCATCATCTCTTTGCACACTATCTTATCAGTGAGAAATAAAATGTGAGAAATAAGAAGAAAAATTTGATAAAACGAGAGGAAATTATTATTTTTGAAAAAAAAGGTGAACTTTAGTGTCTCAAATGGTCAGAGAGGCATCGTTCTTCGATAGTGACAGTTCGTCTTGTCTCGTGTCTTTGAATTCATGACTTTTTTCTATTTTTTCATGAATTCATGTTCTTTGTGATTGTCCTGTCTTCGAACTAATTGATTTATGAATGAATTAATGAAGAAACTTTCGTCTCGTGACTTATCAGAAGTACAATTTCTCATGAAATAACGCGTTTTTCACTGGAAACATTGGAATTTTTATATTTTGGAGCAATTTTTTTTTAAGGAAAATTTGAAAAAAACAACCTGTCTACAAATATTTGGCTGTTTTTTGGACTGAGTTTTGCAGAAATGTCTAGCAGTTTATACGCAGAAGTTGATCCATTCAGTGAGACACCATTGGAGCATGTTGAAGGTGAATTAAATTTTATTTATTATTATTTTTTAAACGAATAGGTGTTTTTATTGCGTTTTTACTACGTCTTGGAAAAGGATTATCTCTTGTTGTAATTTTTTTTTTAGGTTAGCGCCTATTTTTTTTTCAATTTCTTTCTTTCTCTCTTTTTTTCCTTTTTTTTCTGATAATTCAAAGAAAGATGACATCATTTTCCCATTTATCTTGTCAAAATATATCAACAGAAAGAATTAATGAGCTCGAAAAAATTAGAAAAAATTCAATTACCAATTGTTTAAATTTAAATTCCTGAAACTAAAAAAATTTTTCAACGAAATACATTTTTGAATTCTGTCTTCTGTTGTTTACTTCGATTTAATTATTCGAAATTTTCAAAAATTTAATTTTATTTTTTGGATTAACAATTGATAAAGAAAAGACCAATGAATTCACATGTTTCAAAAACGTGTTACATTATTTTTGAATTACGTCATAATTTAGTTTTAGACGTTAATTTAAATTCAATGAATATAAAATGTAATTTATTCGAATGTTTTTCTTTTTTTTTAAATTGAAGTTGAAGAAATTTTTCAAGATATCGAGGAGAATACATTGAAGGAAAATGGAATGGATATTTGTGAGGAAGTCAAAGAAATATCATATGCTGAGCCATTAAAACCAGAGGAAATAAGATGGTTTTACAAAGATGGAGTTGACAAAAGGTGGATTGAATTTTGTGGATATGACAGTTTGAGAATTGAAAATGCCTGGAGAAAAAGACAAGAGAGAGACAATGCCAATCATACTGATGAAAATTGTACTGATGGTAATTTTGAGACTGTTGTTGTCAAAGGTGGAATGTACGATGTTGAAGTTGATAATATGAGATGTGTTTCAATATATTGGCCAGGTAATATGAAAAAAAAAATTGATTTTTTAAAATTAATCTTTGTAAACAGGTTTTACTGAAAATAGTAAACATTTCATAATTATTTAGATTTTTTTGTTGAACAAATAAATTATTTTTTTAAAAATATTTGAAAAAATTTGCAATTTTAGATTTTTAAATTTTCTACAGCTGCCTATTTTTCTTTTTTATTTAATAATTTTCCTATTAAGAAAAAAAAAACCTGCTATTTTCAGTAATCAAGTTTCTCAGACTTTTCCTCGACTGATCAATCTCATTATTCTATCATTTTCATTGTAAAAAAAAAAAACGAAGAACGCTTTTATATGGAAAAAGTAAAGAATAATATCGTTGTCTCAGAAACAAAGTGGCGTAAGTGTTATACTTATAAAAAGGACTTACGCCCCTTTGTTTCTAAGGTGATAATATATTTTCCAAGCGAAAATGCAATTTTATAAAAAGTACAAAGAAAAAAAACATATTCAATTCACATTGATCAATGCCATTTGAAATGTCAATGAGTTTATTTGAATTGAGCTTTGAACTATTGAGTAATGATTTTAAATTGACAAAACACATACAAGTGCTAAATTATATTTTTGTCATTCTTAAATTCATGGTTTTTGAATGAATTAAATTTTTTTTACTGGAAAAAAGTATAGCCAAGTACTTTTTAGCATTTTTTTTTCTCTCTGATATGACTTTTTATCGGTTATTATTGCTGTATTAATGTATATATATATGTGTATATGTGTGTATGTTGGTAATACTTCTGAGAAATTATTTTCTATTCTCTTGCACATCGTTCCAGGTCTATCTGCCAAGAGATTATAGTGTCCTTGAAGTTATTACTGCCAATTTCCTTTGGTATACATTCACTATTGAAATATATCGTAGCAATTTACTGGACAGACAAATGTGCAATACATTTCATTACGAATATTTTTTATTCAATTAAAAGACATGTTATTTTTTCATGTTATTTCAGAAAGAATTTTTTAATATTAGAAGTAAAAATAATATGTTTAGCGTGAAAACTCTTTTGGCTTGAAATGTGATCATTATCTCTCTCTATATATATGTGCATATATATATGTATATACAGGGAAAGATAGGGCAAAACGGATAACAGGAGTAAAATGGACATATCTGAATTTTTACGCAAATATTATGGAAAACTCATGAAAGTAATAGGAATATTGGCGGTAGATTGTTTTTGATGATTCCATTGGAAAGCTGAGGAAATTTTAGGCGGGAAACAAGTGCCAGAATTAATTTTTTTGATTTTTTTGTGATTTTGAATTTTTCGAGCATTTTAGATGGGTAAAACCCTTCCTTTCTTTGAAACTTTTCAGTTTTTTGAGAATATCTTCGGTTCCATTTGTTGTAACGTAAAAATTCCAAATAGAGGTGAAAGGTGAGATCATTTGCCATCGATTCATGGGGTTTTAAATTTAAAAATATTCATTTTTAAGGTATTTATGGGCATTTTTGTGAAACAGTTTTGTGAAACAGTTTTTGGGCTATAACTATCTCAAAAATTGATATTTTTTAATTTAAAACCCCATAAATCGATGGGAAATGAGCTCACCTTTCATTTGCGATCGACCACGAATCGCTGCGACCAATAGAACCAGAGATATTTCCAAAAAACTGAAAATTTTCAGAAAAAGGAAAGGCTTTTACGCCTAAAACTGCCCAAAAATATCGAATTCTCAAAAAAATCGAAAAAAATACATCTGACGCTGGTTTTCCGGCGAAAATTTCCTCAGCTTCTCAATAGAATCATCAAAAAAAATCTATCTCTAACCGTTTCATTACACTGTCCATTCTGCCCCACTCTCCACTATACAGATTTGAATTGCAAATATCAATTACATAAATTATTTTATAGAACACAACTACTCGATTTTAACACTTCAAATACTATTACACTTTTTTTTCTATTTAATTAATAGGTGAGGAATGGGAGATTATGAGAGCCACGTGGTACTACGAAGCAAGCTGGACCCCCCTTGAAATTGAGCACTCCAAAGTAATTGAAGAGGCTCATTTGAGGCTTTTTAATAAGGATAATAATTCAACAGGTTCAACACCAGAAGACGCATCACCTTCCCTCGCCTACAAAGGTTCTTATATACCTATATATATTATATATCTATTTAAATTGAAATTATCTACACGCATTTAATGGAAAAAGAACACGCAAAACCTAATTCCCAGCAATTTTTCATACTAAATTATTCTCAATTATTAATTTCTGGGTATTTTCTCTTTTTTTCTTTTCCAGTACTCCATACCGAGAGTTTTTCCGAGTTTCATGTGGATTGGCACGCAATCAACGATGTTGCACTTTACAGTGAATATACAACGAGTAAATTAATGCGTAGCGTTAAATCGAGATTGGGATTTAGCAAGAGTATGTGTCATTTATACTATAAATTATATTTACGTAATATATTGCTGACCTTCACCAGAAAATTTCAATTTTATCGAAACGTTTTTCTTTCTCCTTTTTTTAATATTCTTTATTTTGATAATACAGCAAGTGGTTATCAATTAAGAAGGGGCTACAAAGAGAAGGCAACGATGGAGGACAAGCCATATGACATTGAACATTTGGTTTTTGTCGTGCATGGAATTGGACAGAAACGAGACACTGGAAAAATAATACGCAATACTGCATTGTAAGCGAAATTTTCATGGGAAATTAAATAAGTAGACATCTGAAAATTTTTTTGCATTTTTTTAAAGGAAATTAATTGATATAAAAAAAAATATTAAAAAAATTCGGACTTATGGATTTTTGGATTTTCTAAATGTGCGTAGGGGAGAGTGGGGCAAAATGGGCACTGTAATGAAACTGTTAGAGATGGATTTATTTTGATGATTCTATTGAAGATCTGACGAAATTTTAGCCGGAAAACGAGTGTCAGATGTATTTTTTCGATTTTTTTGAAAATTCAATTTTTTTCGAGATTTTTGAGGGGTGAAAGGCTTTGTTTCTTTGAAAATTTTCAGTTTTTTGCAAATATCTCTGGTTCTATTGGTCGTAGTTATTCGGGGTTGGTCTCAAATGAAAGGTGAGCTCATTTTCCATCGATTTATTGTGTTTTGAATTCGAAAATATCAATATTTGGAATAATTGTAGGTCAAAAACTGTTTCACAAAACTGTCACACTAAAATGCTCATAAATACCTTGGAAATCGATATTTTTCAATCGAAAACACTATGAATCGATGGCAAATGATCTCACCTTTCACCTCCATTTGGAATTTTTACGCTACGACAAATACAACCGAAGATATTCTCAAAAAACTGAAAATTCTCAAAAAAAGGAAGGCTTTTACCCTCTAAAATGCTCAAACAAGTAAAAATCGTCAACAGTTCAGAAAAATTAATTCCGGCTCTTGTTTCCCGCCTAAAATTTCCTCAGCTTCCCAATAGAATCATCGAAAACAATCTACCGCCAATATTTCTATTAATTTCGAGAGTTTTCCATAATATTGGCCTGAAAATTTAGATGTGTCCATTTTGCCCTACCTTCTCCTTTTTAAAAAAACAATTATAATGTGCCTTTTAAAAGAGAAAAAATCTTAAAACTTTCAAATGTCTACTTTTTTTATGGTGCTAAATTTTCAGACTGTTATTCTCATCATAGAGCATCTAATAATTTAAGAAAAATCTCATTTTAATCAAGAAAAAACAAATGCAAATACTTTTTTTTCATTTTTTTTCAGATTTCGTGATTGCGTTGATTGGTGTAAACAAAAGTATTTTCCAAATTCCATCCATAGAATTGAATTTTTTCCAGTTGAATGGCGTTCTTCCTTGAAATTAGATGGTGATATTGTTGATGCAATAACACCATACAGTGTACTAAGTATTCGTCATCTTTTAAACACATCAGCAATGGATATACTCTACTACACAAGTCCTCTCTATGGTGGTGAAGTACGAGCTGGCCTACAGCGTGAATTAAATCGTTTATACTTTATGTTTGTCAGTAGACATCCAGACTGGAAGGGAAAAGTATCAATTTTAGCTCATTCACTTGGATGTGTAATAGTTTATGACATTGTTACTGGATGGATGGGACCAGATACACGACCACCATCACCAACAGCACCAGATATATCATCCGAGGGTTTAAAATTTACAATTGAAAATATGTTTTGTCTTGGATCACCATTATCAGTATTTTTAGCACTACGTACACGTACACCATCAAACAGGGTTGACATAATGCCACCGAGCTTATGCAAAAGATTCTACAATATATTTCACTGGTCTGATCCAGTTGCATACAGAATGGAGCCACTTATTGTACGTGGCTACAGAACAATTGATCCTGTATTAATTTTACCATATGGTGGAGTTGATGAACAAATTGAACAGCCACCAGCAACACTTGGAAATGTTGATGGTACTATGCCTACATCAGGTAATTAAATTTACTGTTCACATAAGACTATGAGGGAGAGTGGGGCAAAATGGACCTCTGAAGCAGGATGATTCAGGAATTTTTTTTGGGATGAAGGACTTGATAAAAAAATCTGAAAAAATTTGAGAAAATGCCCCGATATGTAGAGATTGTTGGTGAATTTTTTCAAATTTTTTCGGTAACTCTTTCACTCTAAAAAAAAATCCCGAATCATTTTGATCCGCCCTTTTCTGAATGATTATTTAGGGAATAATTAATCAGTTGGCTTTGATAATAGATAATGAGGAGAGAGAAGCAGAGAGCCCGAGTGACACACCGAGTAGAGCAGCTGGCTGGAGCCTCTGGGGCTTCATGAGGGTTGGCTGGAACACGAAGGAAGCTGATACACCTGATGCTAGTCCAATCCGTCCTGAAGAAGGTAACAATCCCCTTGTTCACTGTAAAATAAAGAAAAAATTGATAATAAAATTAGCATGTATCTAACAATTTTCTGGATTTTTTGTCAAATAAATTAATTATTATTTAAAAAATATATAAAAACTTGGCACTTATAGTTTTTTAAATTTTGTATATGTTCGTTAAAAGACAAATAATCAATTATAATTTTCCTATTTTTTGCAGAATTAGAGCAAAGACTTGATTATGTACTGCGTGCAGGTGCAATGGGTCGTAATTACTTATACACAGTTAGAGCACACACAGCCTATTGGAACAATTACGATGTTGCCTATTTTGTATTGACAAGGCTCTTTCCAAATCTAGAAACATGATGTTGGCTTGACTTAGCTGGCACTAATGACAATCCTTTTGGATTGTAGTGCAAATCAACTAGTCCGAGGAAGAAAAAAAGAAACAAATTTTTGATTACAACTAAATGTCCGAAATTTGGTATGAGAAGAAGTAAAGCAACACATCTCGTTTTACCACTTCAAAACTGAATAAACCAGTGAGATGATGAAATGGGCCTGCCACCAAATATAATTATAGATAAAAATGCAAAAACAAAATTTAAAAGAAAAAAAAAAAAAGATTATATACATAAATGAAAACCATCTGTGATAATGGAAAAACGATACAATAAGCTAATTAAATCATAAGCGCAATACCACGTAATTTCTTTTTATATATATATGAGCAAAAAAAAAATAAGAAAGATAACATTGAAAAATTATGGACCCTCGAATAGAATATTAACTGTACAAATTATTGAAAAAAAATCAGTGTAAGAAAAGTGCGAGTCGCTTCTTCATGATGTTAATTATAAAAAAAAAACACTAATGTTTTTTTTTTAGAAATTAGAGAACACGTACGAAAATTGTACTTGATTCGAAAGACTGCCCCGCCATTAATTAAAAACAAATGCGTCTTTATCGTTTTACAAGTTTTTCCTATAACAAGAACAAAAAAAAATTATCTACTTAGATAGTTCTCTCTCTCTGTTTTTCTTCAGAAAACTCCTTTAACAGTAATAGTCCATAAGTCACCTGTTACATTGAAAGTGTCATACTATTGTAATTAAACAAAAAAATCATTTGTTCTTCAATGCATATCATCGTATCGAAAAAAGTAAGAAAGAAAAAAAAACACCAGCACTTGGTTGTTTTTGTTAATTCTTCAACTCTCTGTTTCTATTTGTCTCACGAAATCCGTTAAATTCGATGGAACATAAATGTTACAAGATAATGAAGAAAATAAGAAAAAAAAAATGAAAATAAAAATCTATGAGCGATGTTAGAGAATCAAATTTTTTTGATAAAAATTAATATGTTTTTTAGAAATGTGTAAATGTTACGAGATGATCTTGAAGTTTATTCAATCACACGTGTTGTTATATAGTAGAAGGCAAAAGAAAAAAAAAATGAGAATAAATAACAAATAAAATGAATGAATACATGGAATTTGAGTGGAAATTTGATTATTTATATCCTTCATCCTAATTATCCTGTGAAAAACATTATCCTGTATATCATTAAAGTGTGTTTACCCTTCCAAGTAATTATAATTTAAATAAAATCTATTTTATTGTGCATAATTGCCAGTGAAGGCTTCAAGTTCATTTAAATTGTCGCGCCACTTCGTGATTTAAATTTTCGGCATCCGCCATCTTTTCCCGCCAATTGCGCCTTTCCCCTCTGCTCCTGCGCAATAGAAGTGGAGGGGGGTTAAAACGGCGGGAACAGCGGAATTCAAACCGTTTCCTCTGTGTTCCGATTTTCCTCGTTTCCAAGAAAATAGACTTTTTCAAATTTTCCACTTGTGTTCTCTCATCTGCGAAAGAATTTCCATCAATTTCCATTGCTTCGGGAGTGTGTACATTGACGGCTATTTTTCCTCACTGAATTAATTTCAAAAAAATGGATAAAAGAGTGAAAAAAAATGAGAAACCCTGACCCAAGAATTTAATTAATACTCTAGTGTCGTTTTGTTGTGTGTTTTTGGGATAAATTTCGAATTTTTAATTATGTTTGGGGTGAAAATTAACATAACCTCGAATTACGAGTGCTAATACTAGTCGCAGTGGTGTCGTAGTGGCAGGTGAAAGTCCTTCGTTAGTATCAGTGGGAAATTTTTTGCCCCTTTATTCAATAAATGAAAACAAAATTTAAATAGTAATAATTTAATTGAATTTTTTCTTTTCTATGTTTTCAGATTCTTTTCCCTTTTTTTTGGGTTCTCTCTTGTGTTCAATTAATTAGTCAAGAGTACCAAATATTGAATAGTCGTAATTATTGATGAAAATATTTGGAGTGACGAAGCAGCGGTCAAAGTTCCAGGGTTACTTGTTAATTAATCAAATTTTTAGATTTAATCAGGTAATTTTTATTGTTTCAGATTTTTTTTCTTTCATTTCAATGGAACTAAAATGGTTTTTTCATGTTGTAAATTATTTTATGATACTGGAAATAGCAGATATCTGACAATTTTTACGATTTATTTGTTTATAACAAAATAAATATAATTTTTTATCTATAATAGATTTATTTATAATAAATTATTTTTTAAAAAGGAAAAAATACGTAAAAATAGAAAATTTGGAAAACTATAGATGCAAATTTTTCCAAATATTTCTTTTGCTATACTTGATTTGTTTAAAAAAATGTAGAAAATTTTCAAATGTGTGCTAATTTTATTATCATAAGATAGTAGACTTTAGATAATTTTTATTGACTTTTTTTCCTTGATAAATTAATTATTAAAAAAAAAAAAATTGTATACACAAGTAGAAAATTTGAAAAAATTGAATGAAAAATGCAATTTTTTTAAATGTTTTGTTAATCATAATTTATTTTGTTTAAAAATATGTTCTCAGAGAATCGTCAGATATATGCTAATTTTATTTTTAATATTTTTTTTTTTTAATTTGTTACAGGCACAATGAGTAATTTACAAAATCCCCAAGTCATAGCTGTTGCCCTTGGTGCAACAATTGGGGTAATAAGTGCTGCTAGTTTATTTATTTATCAAAAAGTTATGGAACACAAGGAGAGAACAACAATGATGAATAATTTAGAGAGTGTGAACAGACGTGTCAATGAATTGCAAGTTGAACTCGAGAATTTGAGGTAAATATTTTTTGATTGGGAAAATTACTCGAAAAATCTGTGCACACTAAATTTGCAATTTCAAAAATTTAAGGTTTTTGGAATTCTCAGCAGACTTCATGAAAATTTCATGAGATTTCTTGAAATCTATGAAAATTTCATAGATTTCTATGAGAATTCAAGTGATTTCAGGGAATTTTCAGAGTTTCCAAGATTTCATGACAGAAAAAAAATTTATAAAAACTAAAAATTTGATTAAAATAATGTTAAACAAGACTCAAAGTCTTCTATGACTTTTCTCAAGTTTTCAAATCGATTTTTCATATATTATAACTATTTATTTTAGATGAAATTTTAAAGACTTCACAGATTTCATGAAATTTCCATTGGATTTCTCTAGTTTGTGGACAATTCCAAGACTTTCTCCAGATATTCTAAATTTTCCAAAATTCCAGAATTTCAGGAATATTCGAAAAAAATTTGAAATTTTCTCAAGATTTCTAATTTAAATTCACACCAAATTTCGCAAGTAATTCTCCCCCTCCCCTCCATTTTTTTATTGTTTAGAAATAAATATTTTGAAAAATAAGGTAGATGTATGAATTTTTTTTCGCTGAAATCTTATCTTATCCAACCACTTGACGTTTTTTTTTAACGACTCCTGCATAGCTCATTGAATTGTAAATAATTCATTACAGATCCCAACAAAATCAACTGAGAGCTAGAAAAGGAAAGAATATTAATCGTAAAAGAATGGCATCAGCAAACAGTTTTTACTCAACAGCCGAAGTGGAAAATGAAATTGACGCAATTTCAGTGACTGAAACTGATATGGATGATGAATTTTATGACTGCTCTGATGATGAATTAACTAGTGGTGATTTTGAGATGAACGGGTTGGTATTTTCCTCGTAAATCCCTTTTTTTTTAAACGCCAATCGTGTTTTTTTTTATTTTCACATTTTTTTATCCAATTTTATTATTTTGACTTTAACTAAATCCATGAAGAACAAAGTTGATATATTTGTAGTGATTCAGGACAGCAGGAGTAATGATTGAATTGACGAGAGAGCTCGATGTCCTAGACAGGAAAATCGAGAATGATACACTTTTTGAAGAGGCACTCTGTGATCTAAGGGCACTTGCAATTTGGCATGAAAATAATGTTGAGGTTGCTTGGAGATTTGCTAAAGCTTGCTATAAAAATGCAGCTCGTCTTGATGATACTGATCAGCAAGAAGCGTTAATTCAAGAAGGTAAATAATGAAAAAAAAAAAACGAAAAAAATCCATAATAAACGTAATAATAGAGAAAACTGAGGGAAAATGGGGCTCTTGATTTTTTTTCATAGTGAA
Organism: Aleiodes alternator; assembly: GCA_963921955.1. Lineage (NCBI taxonomy): Eukaryota > Metazoa > Arthropoda > Insecta > Hymenoptera > Braconidae > Aleiodes > Aleiodes alternator. The sequence goes on along the minus strand of OY998104.1, from coordinate 11,720,974 downwards.
GGACATTGTAAAAAAATCTGAAAAAATTTCAGAACATGCTCCAAGAAATGGAGCATGTCCCTGAATTTTTTCGGATTTTTTCGTAGAGATCTTCCCTTGAAAAAAATTGCGAATCATTTTTAGTAACTGCTCCATTCTGCCCTCGTCTCTCCTAATTGTTTTTCTTTTTTAATTAACAGGTATGGAAATGTGTGAAAGAGTTCTTGAAGAGGAGCACGCAGATTTGCACAAATGGTATGCACTTCTTGTGGGCCTGAGGACAGAGTATTTGCCATTGAAAGAAAAATTAGAGGCTGGTAAACGATTTGAAAAGCACGTGCGATTAGCACTTGAACTGAGACCTTATGATTCAACGTTGAATCATTTATTAGGGAGATTTCAATATTCTGTATCGGGTCTCAGATGGATAGAAAAGAAGGTGATAACTCGTAATTTTCGATTTTCATTTTAATATGTGAATTATATCAAAAAATGGTTGAAAATCGTATAGGGGAGAGTGGGGCAAAATGGACACTGTAATGAAACGGTTAGAGATGGATTTTTTTTGATGATTCTATTGAAAAGGTGAGGAAATTTGAGCCGGAAAACAAGTATTTGATGTTTTTTTTCTCGATTTTTCTGAAAATTCGATATTTTCGACAGTTTTGAGGGGTAAAAAATTTTTCTTTCCTTTTTGAAAATTTTCAGTTTTTTGCGAATATCTCTGGTTCTATTGGTCGTAGCGACTCGGGGTTGGTCTCAAATGAAAGGTGAGCTCATTTTCCATCGATTCATGGGGTTCTAAATTCAAAAATATCAATTTTTGGGACAGTTATAGGCCCAAAACTGTTTCACAAAAATGTCCATAAATACCTTAAAAATCGATATTTTTTAATTGAACACCCTATGAATCGATGGCAAATGATCTCACCTTTCACCTCCATTTAGAATTTCTACGCTGCGACAAATAGAACCGAAGATATCCTCAAAAAACTGAAAATTTTCAAAAAAGAAAGGATTTTTACCCCTCTAAAAAGCTCAAAAAAGTCAAAATCGCCCAAAATTCAAAAAAATTAATTCCGCCACTCGTTTCCCCCTTAAATTTCCTCAGCTTTCCAATGAAATCATCAAAAACAATCTACCGCCAACATTTCTATTAATTTCAAGAGTTTTCTGTAATATTTGCCTAAAAATATAGATGTGTCCACTTTACCCCTGATGTCCATTTTGCCCCACCTTTCCCTATTATTGATATGCTGATTTTTTTTTTCTTTAAGGTATGCGTAACATTATTCGGATCAGCTCCAAGCTCAAGTTACGAAGAAGCAATTGAAAGCCTAGAGAAAGCCGAGAAATATGCAACACAACCGGAAATTGAGAATAAATTTTTCCTTGGTCAGGCTTACTTGAAAGTAAAATCCTATAAAAAAGCAATTGATTCATTCAAAGAAATTAGCGACCTAAAGCCAACAAATAAGAAACAGGAAAATATGCAGACAGAGGCTGCTGATCTTATTTCCAAGTATTCAAGCTACTGCTGATAAAACAGAAGTCTTCATTAATTATCTAATTAGTCTAGGAATTAAAATAAAGAATTAAATAATTTAAACAGAAGAGAGAAAAAAAACATTAAGAAAAATGGGAAAAGGACAGGATAAATTACTTAATTAGATGGGAATGGTTACCTTGAATTCTTTTTTTTTTCTAAAGGGTTGTTGGTGCCGATATTTCGTGGTTTCTTGAATCAATTGATTACACGTGTTTTACACATTGCAATAATTAAATTATCGAATCAACGAGAGTAATTTTTACTTGAATTTTTTTTAAACAATGGCACTAATTTTTTTAAAACTATCGACACATTCCTCTTTCAATTGTGAGTTAAAAAAAAAACCTTCGAATTTTTCATCCTTAAGTACAAATATAATATAGATATATATATATTATTTTTTATCAGGTCACAAATGTTCCAAAAATAATTAAATGGTATTTGCATTATAGTTTATCTGAAAAATTCTACTATTATGTAAATTTTTTTATTACTGTTATTTTAATTCATGAAAGAGGCCATACGAATGTTTTTTCCAAGGTGCTGGTAATAAATATAATTTCATATATATTTTATTGTGTAAAACGAAGTACGATTCAGTGCAAGATGACGAATATATATATATTATTGTAACTAAAGTAGATTTGATATTAATGAAATATTTGTGACGCGCAAAGAGTGGCTCGATAAGTCCTTTTTATATATTATTAATTAATCAATCAATCGATTAATTAACTAAATTGTGTTGATGTCACGTATTTGTTTATTTTAGAAAATTATATAACTAAAAATTTTTGAATTATTAAAAAAAAAAAATTTGTGACTTTAGTGAATAAAAATCAATTTCATTGAAAGATAAAATCTCTTTTTTGCTCCATTTTTTCGTCTTTTCGTTCGGAATTATGTGAGAAGAATCGTATATAGGCTAATGGTAGAGAGCGTAGATCAATAACGGTACAGCACAGCATCCCAGAGGCCTTTGGGATACACATACACGAGAGGAAGAGAAGAGGGGAGAGACAGAGTGGGAGAATGATGAGTACTAAGGGTGGAGTTTTTGAAATTGTAGATAAGGGTGTAGTCGGAGGGATGTCGGGAAACGAGAAAGAAGCCCCGTACTGTTAAAAAAAAAAATGTTTATTGGGAAGCCAAATCAAGAGCATCATCTCTTGAGCCATTAGTCACTTGTCGCATAGCATTTCCAGCGAAATGTGGAATACATTCATCAAATTTCTATTCAAGTAAGTTCCTTCTTCGAAAAAATAAATGAATTTTTTTTTTTCTTTCATTTTCAATTGTTCTCATAATATTTGTTATTTAATATGTTCAATCAAGATTAAAATTGTGATGCGAGGCTTTGTATGTGGCACAATTTACTGTGCCCTATGGTACTTCAGTATAGTTGCTGGTTTTCTATTTATTGCTTGTCCACTTCTTCCTTTGCTGATTTTATCGCCGCCGAAATTTCGAAAATGCGGAGATCTTCTTTTCTCACTTTGGGAGCTTTATCCAACTGTAAGTCGATGATTTTAATTTCAATTTTAATTTGATAATTGAATTTTAAAAAAAGTGGATCGATAAACTTTTTGTATTGAAATTATTTTATTTATCCAATTTATTTGATTCAATTTATTTCATTTTATTTATCAATTTATTTTATTTTATTCATTCAATTCATTTTATTTCAATTTATTAATTTATTTTATTGATGATGAAGGCACTGCTGGAGATGTTTGGCGTGAAGATAATAGTTTCGGGTGATCATATATCACCAAATGAATCGGCAATAATCGTTATGAATCATCGAACTCGAGTTGATTGGAATTTTCTTTGGGCTGGAATGTATCAAGCCTGTATGCCGAATATTGCTGCTCATAAATTGAAATTCATACTGAAGGATCCTATACGTCATATACCTGGACCTGGTAGGATATTTCTAATGATTTGAGATAATTAGAAGAGAGAGTACTTAGAAAAACAAAATGATGCACTTAAATTGCTCGATTTAGTTAGGGGAAGGTGGGGTGAAAGGGGCATACAAGGGGTAAAATGGGTACATCTTAGAAAATCAGGCGAAATCAATGGAAATATTGGAGATAGGTTTTTTCTGATGATTCCATTGGAAAGCTGAGAAAATTTGCTATGGAAATCATATATCAGAATTTATTTTTTCGACTTTTTTTGAGAAATTTCGATTTTTTTTGGTCTTGATTTGATCGGAAAAATCGAAAAATTTGACTTTTTCAGGGATATCTCTGGTTCTATTGGTCGTAGCAACCTGGGGGTGGTCTCAAATGAAAGATGAGCTCATTTCCCATCGATTTATATTATTGTAAAAATTTTTTATCGATTTTTCAAATAGTTATAGAGCAAAAACTGATTTTCAGAAAATGAGGCAGAAAATTGGAAAATCAATAAAAAAAAATTTTGAACTACATGAATCGATGGGAAATGAGCTCTGATCTTTCATTCAAGATCAAGCCCAGGTCGCTATGATCAATAGAACCAGAGATATCCCCGAAAATATGAATTTTTTCGATTTTTTTGATCAAATCTTGATCGAAAAAAATCGAAATTTCTCAAAAAAAGTCGAAAAAATAAATTTCGACACATGTTTTCCACCTAAAATTTCCTCAGCTTTTCAATGGAATCATCGAAAAATCTCTATCTCGAACCGCCCAATTGGAGTATCCCCATTTTTCCCCACTTTTCTCAATTCGATGAACTGACACTATTCTACTTCAGGTTGGATAATGCAGATGAATGGTTTCCTTTACATAACACGTCACTGGGAAATAGACAAGAGTCGATTGTCTCGTGCACTAGACTATCTCGTAGCTCTTCAAAGACGCACTCAACTCCTCATTTTTCCTGAAGGAACCGACTTAACACCAAGCAGCAAAGCAAAATCCGATGAATATGCTGATAAAAATGGTCTTCCCATGTACAATTACACGCTTCATCCAAAAACAACTGGTTTTACCTATTTAGTACGTCATCTTCAAAGAGCAGAGTACCTGGATGCTGTTTACGACTTAACAATCGCCTATCCAGATCACGTGCCCCAATCAGAAATGGATCTGATAAGTGGAAAAATGCCGAGAGAGGTACATTTTCATGTAAAACGAATTTCATCAGCTGAAGTACCAAATGAAGATGTCAAATTGCGAGAATGGCTCGAGAATAGATGGAAATTGAAGGAAAAAATGCTAGAAAAATTTTCACATAAAAAATCTTTTGACTCTGAAATTTGGCCATTTCCTAAAAATATCTCATTGAAAATTGCCAGTATTTTTTGGACAATACTATCTTGTACTTGTTTAATTATGTTTTTTACCTCAACTTGGTTTCAATTGTGGACATTAGTACAGATAATTTTTTTCATTAGTTTATCACTGTCTAGTACGGTTTTTAGCCAATTAGAAATTGCTTGGTACTGGAAATGGATAAATTTATCATTTAAATCGAAAAAACATTGATTATTGTTTAAAATTTGTAGAATAATTTTTTTTAGTTAATTTTTTTTTTTTTTTGTTAATTGTGGCGTAGTACTGTGATATTTATGTACATAGAAATTAGTTTTATGTACAGAAATAGCGAAAAAAAAAAAAAGAAAACGCCAGTTTTTCTAAGAAAAAACATAGAATTCTATTGATTAAAAATTTTAATTGAAATTTTTCGAGTAAATTTGTCTCTAGACCTGTGTCTATATGTAATCTACGAATTTAATACGTATTTTGAAAGAAATAATATTTCTTGGATAAATTCCAAATTAAAATCAAGATTTTAGAAGAATATATATATTTTTTCTGAATGTTTAGATTTAAATCTTTTTTAGAATTAAGAAAATGAAAAAAAAAAAAAAGTGTGAATTCACGTGCCAAAGAAAAGTAATTGTAAACTTCTTGTTAATCAAGAAAAACAAATTTTCATGTCTCAATTGATATGAAAATTTTAGAATATACTCTATTGAATGATAATCATTTAATTTTTTTTTTTTCTGTTGTTGATCAAAGAAAGTACCTTCGCATCTAAGAATATTAGACATTCAGAGATAATTCTGTTGTCTATTGTAATTAATAATCAATGTGTACCTTGTGTAGTTCTGTGTGTGTTAATAATAAAATTAAGTACAATTCCAAAAAAAAAAAAAAAATATAAAAAAATTAATTGAAAATGTAGCCAAATTATATTATTATTATGAATGTAATAATTTATGTAACTAAATTATATCCAAGAAAAAAAAAATATAAGAAGAACACAATTATCTGTGAATTTCAATCGTACATTTATTAATCAATGAGCTGGAATGAAACGAGCATCATTCAATTTGAATTAATCAACAATTAAATGAACTAAAATATTTTTATTGGGGGAGAGTGAGGCAAAATGGACACTGTAATGAAACGGTTAGAGATGGATTTTTTTTTTGATGATTCTATTGAAAAACTGAGGGAATTTTAGCCGAAAAACGAGTGTCATGTGTATTTTTTTCGATTTTTTTTCAAAATTCGATATTTTTCGGCTTTTTGAGGGGAAAAAGCCTTTCCTTTCTCTAAAATTCTCAGTTTTCTGCAAATATCTCTAGTTCTATCCGTCGTAGCAGCTCGGGGTTGGTCTCAAATGAAAGGTGAGCTCATTTTCCATCGATTCATGGGGTTTCGAATTCAAAAATATCAATTTTTGGGATAGTTATAAGCCAAAAACTGTTCCACAAAACTGTTTCACAAAAATGCCCATAAATACCATAAAAATCGATATTTTTAGATTGAAAACCCTATGAATCGATGGCAAATGATCTCACCTTTCACCTCCCATCGGAATTTCTATGCTACGACAAATAGAACCGAAGATATTCTCAAAAAACTGAAAATTTTCAAAAAAAGGAAGGCTTTTACCCCTCTAAAATGCTCAAGAAAGTCAAAATCACCAAAAAATAAAAAATAAAAATTCCGGCACTTGTTTCCCGTCTAAAATTTCCTCAGCTTTCTAATGGAATCATCAAAAGCAATCTACCACCAGTATTTCTATTAATTCCAAGAGTTTTCCATAATATTTAGATGTGTCCATTTTACCCCTGATGTCCATTTTGCCCCACCTTCCCCTACTAAAAGGAGAAAAGACTGAAGAAATTGAATGAATACTTTCATTCCACTAATTATTCCAATTAAATTATAATTTTTTATAAAATGGATTTACCGGACTGGCGAGAGGACTTGGCTTCAGGACTCCAGCTGGTGGTTTTTTATTAGCATCAAAAGGAATTTGTGGGCTCAATCGCAATTGTCTAAAATATTCAGACGTATGCTGTGCTGTATTTTTCTGCAATACAATTTTCACACGTTTCTTTCCTGATGATGTTACTTCCGGTGTTAATACAGTCTTCGTTGGTGTTTTAAATTGATTTTTTACATTTTCCAATTTGGTTACTACTGGAAGCAACCATGGTATTTTATCCACCTTATTATTTTCATTTGGTGGTGATTTTTTTTCACTTACTTTGACTTTATCCAATTGTGGTACTGTAGCTGGTGTTTTTGGTGATTTTTTTGATTTAACTGGAGTCACAATGGGTGTTGATGGAACTGATGCATCACCTGTTGATACGTTCCATGAATTATTGAGATTGGGCTTTGATTTTTTCGGTTTAATGGAAACTGATGTCTTCTTGAATTCAGCAAAATCGTCAATACCATCGAGAAGTTCACCATTCAGAGCATTCTTCATGCTCTTCAATTTTTTCGTCTTTGTTTTAACTTTGAACTCCTTCTGCAGAGATTTCTTCTTCGGCGAAGGATTATCCTTCTGTTCTTCGCTATCCTTCACTAATTTTTTCGATTTCTTCAATTTTGTTTTTCCAGTTTTTCCAGTTTCTTCAGGGAAATTCGATTCATCAGCTTGATCATCGATTTTTGGCTTTTTCGATGAATTATCAATTATTATTCCATTTTCTTTACGTTTCTTCTTCTTTCCACGTCTCTTCATGGAGTCTTCGTAGAGTTCATCCTCAAATTGAATGAATTTTCTTGCTGCAATCTTCGGATTTGTCTCTGCACTTTTTTTCTGAGGAAGCACCACTTTTTTCACTCCAAGTGGCATTTCACCTTCTGCTAATTCACTAAATTCCTTGATTAATTTATTTATTTTTCTACGTGTTTTCGTGGTTGATAATGGATGAAATTTGTACTGTTTAATTAAATCGGATATTTGCTGAGGATCAAAAGGCACTTGTGGTAATTCTACGTCCACTCTTCCAGCACGTGGATCCATTGCTTTAACTGCACTATTTTCAGCTGCAATTTCTTCGTCAGTATCATCTTCCTCAGGCTCTTCATCTGATAGCTCTACCTTCTTCATTGCGTCTATGTTGCCAGTTGGATATCCAGCCTTGAAAGAAAAATCAAAGAAAATAGTCAGATTAGAATTTTCAACAGGAAAAATATGATAATGACATTTCACACAATCAATTGTGTTTTTCATTTCCATGTTTGGGAATTATTCTGTTGGGATCATGGGACGTTGGGAAAAATTTTATTTAACAATACTAATTAATTGTCAAATGAATGAGTTCATTCAAAAATTAATTAGTATTGTTAAATTAAATTTTTTTCAACCTCCCATGATCCCTAAATAATAATTTGACACAATTTTGTGTCTTTTTTGTAAAGAATTAAATAATTATAAAAATAATTTTTTGGAAAATTTGCACTTACAAATTTTTAAAATTTCTATATGTGCCAATTTTTTTTTTTGTAATTTTTAATAATTTTTTTTTTTTTTGAAAAAAAATTAAATTTATAAATTCGTCAAATGTCTGGTATTTTTAGAATCATGGGAAAATTAGGGTGAAATTGAGGGAATATGGTGAGATGAATTGTCATGAATTCCCACCTTTCTCCAAGCTTCAAATCTCTCCATGTAATCCATTCCTACATCCGACTGGAAGATCAAATACCTGAAGATGTGCTTCATAACATGGCTTATTTGTCTGTCGTCTTCTATAGTAGCCAAATAAATAGCGAATGGTCTCACCATTTCAGTCACAAGATCTCCAGGAATATCTCCTTCACTGACCTGCAAAAAATATGCATTAAATAATTCCACAATATTCATGATACTGAGAATTGCAAAAAAAAAATCACAATATTCTCCTTTCTTCCCAGCAAATAGAACATTTTACAAAGGAAAAAAAAATGAGTACATGCAGAAAATCCAAGAAACTATGAAATTAAAGGTTCTAATAGCTGCTTAGGAAGTAGAAGCTACTCACTCACGTATTTTTTATACCTTTATTTATGAATAATTCATAAATATAGATATACAAATACATGGAGTAAACAGGTACTAGTTCCTGAGCAGCTACTGATTACTTTATCTCAGATGCAAATTTTTTGAACATTTTTTTTACAGACGAAAGTGGGGCGAAATGGACCTGTTTGTTAGAATGATTTGGGATTTTCTAGAGAATAGGCAGCTGTATGAAAAAATTTGAAAAAATTACACAAAAATGAAGACACATTTGAGCATCTTTTCAAATTTTTTCAGATTTTTCCTTCGAGTCCTTGACATCGAAAAAAAATCCTGAATTCTGTTGTTCCAGAGGTCCATTTTACCCCATTCTCCCCTAATCATTTTATTGTTCAAAAAAATCTAGAAAAATCCTCAGATGTCTGTCGACTCCAAAATTTAAAAAATTGTTGATAAAAGCCTCACCTTGGCCAATTCCTCCATATATATCTCAATAACATGAAATTTGAAGCCCAACGTTCCCTTTGGATCCAGCATAGTCTCCTCAACAACTTTGCAAACTTCCTTTGTCCATTCTTCCCTCCAATTTCTCTTTTTGCACATGAAAAATATTTGCCTGAAAATTCTCCTCACCAACATTTGAAATTTATCAATTCTGTACTGATCAATGCCAAACCACTCAGTGCTCAGTGTCTTCATAGTACATTTTGCATAAAGTGCAGCAGTTTCAATTGTCTCGAAGCAGTGAATCAAGTTGCTTATTGATTCAGCCAATTCCTCTTGAACTAGTGGCTTATCAGACATCCACATACAGTAAAAAAGTCCCTTCCAAAGTCTCATAAAATCCGTTTCCGTAAAGACAAATGAACTCTTAGAACGCACTGTTATCCATGATTTCAAATTTTTCAGCATTTTGGCGCGTGCTTTTTTGTCATTGCTGGCTAAAATTCGTGCAAATTTGATTTCTTGAGCAATCAAAAGTGTTTTCTTCTGTTTTGGCACTTTAATTGCCTCATTATTAACGATTTTTTTGCTCTTAACTGGTGAACTTGTGCTTTTTTTGCCAACACGTGCACGTTTTAGCAGTTTTTTCACACCCATTCTCACTTTATCGACGATTTTTTATAGTATTATATATAAAAAATGTTTTAATACACTTTGCAAGTTAATGGAGAATTCGTTTGATGAATAATTAATGTGTTTTCTTCATTGTTGTGGTTTTTTAATCTTTGAAATTGGGAAAATTGGAGGGCAAGAGACACACTGGTCGACAGAGTCTGCTGTCTTCTGTTGCAAAACGTGCGTGGCTACCTAACCTAACTTTTTCCCCTCAATGTTGATATATTTAGTGTTCTACTTTACCGACAGAGGCTGGGGAAAATCTCTTTTTGAACTGTGGACAATAAGGCGGGAAATGGTAATTGGTGATTTTGAATCAATTTTTAGAAGGGATCGATTTTTTACATTTTTACTTAAAAAAAAATTCATTTTTTTGGAAGGAGGGGGGGGGGGGGGGGAGACCTTTGATTCTTTTTCGGACGAAAAATATAGATTTTCTTGTAAAAAGAAATAAAAAAAATAGGATTTCGTCTTTGAATTAAGACTATTTTCCTCAAAAATCGTTTTTTGCAAAAAATCGATTGTTGAAGAATCGATTTTCTCTCAGTGATCGCAGTCTGCAGTAGCGGGAAAATTGATTTTGAAAAAAAACCGTTGACGATGGAGTTTCATATAAATCAGGTAACTTTATTAAAATCATTTAAATATCCAAAAATCCATAATTATTTCAGTTTTAAGGTCAAATTAAACGGGAATATGTGCACCAGATGGATGGAAGCCATTCTCATCAGCTGTGTACTGGACAGTATATTGCTGTCCATCGTGTCCAACAAAACTGAAGCTACCAGCAAGTACAAGGGATGGTATTGGTTTTCCATCCTCATCACGTGATTCCTTGAATGATGCCTGTTCCTGTCTACTCTGTCCATCAGAGAGCTCATAGCCATATGCGTATGCCTGTGGAAGACCATTGTTCTCATGGAGTGCTTCCTTGACTACGACAATCTCCTTGTCCTGTTGATGATGGACTGGTCCAGCCAGAGCAACAGCCACCAGGGCAGCGAGAACGATCATCTGTGGGAAAAAAAAATTGATTTAACACGTTAATTATAGGGAAAAGTGGAGAAAAATGGACCTGATTTTGAAAATCATTTGGGATTTTTTTAGAGAATAGGCAGCTTCATGGAAAAATTTGAAAAAATTATACAACAATGCAGACATATTGGAGCATCTTCTCAAATTTTTTCAGATTTTTCAATCGAGTCCTTGACTCCAAAAAAAATTCCTGAATTACGTTGTTGTTAGGGGTTCATTTTGCCCTATTCTCCCTTACAATTTACGATTATTATCGATTCTAGAATCTTTATATGGGAGCCTTAGGAGTAAAGGGGCGTAAGTGCTATGCTTATATACAGCACTTACACCACTTTGTTTCTAAGGTGATGACATGATACTGGATATAGACATTCCATCATTTTTAGACTTTTCTTTTTTTTAAGGATTATTGAGTAAAATTGGGAAAAAGGTGAAATTTTTCGATGAAATTGTTAATAACAATTTATATAAAATGAAATTCTCAAATCTGATTCAGTGAATCTGTGAAGAGTGTAATGAGAAATAAAATGAGCCCTGGAAATGAGGAATTAATTGAAAATTGAAGAATTTTCATGATTTTTTACGTTTTTTTAATCTTGAAAAAATTGAAAAAATAATGAAAATCTTTCAATTTTCAATTAATTTTTTGTTTCTAGGGCTCATTTTATTTCTCATTACATCCCTCACAGATTCACTGAATCAGAATTGAAAATTTCATCTTGGATAAATTGTTATTGAAGATTTTATACAAAAATTTAGCTTTTTTTCACGATTGTACCTCTCAATCATCCTTAGTAGATAAATTATATTTATAAAAAAAATATGCACATGTAGAAAATGTTCGAATCTATAGGTGCAAATTTTTTAAATATTTTTTTAAAAATAGTTTCTCTCTTTAAAAAAATTAACAAAATTTTCAAATGTCTGCCAATTCTGAATTTTTTTTTCCTCAACAAATAAATTATTTCAAAAAAAAAATGAAAAATCTGCAAATTTAGAAAATTTCGAAAAATTAAAAGTGCAAATTTTTCGAATATTTTTCTTGTAATAATTTATTTGTTTTAAAAAATGCACAGAATCATCAGATATCTACTGATTTCACTTTAATATCACTATCGTAATGATTAATTTTTTTTTTTTAAACACACCATCTTCATGTTGATACGTAGATTTAAATTTGGCTTTGGCTGATTGAGTAGTTGAAAACTGATGTAGAACTGATGGTTCCTATGCACCTTTTATACTCCCAAAAAAAAAAATTCTGAATTTATTAATTCCCCCACTGCTTTTAACATTTAAAATTTTGTAGAATACATTTTTTTATTTCTTTCTCTGCATCATCTTCTTGACATTTCGCCCAAATTCTTCGTGGAGGTGTATATATTTCGTAAGTTTTTTTTTTTTACCATCTCTTTTTCTATTAGAAGACATAATCGGATATTTGTGGTTCATCTGTACCGTTTAAACATGAATTATGCTAATTATGCTGTTAATGACCTATTCTGATGATAAATTCTTGACATTCAATTTTTTTAATGTGAAGAGATACAAATATGTATATATACAAATACATATATACGTATATATATCTCAGTAAGGGTCTTCAACAATAATTTATCTATTTTTTTGACGATTCCATGGACAAACATTTTTTTATCTTTCGAAATCTTGAGAAAAACACGTGAAATATTCATTCACATTTCGTCAATTTCTTCTATAATTCATATTTTATTCACATTATACCTATATATAGGAGTGAGTGGGGCAGAATGGACACTGTTATGAAACGGTTGAAGATGGATTTTTTTTGATGATTCTATTGGAAAGCTGAGAAAATTTTAGCCGGAAAACAAGTGTCAGATGGATTTCTTTCGATTTTTTCGAAAATTCGTTTTTTTCGGCATTTTTGGGGGTAAACCTTTGATTTTTCGAAAATTTTCAGTTTTTTGCAAATATTATTAGTTCTATTGGTCGTAGCAATTCGGGGTTGGTCTCAAATGAAAGGTGAGCTCATTTCCCATCGATTTATGGGGTTTTGAATTCAAAAATATCAATTTTTGGGATTGTTATAGGCCAAAAACTGTTTCACAAAACTGTTTCACGAAAATCCCCATAAATACATTAAAAATCGATATTTTTTAATTGAAAACCCTATGAATCGATGGCAAATGATCTCACCTTTCACCTCCCATTGGAATTTTCATACTACGACAGATAGAACCGAAGATATTCTCAAAAAACTGAAAATTTTCAAAAAAACGAGCGTTTTACCCCTCTAAAACGCTCAAAAAAAACAAAATCGCCAAAAATTCAAAAAAATCAATAACGGCACTTGATTCCCGCTCAAAATTTCCTCAGCTTTCCAATGGAATCATCAAAAACAATCTACAGCCAATATTTCTAGTGATTTCAAAAGTTTTTTATAATATTTGCCTGAAAATTTAAATGTGTCCATTTTACTTCCCCTATATATAGGGGAGAATGGGGTAAAATGGACCTCTGCAACAACATAATTCAGGATTTTTTTTCGATGTTGAGGACTCGAAGAAAAAATCTGAAAAAATTTGAGAAGATGGTCCAATATGCCTTCATTTTTGTCTAATTTTTTCAATTTTTTTCATACAGCTGCCTATTTTCTAGAAAAAAATCCCAAATCATTCTAACAAACAGGTCCATTTCGGCCAAATTTTCCCCATATCTATACCTATATCTCTTCTTTATCCACCAAAGTAATCCGAGAGCAACTGCAATTTCAACAATTCCATTGTTGAATCTCGTGAATAATTGGAAAAATGCTGTGACGTAGTCATTTAAAATGAAAAATGAGCTGAAAAGTGATTGATTGACTTTTTATGAAGATTTCTTGAAAGAAAAAAAAGATGATCATAGTAACTCCATCATTTTACCATAATTCCCACAATGATTACGAATTTTTTATGCTTCAAGTTCCAACAAATCGTCTAATCTCAGTTAAAAAAAAAAAAAATTATATTCTCGATGACCTTTCGCATCAAATTAAATCATCTCTACCCGTCTTTGAATGAATTACCATTTTTTCTATCATATTTGATTTTTCATTCCCCTCTCATTATTTAATATGATTGAGATATTTACGGAAGAAGACGATGCAATTCAAGTTATTGAATAACACAGAATTGGCCATGAAGTAAATTAGCTCTATTCGAATTTTACCGTTCGATAAAAAAATTATTTCTACATTAGTAATTCCATTGAGAAATGATCAGATAGATTAAATGAATTTTACCAGAATAGGAAATCATCAAAAAATCCAAAGGAATTTCTCGTTTAAAAATTAAATTTGAAGATTAATGCTCAGCTTAAGAGAAAAAGATCGTTCGATGACTTCATGGAATGTCTCCTTGAATTAATTCAGTAGTAAATCCATTAAAAAAACGAGATTTTGAATATTTTTTCATCGATTTTTCGAAAATATCACATCATCTTCATCATTACCACTTTAATAATGAATAATAATGAATTAATTTTTACAGAAAAGACTGGGGCGAAATGGACCTCCAGGATAACATGATTCACGATTTTTTTTCGGAGTGAAGGACTCGATAAAAAAATCTGAAAAAATTTGAGAAGATGCTCCAATATATAAATATTTTCGGTAAATTTTTTCAAAATTTTTGAAAAAGATTTTCACTATTACAAAAATGTTTTACAAAAGTTTTAAGGGTTTTAAGGGAACATAATTCAGGATTTTTTTTCGAAGTCAAGGACCCGATTGAAAAATTTGAAAAAATTTCAATAGATGCTCCAATATGTCTACATTGTTGTACAATTTTTTCAAATTTCATCATGAAGCTGCCTATTCTCTAAAAAATCCCAAATGATTTTAACAAACAGATCCATTCAGCTCCACTTTCCCCAATAAAAATTTCTTCAAAATTTCATAAAAAATTTGGAAAATTCTGAAAAATCTCAAATATTCCAATAAAATTGATTGTTATCATGTATATAGGCGCAATTTCCAGTCTGCATTCTCAAGGTAATCATGATTGCAAGGTAAAAATTGAAATAACGCAGTATTTGGTAAATCAGGTAACATTTATTCGAATTAAAAAAAAAAGTCCATATTGTATCGTTATTTCAGTTGCAGACTAAATGGAATTAAGCAGGAAGATGTGCTCCAGATGGATGGAATCCAGTCTCATCAGCTGTGTACTGAACAACATATTGCTGTCCATCATTGCCAACGAAGCTGTAGCTACCAACAATTTGTAGTGCCTGTGCTGGTTTGCCCTCTTCATCAACAACATCCTTGAATTGTGCCTGTTCTTGTCTGCTCTGTCCATCAGACAACTGATATTCATAGCCATAGCCCTGTGGTAAACCAATATTGTCATGGAATGTTTCTTTGACAACGACAACCTGATCTTGTGGATTGGGCTGAAGTGGTCCAGCAAGTGCAACAGCCACGAGGGCAGCGAGAACAATCATCTGTACAGAAAGTGAGAAAAAAAAATATAATACAATTCAAATTTCACAAATTAATTTTCACATAATCCATTGAACTTCAATTGAATTCAATTAATCCAAATAAAATTGTGATAATTTTTTTTTTCTATTTTTACAGATAAATAATCAACACACACCATCTTCATGCTGATATTTTTTTTTTTGAAGGAACAAGTGACTGTTTTCGTCGTTGCCAAAAAACTGGTGTCGAATGGTGGTCCAACGTCTGCTTTTATACTCCCAAAAAATCGATTAAATCGATTCCCCACTCGTACGTATTTTTCAATCTCCTTTTTTTTTTCTTACTCTTCTCTTGCTCTCTTCTTTTTTTTTTTTTTCGAGCCCATCCTCCAGACATACCGCCGAAATTCTCCAGAGAATTGCTATTTCGACATCGAGCAGAGAGAGAGAGACCCCACCTCTCTCTTTCACCCACCACCTGAAAAAAAATGAAGAGAAGATGAAAAGAAGATGAAAATAAGAAGAAAAAAAAAAGGTAAAAAAAACTGTAAACGACACAGAAAGATGATTGGCATACGTGCTCGATCTCTTTTCAAAGTCAGAAAAAAATTCATTTGACTAAAACTCACGTGTAGGCTTTTTTTTTCTTTCTAGGCATGTGTTACACCTATCAATGGATGGGAAGATGAAGAAAAAAAATGAAAAAGGTGAAAAAAAGAACTTTCGATACTGTTACGAATGCCAAATGCGTGACACGTAACGACATAGCTTGTGGTTTAGAGAGAGATTTAATTCCATGAAATTTCATTGACTCAGCAACTTTTATTTTAGAAATATTATTTCTATAATCACTTTTTTTTTTTTTAGAAATGATACAGTTGTTTATGAAAGACATTTATTGGATGTGCAATTGCTAATTAACTATAACTATAGATATAGACATAAATATTTGCAAATGTTTAGAATTATTTCCTCAATTTAATTCGATGAAAAAACGCGGGAAATTGAATCATTTCTTCTGAAAAAAGTTATTTATTGAATTTTCAATTTCAAATGAGAATTATTGAATTTCTATTGATTTTTATTAATTAAAATGATACAACAGGTACTTAAATTATTATAATTAATGTTTTAATTTGATAGAAAATGATAGAGTGAGTGTTTCAGTAATAATTTTTGAGAAAAATTTTCATTTAACTAACAAATTCAAAGAAACCAGTTTTTTTTTGTCTCGAGGGATAAGAAATGGAAAAATTAATAAAATGAGCTATTAAATGCAATTACAAGTGTGGTAAAGGCACTTTAATGATTGATATAATCTTGCAGAATTATCGGACACCCTTCCAAGCCAAGGCACCACTACATCAAATAGCATTCCATGTTCAGGTGAATCGAAATGAGCCAAAGTGAATGAATGTCACGAAGCAAGAAAAGGAGAAGAAAAATATTCAAATAAAAAAAAATGATGATGACGATGAGAGCGAGAAGAGGATTTTTACCTTGTGCGCAAGATAAAGAAAGTAGAAGAGAAGAGAAAAATTACGTAAGACATGGAGGCGCTTGCTAATATGCTAATGACTCCATCGATATTATCCAAAGTGAGAGTTCAACGTTTTTTTTTTGTTTCTAGAAGAAGTGCGCGGGTGGTAAAGGGTAAAGACAACATGTGTGTCTATGATGAAGTAAAAATTGAAAAAAAATTCGTATTTTTCCTTTGATTTTCGTTGATTCCTTAGAAGAAAAAAATCAATTTCGACTATCGAAAAAATTTTCGATTCGAAAAACATTCGATGAAAGGGAAAAAATATAGGGGAGAATGGGGTAAAATCCAGGATTTTTTTTCGATGTTAAGGACACGAAGGAAAAATCTGAAAAAATTTGAAAACATGCTTCAATATTTCTTCGTTTTTGTATAATTTTTTCAAATTTTTTCATAAAGCTGCCTATTCTCTAAAAAAAAAATGCCAAATTTTTCTAATAAACATAGCCATTTTGCCCCACTTTCCCCTGTATTTTTATGAATCTTTTCACTTTATTGAGATATCTGAAAATTAATTATTCATAACTATGCAGAAGACACTGAAGAAAAAATAAAGTGAAGCAATAAATCAATGAGGAAGAAAAAAAAATGAAGAAAAAAACAATTTCGATGAAATCTTGGTAAACCTGAAACACCATCCAAGAATTCTATAAAATTGCGTAATAACGAATGGTGGCCTGTGTATATTTTCTACCCTACGTTATACACAGCTTTAAATGTCACCACACCGTTACCATTATCCATTGCAGATAGAATAAGGTATTAAATTCTCTAAAGAAATCCATCTGATTCTTCTCCCCCTATCTATTGCAATGTTAAAAAAAAAAAAAAAGAAGAAGAAGAAAGAACGAAGAAGATGTGTTTGCTATGAATTTGCCCTTTAGCAGTTCAAATCAATCCTCTTCAGTATCAATCGTGCAATTTGCCTTTTTTCTTAAATGCAGAATCTTAGAATTCATTGAAGAATTTTTTAAGAAAAAAGAAACAAATAAAAGAGGATAAAAAACGAAAATCATAGGGAAGAAAAAACGATTGCGTGCATGAAATTGCCCCACTTGAAACAATGGTTCTTCTTTTTTTTTTTTTTTTTCCTTAAAAGCCAGCAACTTCGGAATGAAGTGAAGCTATAATTGTAAATTCACTGGAGCTGGACATGCAGCTTCCGGAGAATGAGGATTCTTCTAAACACAACAGCATCATTGCGAGATTTCTTTTTCCTCTCTTTTCCCTCTTCTTTGCTTTTAATTCTTCACATTTTCACAATTATCTTGGCATGTATTTGTATGTCAAAGGATGCTTCAACTTCAACTCTTTTACTTCATCTTCACGTATTTCTTCTTTCTTAATTTTATGTAAAATCTCATGTTTGTTTCTCTTTTTTTTTCGAAGGGATTTTATAAAAGCCGCAGTCGGCGCATCTTCAAATGGCAAGGTCATCATCGAGGCGGTATGGGGAATTACGTAAGCAGCAAACTTTCCTCGTGGCTTTGCCAATGTATCAGACCCTCGGGGCTTCAAATGTGCGGTAAGGATAGAGAAAGAGAGGTAGAAGAAAAAAAAAAAGAAGAATTTACCGTAAAATTTGAAATGTCACAGTGCGCGGCAAGGACGTGCAGATGATTTGCCTCTTTTTTTAATTTTTTTAAATTTTAAATAAATAATCACGAATAAAATTAACGACTCCAGGTATTTTCTTTATTTCCATGAATAATTTATCTACAATTTTCATAATAATAGAGAGAGACAGAGATAAAGAAAGAGAGAAAATCCCCTTTTTTTCGATATCATTAGGTAGTTTTAATATCAAAATATTAAAATATTACGAAATTTCACGATCAACTCATTAATTATGTGCATTTTACAGATTTTTCATGGCGTTATCCAGTCAAATAGTATCTCTGATATGTCAATTGATGAAATGGACCTGTGGTGATGGCTTTTTAGACGGCTTTTAAACTTTCTAAGGCGCGTCAACCCGTGATACTCTTTTTCCCGGGTCATAGGTTGAACAGATCCCTCTGGTATTATACACACAGGTAAAAGAGGAACACACAGAGAGCCCTGACCCAATGTGTCGACAAATGCGCTCTTTCGAAATTCCTCTTCTTTCTTTCTCTCTCGCAAATCCATTATGACGATTTAAACTTCTTCATTTCTATGATGGCTTTTGATTTTTTTCTTTATTTTCTCTTCTTTTGTAGTTGGAATGATGGTGTTGATGATTCAATTGAGGATGATTACCTCGCAATAGTGCGGGAGAATTTGAATAGCCGATGAATTCAACGACTGATTGATGTAAGTGTTTTAATTCTTTTGAAAGAAGAAGAAAAAGTCGTTATTGCAAATAGAGAAATTGAGGTATTATCATTTTCAAATAATGAAATTAATGAAAAAAAAAAGTGCAGATAATGAGAAAAACTGCGAATTATATTTGTCAATTCTTATATTAAGATACTTCTTAATTTAATGATTTTACATGGGATAATAAATTTTCAATTGAATATAGGGAATGTTGAATCATGTGTTGGAGGGTAAAAGATGTGTCTTTTATCTAAACACCTGGGGGCCACAATTGCAGTATTGGAACGTCAAACAAGGTATTAAAGTAGTGGAGGATGCACCTGGATGACTTGTAATCCTCATTGCACATCTAAATGAGTAGTGGTGGGGGGAATTTATACTGAGATTTTCCGAGTATATAAGGTATCTTCTCTGCTTCATTTCTCTGTACTGGTTAGTGTTACAAGCATTACAAAGTTATCAATTTTTTTTGTTTTCTGTTATTTCTAATTATTTGTGTCTTCTAAAAACGAAGAAAAGCCAATTGGATAATTTTGTTTATTTCAAAACGCAATCATGAGTAAAACGGTGGGTTTTTATATTTCTTCATCTTTTTTTTTTTTTCATTTTTTTTCTCAATATTATAAATTTCATGATAATTCGATAATTTTATTTCCCTTCTCACGGATTTTCAAAGAATTTCATAAAGAAAAAGGCAATAAACACTCGTCCTTCGAAATTATTTCGAGAAGGTCCCTTAAGTGGCCATCATCAAAAACTCATTCTTTTTCATTTTTTTTTTTTTTAATTTTTGTTTTTGCGCAACAGTGAAAGTGAAGACTTCTTCTCGTTTTTGCTTATGTTTCTTTTTTCTTCTCTCTTAATTTTATGGATGCTTGAGGCAATCGATAATGGAATTATCATAATTCCAGTGAATTACTCAGCTTCATCACTTCGTAAAGTTTAAAAAAAAAAAATTAAAGAAAAATCTAAAATATTAAGAGATATAAATAACAATTTCAGATAGTTCTTCTGTTGGCTTTGATGGCTGTCACAGCTTCTTTTGCTGCACCACAGGGTAATCCAGTGACAATTGTTAGACAAGAGGAGAACAATAGTATTGGAGTTGGTGGCTATCACTTTAGTTATGAGCAGAGTGATGGACAAATGAGAGAAGAAACAGCTGAATTGAAGAATGAAGGTACTGAAAATGAAGCTATGTCTGTTGTTGGAAGCTTCCAATTTGTTTTGGATGGTAAAACATACAGGGTAGATTATACTGCTGATGAAACTGGATATCATCCAAGAATAACGCTACAGTAAAGTTAATCGACAGTTTAATGAATTGATTTTAATGAGATAATTTCATTTAATAAAAAAATGAATGTCTATTGCCATCTAATCACAAGAAGATTAACGATGAATTTTATTCGATTGAATTGTTTTGTATTCGTTATGAATGATAAATGGATATTTTATTGAATGCATTTAATTTTTTATCATTTCGTAATTATGTAATCATATAATTAAATAATGATTTCCTTCCTTTAGTCCCTTTAAAAAAACAAAAAAAAAAATTGATCCATGATAAGTGGGCGATGGAAGATTTTTTTTTTCGTTTTCTTCTTCTTTTACAATCAGAGGGTTGATTTATGTCTCTACTACTGCATCTTCATAACCGATAATTAATTTTTCGCTCTTTCGCAATAGACAATAGTGTAGAAACAGATGAATCCCTGTGTTTTAATTTCGTTATTTCACTCTACTTGAAATTTCTACGCAATTTCATGAGTTATTTCTTCTCGTGAAATTTTTGTTTTCTTTCGTTGTTTCTTTATTCTCAAACGCAATTATTCAATCTTCTTTCTTCTTTCACCTTGGCTACAAGAAGATTCTAAAACAATGACTTTAATCTTCTCTTTTATTGCGGTTTTCAAATATTTACGTATCTCTGTGGTTTTTCTGACACTTTAACTTTAATCGGATGATGACAACACATTAGAAAATTAATGTTGTCACAGATTATTACATTCTTTAATTATGCTATTAACTGTACTGTAATTTTTTCATACAGTTTGAAAGTGCGAAACTACTAATTTTCACTTTTGTTGGCAAATAATGTTATTTCTTGAATTTTTTTTTTTTTTTCAATTAAAATTGCATTCATACTTCTTCACTTTAATGCTCATAAATCTTGGCTTCATTAGCATCAATTCATCTGTCTAAAGTGAACTTTGTTAATTTTACATTCATGAATGAACGCTCTACTCTCACAATTTTGAGCATTCACTTGCATTTTTATTTTTGTTCGCAAATAATTTTGTGTCCTCTTAATTAATTCATTATTAATTATTTAAAAAAAAAATGTTTAAAAATTATTACAAACAATAAATAAATTGCGCGTAAAATAAATGTTATGGTAATTTTATTGTTCATCATCTGAATACAGATATATATAAAAAAAATGTATTTTTTATAACTTTATAAAAAAGAATTATAAAGAAGAAAAAAAATAAAAGAAAAAGATTGTTAGATGTGCGTACAAGTGATACAACACGTGTACATCGAATAATCTATGATAAATACTGTTACGTATATAAAGGTAGTTAATCATTTTATCATTTGATATTTACAATAATTGCATTATAATTCAGCAATTTTCATCGAGTATTGAAATCTAATGAAGAAAGAAAAAAATATCATTAATGACCATAATTCATATATATTTTTTTTTTCATCATTCAAATTCAAAGAGAAAAATTTTTCTAATACGTAAACATTTTATCTAATCCTTCATTTTTCCTATTTTCCAATCGAATTCTCGCTATCAATCAATAACTATGTAATTCAATTATATTAGTTAATTTTATAGAGAATAAGTGTATTGTGTCATGTAATTAAAATATTAATTTATCAATATGCCGATGACATTCCGCCCCAAGCACGTATCAAATTTAGCGTTTGATTCAATTTTGAACACCACTCGAGACGTTCTTCTTTAGTATCAGCTGATATTAGATGTCTGATTGTCGTCAACGAGCCATTACGAACAACAGTCAAGCTCTCAGTATCCCCTGATTGTGCTGGTCTAGTTGTCTCCAGCAGGAATGTATGTGGCCTAGCACAAATGTCCCTCGAAACAAGTCCAACATTTGTCGTAGAAACACCCTGAAGTTCCAGACTTCCAATAGGCGTTTTCTTTCTCTCATCATCAGGATACTTCCAGTAGGATAAAGTATCACCCTTCAAAAGACACCACCTTCTATGCCATGCTCCAAACCCAGAGACATCCTCGAACATCGTTAAAAATCCACGATGCTCAACAGAAACAGATAATTCACAAGAAACGTGCATCTGTAATTTGCCCTCAAGCGGTGAATTTCTCGGCACTTTATTAAGTGTAAATTGCTGTCTTGTCACTTCCTTGAGACTAAAAACGACGTATCCACTCAGTGTAAAAGCAGGTGATCGCACAGCAGCTGGACCAGCCGGTGACTGTATAGAAGGCATGACTAACCGACTTTCCTGTTTCAAAAATTTCTTCGGAGTTTTATTGACTCCCTTTTTTCCACCACCACCACCACCTCCACAATGTCCACCATTGTGAATATGATATTTAACCTCGTGCGGTAAAATTTCAGCTCTTGTCTCGAGTGAATACACCTCCATTGTTATCTTGAAATCACTGTAAAGATCCTCGAGCTTCAATGTCGATGGAAATCTGATGCATGAGTCACCAGATTCAGTCTGTACTACTGGAGTAGCAATGACAGTATCGAGATGACGAACGAGACAGAGAAAATGCAGACGTATATCAGCATCCATGGACCTCAATTGATCTTTCTTGAGAGGAAATGTGATAGCTGAAATTGTCAATGAACCACTCTCTTGAACCTCTGAAGCTCCAGGAACAGCTGGTCTCAGTGAACCTTCTACTTTGAGCCGCTGTATCTCGTTAAGTGCGGCCTGGCGTTTGTGCGTAGCAACGAGAAGCAATCTTTCACCCTCCACTTGTTCCCTGGACCCACTGAACTCAACTGTTGCACTGCACAGATTGAGAGCCTGGCTGGATTGTCCAATGATGGTTTGCTGCTTGCAAACTTCATCCATAAGCTGTTTTATCTTCTCTGCAACCAATGTTGCCTCTTGCTTCTCAGTGTCATGAGCCTGATACTCTTGATTCAGATCGATTGTCCTGGATACTGATCTAACTGGCGTTTTTGGGGTTTGCGACTGCTGACGACGATAGAGACTGACACTGTGCATTAGAGGAATCCTGCTGTCACCCTCGACTATGTACTGATCATCTCTGCGTTTTGGCGATGGCGTTATCTTAATTGGCGAACGATAAACAGAGCCTTGAGTGTATTTAAAACTGTTTGACGTCATTGATGGACTTCCGGTATGACGATTCTGCTTTGGAGGCGTTGGTCCATGATTTGCATCCTGAAGTGCCAAACATTCATCGAGATACTCGTCCATTTCCTCGAGTACTGAAATATCAGACGTTGAACTCTCAGCATCCGATTCAATCATTCTTTTTTTATTGATATTTTGACTTGTAACTGCACGTAAAATACTTGTTTCAAAGCTCGTATTGCCTTCATCGTAGTTTGATTCGTCGTCCTGATAACAGTCAGTATCATCCTCGTCAAATGTTGCTGTTTCTGCCTCGGTTGTAGCTACTGTATACTCCGTATCAGTTGTCTCAGTTTCCGAGGATTCTATGTTCGTTAGATCGGGATAAAGATTTCCAGGTTTTGGGGGCGATACTTTTATTCGTTTAACGTCAGAGAATATTGCTTTGTACTGGTTTTGAGCAGTGGCAGTAGATTGCGGGGGTGTACCAGCTACTTGACGTTTTCCTGAGGATACACGAACTGGAATTGGCTCAGTTGGAGCGAGATTTGTGGGCATTGGGGGTGCAGGAGGCACGTGATCCTGTAGAAAATCCAGGGATTAATACAAATTTATTGATAATGAGTTTTTAATAATTGACGAGGCTAGATGTACTGAAGTGCCTTTAATTAAAATTAATGCATGAGTTCTATATTGCATATTAGTGTCTTCAAGTGTCATTAAAGTGTACGTAATTTAATGGGGGAGACCGTAGTAAAATGAACATGCACTGAGAAAAAAAATTTTCGTGAGAAAATTTACTTGGTTAAAGAAAATCTACTTCACTCCAGAAAATTTTAATATATATAGATAGAAATTGTGAAGAAAAATTTTGTTATAAGGCAATTTCCTTGCTACAAGATTTTTTTTTCTCAGTGTGTAAGATAAAATGATTCGAGATTTTTTTTAAGATCGGCGACTTCTAGTAAAAATCTGAAAAAATTCACCAATGATGGAGACATATTGGAGCATCTTCTCAAATTTTTTCAGATTTTTCCATAGAGTTCTTGACGTCGAAAAAAATTCCTGAATCATTTTGCCAAAGAGGTCCATTTTGCGCTGTTCGACTCTATGTATTCAAAGGGCTTGTTAAAAATATGGAAGAGGCACTGCTGTACCTCCAGCCCTGTCGTTAAATAATTGAACGCAATCATTTCATCCGTTTCAAATGCTATCTAATTGAATTTAAATGAACTAAATACGTTCAATATGCTCATTTCACACGATTGTACCCTCGAAGCATGGTTTACCGTAGCCGGAGTTGGTTTTACTGGGCAAACCGGTGAATTCTTGGGTGAAGTATTTGTACCAGATTCTGAATTTTTACGAATACAGGAACCAGCAGCTGCTTGTGCTACTTCTTTATTTTTGTTGAAGCGACATCGAAGCATTTCCAATTCTTTTTGCCTCTCTGCTTGGCTGTCCCGGACAGTATCATTCTCCAATTCCTGTTTGTTGAGGCCCTGCTCGAAGAGATTCCGATTGGCAAAGATTCCTTTTCCCACGCGATTTTGCCTATCTGAAACAACTAATTTAAAAAAATGATGAATATCGTATAAATTTCGTCGAAAAATCTTCCTTCTCGCTCAATTCGTGGAAAATAATATTTTTTAATATTTAATTAATCATTTTCATATGGAAAGAGAAGTCTTAAAAAAAAGAGGCAGGAAAAAATGAGTTATAATCACCTGAATTAAGATTAGATGATGATTTTTCTTTCTCCATCAGCTTCTTGGTTGGAACTGATGAACTGAGCGGTGCCTTTGGAATTAGTGCCTCTCCCTTGTTTTTCTCGAACAGTGCCAATCTCTCCGACAACGTCATCTCTGCTGGATCCTTCGTCTTGGTAGCTACACTTTTTGATTCAAACAACGAAGCTTTGCTAAGAACTGAACCTGATGATTGTACCGTACTTTTAGGTGAACCATTGTAACCACCAAACCTGCTTCTCCCGTTATTGATGCCCTTGGTGCTCTTCTCCGGTGTCTTTGAGTACGGTGATCCATTTCCCGGGCTCTTCGTTGATGGCGATGATTGGCTCTTTGCTGCAGCTGTCGTTGTCCCTTGATTCTTCTTGGATTGAACATCTCCTCTCTTCGGCGAAGCATCTTTTTTATCCTGGGAACAATTCTTGTAGTCATACACGAGACGCGAATTGCTTTTAGTACGAGTATAGCCTTGAGCCTCCTGAAAAAGTTTTTCCCCAAATAATTTAAAACTTTTTCCAGGATTTTTACGCAAATAATCTTTACTTAAGGCAGACCCCTTTACTTGAGGGGCAAAATGGACTTGAACTGTCGAAATGATTTATTTTTTCGAGAATGAAGCTACGAAAAATTCTGAAAAAATTCAGCAATAATCTACATATTTTGGAGCATCTTCTCAAATTTTTTCAGATTTCTTAGTCCTTCACTCAGCGAAAAAATGACTAGATTATATTGCAACATGGGCCTATTTGGCCCCACTCCACCCCTAAATTGTTTTTTTTTTGTAAAAAAAATACTTTAAAAATGAAATTTCATCAATGAATGAGTGCTTTGGTTTTTCTTGTACTCATCACTTGATTTTTCGTTTCTAGTATAATGAAAAATCTTTATAACACTCTTCAAACCAATAAAATTCACTTTATTTCAAATAATTTGAAATTAACCAAAATTTTTTAGTAAATTTGATATTTTTACCAAATTTTCGAAACATTAAAAGTCAGTTTTATTTCAAAAAATTTGAAGATTTAAAATTTACCAATTAGAATGAAATTAAAATTTACCAAGTTCTCTAGAACTGCTTTGTCCCATTTAATTCTCGTTGGACTGTCAATTTTTTTGTTATTAGCATTGCTCTTCCATCTGCTGCAGCCACTCGTACTTGGCTGTGGATCAACTGCTGCCTTGACTTGCTCATTCATTTTGGCCTGTATCTTCTCAGCCTTAGTCTCGCCCTTTTTCATCAATGTTGGATGTGACAAATCATCCTCCCAATTGTTAATAGTCGAAGCCAATGCAGCTAGTCTGTCCAATCTTGCACCACGTTTTGGATGCTTTGATTCTGTACCATCTTCAGCTGAAAATTTTTCCTCTGTACGATGAATTGGTGAGCTCAATTCACGACTACTGTCGTCTGAGTACAATTTTCCAAGTCTTTGGAGCTTTGATCGAACATTTTTCGGCTGATTTTCTCCATTTTCATCGGTTGAAGTGATTTCACGATTATTTGGTTCATCGTGAGCCTTGTTACGTGTCTTTACGACACTATCTCCTGAATCTGAAGATTCCTGGACCACAATTTTGTGAGGTTTTCTTGTTTCTTCGACTGAAAACAAGTGAATAATAGTATTAATCGAGAGGAAGTTTCCCCACAAAATATGAAATTTCTTTATAAAAATTTTTTTATGCACACACAGACATGAGCTAAAAATATCATTTGCTCTCCATTTAGACCATTTTAAGTATCTTCTATTAAAAAAATTACAATTGAAAATTCTGATGATTACATAGCTTCCCTTTGGAAGCAAAAGAATAAAGTGAAAGGAATCAGTGAGGATTAGAGAGATGAGATGAGAATGGAGTTCAGAGCAATGCTTTGCAAAATTCCATTGTCTCTTTCTAGTGAATAGAAAATATAGAAAGAACTCACTTGAAGCTTGTAAAGCATTAATCGCATTAGCGTCTTTTAAAGGACTCCTCCTTGGTTTAACGTCATGACCAGCATTAGACAACTTTGTATCCAATTTTTCTCTCCTTGCTTTCGCACGTTCCAGCATACGCTAAAGAAAAAATTGCCATTGAAATAAAAAAAAAGGGAGAATTTCAAATAATTTATATCCACTATCTTACTGAAAAATGGAGAAATAAAAATTCAATTGAGTTTCAAAAAAATGAGCTTTTAATTAAATTATTTCTTCAAATACAAAATAAAAAGAAATATTGGGGAAAAAATGCAATTAAAAGGCAAAAAAATGAAATTTCAATTAAATATGTTTTTTAGTTACAGAAATTAAATGAACAAGGATTTTTAGATAATTCATATCCACTATTTTACCTAAAAATTGAAGATAAAAAAATTCAATTGAGAGCTAAAAGAATGGCATTTTGATGAAATAAACCTTTTATTGAAAAAAAAAATGAAAAAAAGGAGATTCTTAAATAATTTATATCCACTATTTTAACTAAAAATTAAAGAGAAAAAAACAATTAAAAGCCAAAAAAAAGGCATTTTGATTAAATAAATCTTTTATTTAAAAAAATGGAAAAGAAAGAGATTTTTGAATCATTTATATCCATCATTTTACCTAAAAATTAGAGAAGAAATAAATAAAATTAAGAGTAAAACAAATAAATATTCAAATAAATCATTTTTCTAAAGAAAAAAAGAACAAAAAAATATTTTAAAAAATATTCAAAGCAATTGCGTCTTACCTGAGTGAATGGATCCATTGTGTATAGAAACTAAAAGAGCAAAAAAAAACCGAAATAAATTCGAACTTCTCCGACTTTCACTGCTTCCTTAGTCAAGCCAATAGCCAAATAAATCGCCAAAAATCCTTATGAATTGTGTATCTCCACCCTCGAAATGACCGTTTGAAACTCAATGACTCACTGCTCCAATGCCAAACGACACAGCATGAATGGGCCAAAAAAAACGAGATAACCGAAAAATTGTCACCGTTGACGACCGTTGAGTTCAAATGCAACCGCCATGTCAAAATTCAACGCCAAATGATAAATGCAATTGTATTTCTCTTTATTTCTCAAAATTCCTCAGCAAATTATCATGAAATTCTCACAATTACTAATGTAAAAAGGTCAATAGATGAAAATACTATTGATTTACGATTACTTTTATTATGTTTATTGACAGTTTTATTAGTTTGAATGTTTTGTGTGAAAAAAATGTCACTTTTTTTTTAAATGTAAAAAACGAAGCGTCCACGAGTGGCGTGTGAGTGGCGTAAACAGCGTCCAACCAGAGAACAGCTGGGGACTAGTAGAGGGGAGAGTCGAGATGTGTTTTTCTCATTCTCTCCGATTCGTTCAAAAAAAAAAAGTGCACAATGGCGGGAAAAGGTGGCACGAGATGGCAAAGACATTCTACGTTTCTCTTTGTATTCCTAATATTATTATTATTATTTTTTAAGTGATTAAATGCGTCAATTATCACTCTTCTTATCTTCGAAATTTGTCTTGAAGTGCAGATAATTGCTGCAAATGTGTCTGTAAATCACTGTTCTGTGAGTAATTGAGAAGTGGAAGGTTATTTTGTAAAGGTCAGTATAGTTTTGAACATGTTTTTTACATCTGAAAATTTTAGGGATTTTTTCAAAAATAAATTAATGAAAAAAAATATTGTTAGGGGGAGAGTGGGGCAAAATGGACACTGTAATGAAACGGTTAGAGATGGATTTTTTTTGATGATTCTATTGAAAAGCTGAGGAAATTTTAGCCAGAAAGCGAGTGTCAGATGTATTTTTTTTTTATTTTTTGGAAAATTCTATTTTTTTGGGCATTTTTGAGGGGTGCCAGCCTTTGTTTTTTTGAAAATTTCCAGTTTTTTACTAATATCTCTGGTTTTATTGGTCGTAGCAATTCGGGGCTGGTCTCAAATCAAAGGTGAGCTCATTTCCCATCGATTTATGGGGTTTTGAATTCAAAAATATCAATATTTGGAATAGTTATAGGCCAAAAACTGTTTCACAAAACTGTTACACAAAAATGCCCATAAATACCTTGAAAATCGATATTTTCAAATTGAAAACCCTATAAATCGATGGCAAATGATTCCACCTTTCACCTCCCATCGGAATTTTTACGCTACGACAAATAGAACCGAAGATATTCTCAAAAAACTGAAAGTTTTCATAAAAAGGAAGGGCTTACCCCTCTAAAATGCTCAAAAAAGTAAAAATCGTCAAAAAATCAAAAAAATTAATTCCGGCACTTGCTTCCTGCCTGAAATTTCCTCAGCTTTCCAATGAAATCATCACAAACAATCGACCGTCAATATTTCTATTGATTTCAATATAATAGAGAAAAAAATATTGATGCATTGAGTGAAGCATTAAATGAATCATCACTTTTCATCATCAAATATAAATTTTATTAGCTAAGAACGAATACACAAGTGCTTTTCTTACATATGCAACTTAGTTATGAGGTTCTTCATTCATTATTCCTTCGTGTGTTCCTTGATCCAATCAAGATAATAATAAACCTTTACAAAAACATCAGGATAACCTCTAGCACAGATTTCACCCCAGGATACGATACCAATCTGAACTCCATCAGCTACAAGTGGACTACCAGAATCACCCTGAAAGTCAATTGACGTTGATGATTATTTTGTAAATTTTGCTACGAATCATTAGAAGCAAAAATAGCAAGACTTACAGGGCACATGCCCTTTCCAAATTCGGCCCGAATACAAATTTCACCCTCAGTCACTAATGGGAGAATTGATCGACACATAGATTGATCATAAATCCGAGAATTTAATTTTTGGAGAAGTGTTGGGAATCCGGTAGTGTCCTGAAATAAGAGCAAATAATTGACATAAAATCTGCTAGAAAATTGAATTTCTATTTAACATACCCCGGACCATCCCCATCCACTGAAAACGACTGGATAACCGTGCTCTTTGATGTCTTTTGTAGGCAATTCAATTGGCTGAACTTTTTCGTTGAATACAATATCTTCAGTTGTCCTTAGCAATACGATATCCCTTTCAGCTATTTCAGAATCATCATCGTGTGATATAAATCGTTCAATTTCATAAAGAGTGCCACCTTCTTTCACTGAGTTTGTACCAACAACGACTGTGAAATTTGATGGTCCCTCGCTAGAAATATTAATTAGTTAAATTACTTTCAGATAGATGATAAATCAGGGAAAAGTGATGATTCTGATGAAATGGGTAATGAAAAAAAAAAAAACTATCTCTAATATTTTCACTGATTTCTAGCGATTTGCATGATATGAAGCACTCTTGTGGCGTCTTAAACCCACTTTCTCCATGCTATTGAATTTGAATTGTAAGAAATTACTATTTAACGCAGTGTGCAGCAGTTAAGATGTAACGCTTGTTTATAATTGAACCCCCACATTGATGTTGTCTGCTATGAATCCATTGCAGGGATACTTGATAAGGAAATTCTCCATCTTCAGCAACTTCACCTCCCTCAATTCGTTGAAAAGGAAGAGCTATCGAAAAGGTTTGAATTTAATGTTTGAAGAAAATGTTGAAACAATTTCCTGCCCAGGAGAAAATGTTTGGATCTGATCAGATCTAATTAGATCTGATAAGATCTGATTTGATCTAATCAGATCTGAACATTTTTTCCTGGGTGGAAAGAATAGTGGTATAATAACTCACCGTTTGTCACAAAGACGCCAATAATGTTTATAAAAATGAAGAACTTCATGATGGCACGAATGTACTAATTGTAATCATGATTGTAGAACATTTCGGCTTTTATACTTTTGTATCACACGTGATAGACTTCAACACATGATAAATGAGTTTATCGTAGAAATTATTCTTCGAATTACCGTATACGTGATTGATCAGTGATAAAAATGTGATATTCTTCCACGAATTTCAAATACTTGTTATAGGGGAGTGGGGCAAAATGGACACTGTTATGAAACGGTTAGAGATGGATTTTTTTTGATGATTCTATTGAAAAGCTGAGAAAATTTTAGCTGGATAACGAGCGCCAGATGTATTTTTTTCAATTTTTTTGGAAATTCTATTTTTTTTTTTGGCATTTTTGAGGGGAAAACCTTTGCTTTTTTTTATAATTTTCCGTTTTTTGCAAATATCTCTGGTTCTATCGGTCGTAGCAATTCGGGGTTGGTCTCATATGAAAGGTGAGCTCATTTCCCATGGATTTATGGGGTTTTGAAGTCAAAAATATCAATATTTGGAATAGTTATAGGCCAAAAACTGTTTCACAAAACTGTTACACTAAAATGCTCATAAATACCTTGGAAATCGATATGTTTCAATTGAAAACTCCATGAATCGATGGGAAAGGATCTCACCTTTCACCTCCATTTGGAATTTTTACGCTACGACAAATAGAACCGAAGATATTCTCAAAAAACTGGAAATTTTCAAAAAAGGAAGGCTTTCACCCCTCTAGAATGCTCAAAAAAAGTCAAAATCATCGAAAGTTCAAAAAAATTGATTCCGTCACTTGTTTCACGCCTAAAATTTCCTCAGCTCTCCAATAAAATCATCGAAAGCAATCTACCGCCAATATTTCTATCAATTTCGAGAGTTTTTCATATTTGCCTAAAAATTTAGGTGTGTCCATTTTACCCCTGATGTCCATTTTGCCCCACCTTCCCCTATAAAATTAGAAATTTTCAGTTGGGAGAGCTCTACTCCCTCTTTACCGAAATTTCGATCAGTAAAGATGCATTGATCATTCGATCATTTCTCTCATTCAATAATTCTAGTAGTGATGCATCAAATAGTGGATTGAACAAATCATCACTATTCCTCTTTTAAATATGAATTTTATTACCATAGAACAAGTACACAAGGGCTTTTTACACGTGTAACTCAGTTACCTCATCTTTTCCATTTATTATTCCTCGATGTTATCTTTGAGCCAATCAATATAATGATAGACACGCGTAAAAACATCGGGATAACCTGCGGCACACATTGCGCTATAAGATACGATACCGATTTGAACTCCATCAGCTACAAGTGGACCACCAGAATCACCCTGAAAGTCAATTTACATTGATGAACATTTTTTTCAATTTTACTACGAAATCAGGAGAAAAAATAGCAAGACTTACATTGCAGACACCCTCTCCGTATTTGGTCAGAGTACAAATTTCACCCTCACCCACTGAATAGATTGATCGACACTCGGATTGATCATAAATCTGAACAGTCAATTTCTGGAGAAGTATCGGATATTCGGCATTGTCCTGAAAGAAAAGTGATAAGTTAATATTTTATAAAATATGTTAAAAAATTGAGTATTCATTCATTTTACCCCAAGTTTTCCCCATCCAGTGATAACGGCTGGATAACCGTGCTTCCTAATGTCTCTCGTAGTCAATTTAATGGGCTGAACTTTTTCATTAAACACAATATCTTTGGCTGTCCTTAGCAGTGCAATATCCCTAACAATTAGCTGAGAATCGAAATCGTGTGATATGATTTTTTCAATTTCGTAAAGTTCACCACCTTCTTTCACTGAGTTTGTGCCAACAACGGCAGTGAAATTTGATGGCCTCTGACTGAAAATATAAATAAGCTAAATGATTTTTAAATAGATGATAAATTAGGGGAAAGTAGAGGAAACGGCTTGAGATGATTTTCTTTTCTATGATTCCATTGAAAAACTGATGGAATTTTCGGTGGAGATCATATTTCAGTATTGATTTTTTAATTTTCTCTTCTAATTTAGCTTTTTTGGTCGAGACTTTGAGATAATTCAGTCAAGCTCGATTGAAGATCACAAAAAATGATTTCATCTTTCATTTAAGGCCATTTACGGAGATATTCTCAGAAAAAGAAAATTTTTCCGAAAAAAAAATTAAAGATGAATTTTAAAATGTGTTTTCTAATGAAAATTTTGTCAGCTTATTAATGGAATCATAGAAAAAAAAACCTTTTTCAAATATTTCCACTGATTTCAAGCGATTTTCACAAAATGAAGTGGCAAAACTTAATTTGTGCACTTCTTCCCCTCATGTCTTCTTCACCCAACTGTTTCTATGCTATTGAATTCAAAATTGAAAGGAATTACGATTGAACGCAGTGTGCAGCAGTCAAAATGTAACGCTTGCTTATAATTGAACCCCCACATTGATGTTGTCTGCTATGACTCCATTGCAGGGATACTTGA
This sequence comes from Aleiodes alternator, assembly GCA_963921955.1. Taxonomy (NCBI): domain Eukaryota; kingdom Metazoa; phylum Arthropoda; class Insecta; order Hymenoptera; family Braconidae; genus Aleiodes; species Aleiodes alternator. The sequence goes on along the minus strand of OY998104.1, from coordinate 11,687,512 downwards.
TAAGGAAATTCTCCATCTTCTGCATCTTCACCTCCAACAATTCGCTGAAGTGGAAGAGCTATCAAAAACATTTGATTTTAATGATCAAAGAGAATTTTAAGCTGATTTCTCGGGAAGACTAATAATTTAATAACTTACCATCAGCCACAAGGACTGTGCCAATAATATTTACCAAAATAAAGAACTTCATAATGGTACCGATGAACTAATTGTAATCATGATTGTAGAACAACTCGGCTTTTATACTGTTCTACTAAACATGATAGACTCAAGTATATGATAAATAAGTTTATCGCAGAAACTAGTTTGGGAATTCCCCAATAAAGAATTGATCAGACATAAAAGTGTGATATTCTTTCATGAATTTCAAGTACTTCTTATGAAGTAGCTGATAACATGGACACGTGCAGATTGAGAGATTTCGATCAGTAGATCCGCTCATCCGATCGTTTCTCTCATTTGATAATTCTAGTATTGATGCATTGAATAGAGCATTAAATAAAACAACAGTCTTCCTCTTCTAAATACGAACTTTATTACCGAAGAACAAGGACACAAGTGCTTTTTACATGGGGAATTAATTTCATTTTTTCCATTGATTACTCGTCCATGTGTTCTTTGAGCCAATCAACATAATGATAGACACGTGTAAAAACATCGGGATGGCCTCTGGCACAGGGATGACCATAAGAAACAATACCAACTTGAACACCATCAGCTACAAGTGGACCACCAGAATCACCCTGAGAATAAATTTCAATTGTTGACTATATATTCTGGACTTTCTACGAATGATTAGAAGCAAAAATAGCAAGACTTACACTGCAGACACCCTCTCCGGATTTGGTCAAAGTACAAATTTCACCTGCACCAACTGAGAAAGTTAATCGACACTTAGACTGATCATAAATCTGAAGAGTTAACTTCTGGAGAAGTGTTGGCAGACCGGCATTGACCTGGAAGAAAAGTGAGGACTCTAGTTTTTCTGGAAAAATACGGGAAAACCGAGTTTTTATTTAGCTTACCCCGAGATATCCCCATCCAGTGACAACAACTGGATAACCATGCTCTTTGATGTCTCTCGTAGGCAATCCAATTGGCTGTACTTTATCATTGAACACAATATCTTCGGCTGTTTTTATCAATGCAATATCCCTAACAGCTGTTTGCGGATCAAAATTGTGTGATATAATTTGCTGAATTTCGTAAAGATCACCACCTTCTTTCACTGAGTTTGTACCAACAACGACTGTGAAATGCCATGGTCTGTGACTGTAAATATCGATTAATTAAATGACTTTTAGATAAATAGGAAAAAAAGTAGAATATGGAGTGAAATGGACATTCTGATGAAACGGCTTCATATAGACTTGTTCTTTGATGATTCCATAGAAAAGATGATGCAATTTCCGGTGAAAAGCTTTTTCATCCGTCATGCCCTTTTCATCACATGAGAATAAAATAATAATAATAATAATATTTCATGATTTTATAATAATTTTATAAATTTCTTAATTTTGTAATGGGAGAAGAGACAACGAACTGATATAATCAATTCGTCTTACTCTTACGATCGATACTTTCTTCTCCTGTTTATATTAGGAGATCAGGATTAGAATCTTCTTCTATGCTATTGAATTTGAAATTGCAAGAAATTACCCTTGAACGCAGTGTGCAGCAGTCAAAATGTAACGTTTGCTTATAATTGAACCGCCACAATGATGAGCTCTAGGATCGAACAATCTCAGGGATACTTGATACGGAAATTCTCCATCTTCTGCATCTTCACCTCCAACAATTCGCTGAGGTGGAAGAGCTATCAACAACGTTTGATTTCAATGATCAAAGAGAATGTTAAGCTGAATTTTCGGGAAGACTAATGATTTAATAGCTTACCGTTGGCCACAAGGACTGTGCCAATAATATTTATCAAAATGAAGAACTTCATGATGGTACCAATGAACTAACTGTGATCATGACTGCAGAAACCTTTAGCTTTTATACTTTTCTACCGCAAATAATTAAGTCAAGTACATGATAAATTATTTTATCGCAAAATTTACACTGGGAACTTCCCAATACGTAATTGATCAATGTTAAGAATTTGATACTCCACTAAGTCTGATAAAATTGGCACTTGTAGATTAAAAAATTTCGATTGATTTGGATTTCAGTAGATGCTCTCATTAGATCGTTTCTCACATTAAATAATTTTAGTACTGATGTATCCAATAGATTATCATAATTTCAATTCTAAATATAAATTTTTATTGCGTATGAACAAATGTACAAGTGCTTTTTACATATATATAACTCAGTTATCTCATCGTTTTCATTGATTATTCCTCCATGTGTTCCTTGATCCAATCAACGTAATGATAGACACGTGTAAATACATCGGGATATCCTACAGCACAGGGTCTACCGTAAGACACAATACCAAGCTGAACTCCATCAGCCACAAGAGGACCGCCAGAATCTCCCTAAAAATGGATTTTAAATTAATAAATATATTCTGAAATATCTCTGAAGTATTTGGGACTAAAATGGAATTATGCTTACCATACAGACGCCCTTGCCAGCCCCGGACAGAGTACAAATTTCACCATCACCTACTTGAAATTCCCTGTGGCACTCTGATTGATCGTAAATGTGGAGGGTTACCTTCTGAAGAAGTGTTGGAGCTTGGTCATAAGCCTAAACATAAAGGATTTCAAATTTTTCAATGAAACTGGCTGAAATATTCATTAATGACAAAAAAATTGGCATACATTTGCCAATTGTTTGGATTTTTCAAAGCAAAATCTTAAATTTTTGTGAAAAAAACATCGTTTTCTCAGACAAAAAGTGGCGTAAGTGTTGTGCTTATATATAGCACTTACGCCAATTTGTTTCTGAGGCAACGATATATGAAAAATTGCACTTATAGCTTTTTGAATTTTCTGCATGTACTTATTTTTCATCTTTGCAAATGATGTACTTGCTAAAAAATCAAAAGATCTGAGAATTTTGAGATTTCTGCTATTTTAAGTTTCATATTTATTCATCTTACCCCAAGTCTTCCCCATCCAGTAGCAACAACTGGATATCCATGCTCATTGATGTCTTTATCAGGCAATCCAATTGGCTGTACTGTCTCGCTAAATACAATTTCCTCTGTCGTTCTCATTATTGCAACGTCTCTGACCATTAGATGACTATTAAAATCGTGTGATACGATTTTTTCAACTTTATAAAACTGACCGCCTGTCTTCACCGAATTCGTACCAGCAACTACTTCGAATTTAGATGCTAGTTCACTTTGAAAAAGAATTATAAACGATTAATTGATTGTAAAAATTCTTTTAATTAGATAATGAATTGCTTAGTTGAAATGAAAATTAGGAGGAACCTTCCATTTCCTAATTCATTAATAAATCTCACGAAATCTCGAAATCTACAAATTTTCAGGTTTCTGGTTAAATCTCAAATTATTCGAAATAAAACAGATTTTTAATATTTCAAGTGGCAAAAGAAGGCTGCCGGAGTTCAATTTCAGAGAAATTTCGATAAGATATTTGGCAGATATATATTTAATTTGTCAGAAATCTCACAAAATCTCGAAATCTACAAATTTCCAGATTTCTGGTTAAATCTCAAATTATTTGAAATAAAACTGATTTTATTTTTACCCTTCAACACAGTGTGCAGCAGTTAGAATATAACGATTGCTGATGATTGAACCACCGCAAATGTGCCTTCCTGAGTATCTCAGAGATACTTGATACGGAAATTCTCCATCTTCTGCATCTTCACCACCAACAATTCGCTGTGGTGGAAGTGCTGTTTGAAATAATTCAATTAATCATTATGACAATGAAATTAGCACACGCGCATTGATTTATTTCATATTTTCAAACAAATAAACTATTTTTAAAAAAATATTTTTACAATTTGCACTAATAAAATTCTTTGAATGTTCTAGTTTATTTTTTAAAAAATTATTTTTTGAAGCAAAAAAAAATTAGAAAATTTGCAGATGTCTGCTCCTTTGAGTTTCATCAATTATTTCAAATCAAAATGTATCAATTAATTCTCAAAATTATGATAGATTTTATATCTTACCATTTGCCACAAGGGCAACACCAATAATGTTGATGAAAATGAAGAACTTCATGTTGTTACTGATCCAAAAACTTTTCTGTGATATCCGGCAAAAAAATCAAGGCTTTTATACCCGGATTTTCTTCAGAGAATTGAGCAATCTAGTTGATAAGTCATTTTATCAATTGTACAAAATTCCAAATTTTCAATACCGGAACGAATTCCTATTCTTTTGGTGGCTTTATCGATTTAATCAATCAGTAGAAATATCTCATAGGTACTCACGAATATTGGATAATTCCGATGATGTCGATCATGAAATCTTTGATCATAGATAATGAAATTTTTATGCGTAGTTCCCCTTTTTCAATGATTGTTATTATTATTGTTTTGAGAATTTGCGCATTAATGGAATGGATCGATCGATTCGAAGGGCAAATAATGCAGGGGGAGGTGGGGTAAAATGGGTATATTCCGATTGAACGGTTTGAGATAGAGATTTTTGAATGATTCTATTTGAAAGCTGAGGAAATTTTAGGCGGAAAACATGTGTGAAAAGTGATTTTTACTCAATTTTTGAAAATATTCCCTTTTTTGGGCGAATTTCGAAGGGGGTTTCCCTTCTGAAAATGGAAAAAATTCACTTTTTCGGCGATATCTTCGGTTCTGTTGGTCGCATCGACCTGGGGTTGATCTCAAATGAAAAGTGAGCTATTTTCCCATAGATTTAGGTGGTTCAAATATTTTTAAATAGATTTTTTAAAAACTTATAGGCCATTTTCAGAAAATCAGTTTTTGCCCTATAAGTTCTTAAAAATTTGATAAATTTCCTTTTTAACCCCATAAATCAATGGGAAATGAGCTCACCTTTCATTCAAGATTAACCCCAGGCTGTTACGACCAATAGAACCAGAGATATTCCCGAAAAACTGAAATTTTTCAAGAACAGAAGGGTTTTCACCTTCAAACCTTGGCCAAGAAATTGAATTTTTGAAAAATTCCAAAAAATAACTTCTGACATATGATTTTATGGTAATTTTTCTCAGCTTTCCAATGGAATCACCATAGAAAACCTATCTCCAATATTTTCATCAATTTCGAGTGATTTTCATAGTATAAAATACCAAATCTACCATCTGCCCGTTTTACCCCATGTTTCCATTTCACTCCACCTTCTCCAAAAACCCAATATTTTTCATTGCAATTTTTATAAAACCGTTCAAAATTAATTGCACTCATGTGAAATTAACGGAAAATCATGTCAGCTTTCATTTGCCATAACTTTCAATTGATTTTTCCAATTTCTAAAAAAATTTATCGTTAAATTCTGAATCCGATGTCGTTCGGAATGGACGAGTAGGTAAATCATGCTCCTTTTCGATTTTCAAGACCCAATTTCGGGTATTTTTGACTTTTAAACAATAAGAGTTGATGAAATGCCACCGCTGACTTCTTTGTAGGGTATTTAATACTCTACAAAAAATTTCTATTTCTTTTATCTCTATGATCAATTGTTTCCTCCAGAGGAATTGAAAATGTTGAAGAAACGCAAGTTTTTAAATTCAACATTTTTCATTAACTGAGAAAACAATTCTCCCATAAGGAGAATATATAAACAATTATATAAACAATATATATATATATAAACAATTCTCCTGATGAGGTCCACGCAGAGTGGGCGAAACGTTGGTGCATTTGATTAGTAAAAGTTAATTAAAATTTGTAAATTTCTTGGGAGTGACCATGATGGCCGATAATTTACCAATTAATAACTTAAAGAATGGTCGAAGAAAAATCTTTAATAATTCTCCCATAATTCCCTCCATGCACATTTTTTATAGGACATAAAACTTACATAATCATATATTTTTTTTTACATTTTTCAGCACATCCCAGAATTAATATCAGATTTTCATAATTTAACTGGACTATGAGTATAATTTACCTATCCATTCATTTCAAAGGACTTTGGATAAGAGTTTGGTAGAATTTACCAAACCTCTACCAATTCGTTGATTCTCAACGCACTTCTGATGATTCAAATCGAATTCTCTGATTTCGCGCCTTTATTCAAGGTCGCCTATTCCCTCGATAAAACAGGTTTTCAAGAACAATTCGTCAGGGGGGGGGGGGGGGGTGGGAGAGGGTGCATGTGTTTCGGAGCAGTGGGAGTTCTGAATGCTCAGCTTGAAAAAGTTGACCAGTGATAACTTAGAAAGTGATCCAGTGACAGTAAGTATATTATTTTCTTCTTTTTTTTTAAAATTATTTACAATTTAAAAATACGCATTTTCTGCCATTCATCAGTTCATTCTAAGCAGCACGTGTCTGCATAACTTATAGATGCACATTATTATTAGTGCAGTGATAATATTTTGTTATTTTATAAAAATTTTCAAAAGTGTTTATAGTAATTCGGTAAATTCAACTATTACATGTTGTAACTAATGATTAAACTTTCACTATTACATGACATTTAAATTTGAAAAAAAAACCCTTTTGTTATTTTAGGTTAGTAATAGTTTGATTACGAAATTAAGTATCTATTCTTTTAAAAAGTAAAATTTTCCTTTTTTTCTTGTAAATAGTCAATGTAAATCATGAATAAAAAATTGAGAATTTGAATGATAATGAAATTATCACATATTTAACAATTTTTTTGATTTTTTCAATAAATACATTGCTATAAACAAATATTTAAATAATTAGTACTTATAGTTTTTTTAATTTTTTACATCTGCACATTTTTTGCAATTTTTTCAAATAATTTCTTAAAAAAAATTAAATTATTTGAACTTTTTAATTTTTTTTTCATTTGAATTTTTGAATTTCTTAGTCATTCAAATTTTGAAAAGTTTTGTATACATGAATTTTTTTCATTTTTTATTTAATTGAATATAAAATCATTTAAAGTTTAGTCATATGACTATATATATATATATGTATCATTTATGAGTTTAAATAGGACAATTGTAAAACAATTACGTACTCAATTGTGTTTTTTTTTGTTTTTTTTCTGCATTTCTCTTCATATAAGAATCTGTAACTTTAATACATATACATATATATATGTACTTCTCTTCAGCAGTATGAACTCTACAGTTCCAATTGCATTAAATAAATGAAAAAGGAAAAAAATTCAAAGTTTAGTGAGTTTGAGAGAAGTTGAAAGAAAAAAAACAAAATAAATAATCAGCATTCAAGAGATTTTTATATTGTAATTGCAATTTTTATCCAATATCTTGGAAAATCCTTGAATTGCATCTGTAGCATTCGTGATAACAAAGATATTTCAATGATATGGTTAAATAAATTAATTGAATAACTCTTACTGCATGATTTTATCTTATTCATCATTAATCAATATTGTTCATTCTCCATTATTTCATTGCTACATTTGTTTTCTTCCAGGTATATTCATCCACTCTTTGAAAGAATGGCACTCGTTCGAAATATACATCGTTTGATTTCAAGAATTCGTGTTCAACCAAATTTGTCTTCATCGGTATTAAAAAATTCAAATCAGATAAATTTCACGAGAACAGCCTCGACAACTCAGCCACTTCACGAAAAAAAAGAGTAAGTTTTTTTTTTGTAAAGAATGAAGCAATTATTGTAATTTAATAAATAAAAAAGGTAGAATAGACATATTTGAATGTCTTTGAAATTCAAACATTTTACGTAATGAAAATTACTTGCAAGGAGTGAAAGTAATTGAGTTACGATTTTTCTATTAACTCGAAAATTTCAAACAATTTCATGTAAAATGTCTATTTTACCTCATTTTTCTGTAATTTTTTTTCAATCAAAACTATTATTATATTGTTTTCTTTTATGATTTCAGGGTAAAAGTTACGTTTATAAGAGCGAGTGGTGAAAGAATCGAAGCGAAAGGAAAAATTGGAGAATCACTTTTAGATGTTGTTGTTAATAATGAAATTGATTTGGATGGTTACGGTATATGAATTCAATTTTATTCCACCGTATCAAATCATTGATTTTCGAATAATTAATAATGTTTTTTATCATTCTAGGTGCTTGTGAAGGAACTCTGACGTGTAGTACATGTCATTTAATATTTACGAAGGACGTTTACGATAAATTACCTGATAAACCAACGGACGAAGAGTTGGACATGTTGGATTTAGCTTACGACTTAACAGACACGTAAAGAAATTTTTAATTCATTCAATAGAAATATATTTTTTAAATAATTTACAACATAGATGAATTAGAGTTGGGCTTTTGGTCAACTGCATTATAATAATTGCAACAATCTAATAGAAATTAATTAACATTAACGTTTTCATTCCAATGTGAAGTCATCTTTAATATGCAATTTTTAACAAATTTGACATTTTAATCATTTTTAGTAATAAAAAAAAATTTTAAATAACAGAAAAGATTTATTTTTACAGATCTAGACTTGGCTGCCAGATAATCCTGACAAAAGATCTTGATGGCCTTGAAATTCACGTACCAACAACGATAAATGACGCGAGAAGCTGAATAAAGTAGATAAAGAAATCACAAACTCGTAATTGTCCTAAAACTGTTGAGAATTACCAAAAATAGGTATTCTACTGAATGAATCATTACTGTCTAGATGAATGACATTTTTATATACAGATGTACATAATAGTTAAAATGAGTCAAATGATATTACTCAGTTCTTTTATCTTTTTTTCTGTCTTTTTAATAAAAAAAAACAAACCTATACAACTGTTACTTCGTCGATTGTTTGTGTGTACATAAAGAAAATTATAGATTATAGTAATAAATATTTTTATTGATAATAAAAATAGAAATTTATGCTTAAAAAATAATGTATTTTAATTCAATGAATATAGATAATTTTTTTTCATTATTTTAATTTTAATTTTATCTTCTCACAAGTACAGAAAGCTAAAACACTTTTGTACTGCAATAATATAACAAATAATTTACTTTTCTAATGATAAAAGAAATAAAGAATACCCCTCTTAATTACATAATTTGTTCTTAAAAAAATGAGAAAAAAAATTCTTACAAGATCATAAAATTACAATCGAGTTGAATTTTTTTTTTTTGTTTAAATTTATTTACATAAAGCTCAATCGAGAAATTTTTTCTCTGTAAAAACTATAATTTGAAGATTTCAAATAGAAGTGGACAATTTTTTTTCCCTTCTCCACTGCTTTCTACTGAGTATCCACAATCATTATAAATAACTTTCATTATTTTCAATTTTAAAACGAAAAAAAAAAGAATGGAAAGAAAAAAAAATCAGTATCAATGATACACTCGTGCAGGAAGCAATCATTCACAATATACAATACAATAATGACCTAAAATAATACACAATTACATGAAACTCTTTTTTTTCTCCACTCAATTGTACAAATGCAGGAAATGATTAATCGACAAATGAAGTAATGAATACATCAAATCCACAATAATCTACATTAAAAAAAAAAGTTTAAACTGATAAATATTAATTAAATCATTTAAAAAAAAAGAAAAGTGCCAGTATATATTTAACATAAGAAATTGGCATAAAAATAACATAGGAACTTTGGTTTTTCGCAGAAATCATCATAATTCTAAATTAAACTTAATTCTGTGTTTTTTTTTCATTTTTTCTCTTCTCTATTTGTAAATGCATAAATTAATTAATCAATTAATTTTCTCAAAATCTAAACATAAAACATTTCAAAAATCTTCGAAAATTTCAATTTTCTAATTTTTTTTTGTATTTTGTATTTTGTATACTGAATAATACTCGGATGAACGAATGAAGTTGTAGTAATCGAGGCTCAATGGAAGAAAAAAATGTGTCTGGCGATGGCCCCAATAGATAAATAAAGAGCTCTCAAATACGGGACTAGACGTTCTGCTAATTTGGAAGTGTTAAAAAAAAATGGCAAGACATGATTCAAGAGCTCGGAGAACTCTTCGAGAATACAGAAGAGGACAAAAAATATCATCCTAGAAACAAAAGGGGCGTAAGTGCTGTGTATAATCATAGCACTTGCGCCCTTTTGTTTCTGAGGCAAAGATATATATTTTGAACGAAGAAGGTGAAAATAAACCCTTTACTTCACATGATTGCCCCAAAATTGCCCTTTTGCAAAGCAAAGGGTTGAAAATGTACTTCCGCTATTACTCATTTTTATCCTTTATCTAAAGATTTTTCATGAAACATTAATCAGATTGATCCGCAGAAATATATAACATTTTTCGGTGACATCATCAATAAGTTCGCAAAGTTTCATTACTATTATACCGATTTTTTTTCTTTTTTTTTCGCATAAAGTCTATGGATTTTCCTTAAAAATGTACAAAAAAATGCAGAAAAATGAGTGTAATAAAACTCTAAAGAAACCTTGCGAGTCAATAAATAATGATGCCACTAAAGAATTTTGTATCGTCACCTTAGAAATAAAGGGACGTAAGTGCTGTGCATGAGCATAGCACTTACGCCTCTTCATTTCTAAGATAATGATATATTTACTCATCAATCAGATTGACAAACTATCTGATAGCAAGAAATCTCCAAGAAAAAATGATAAAAAATGAATAGAAGCGGTGGTATATTATTAAACAAGAGTCGAGAGCTCATGTGGACTGTTGGTATTAGCAGGGCTGCTCAAGTCTAGTGTTGCTGCTGGTAGTCCAGGACTAACACTACCACTGGCTTCACGTTGCAATTGATGCTGTGAACGATTCAATGATTTGTTAATTGGACTCGTTGGTGTTCTATCACCAGCAGGTGTTGTTGGTGGACTAACTGGTACTCTGTGAACATCTATACTCGAACGATTGTGTGCAGCTGGACTGGCTGACAATGTTAGCAATGCTGGTGACATTTGGGCATGCCTCAATTGTTCATGTGTATGCTGATTTAATTGTGTTTGATGCTGTGATATACGTGAATTATGAGGTAATGTTGAATTTTGATATTTCGTTGCTACACAATTGCCACGTGGTATTGTTGAGAGACCACGTGTACTTGTCGTGTGCTGTTGCTGAGACTGTTGCATCTGCTGTTGACGTTGCAGCTGCGCTGCTGCCTCGCACTGCGCCCGCGCAAGTGCCTTAACTGCATTCGTCTTCTCCTTAATTAAGAAATAATTTATTATAATAATATTACATTTTCTTTTTGGAATTTTAAATAGGGGGAAAGTGGGGTAAAATGGAGATTATAATTTGAACGGTTTGGGATAGAGATTTTCTGATGATTCCATTGAAAAGCTGAGAAAATTTTAGGTGAAAAACATGTGTGACAATTAATTTTTGGAAATTTTTGGAAAATTTAACTTTTTCGGTCACGATTTGAAGGGATTTTCCTATCAAAAAACGAAAAAAGTCACCTTTTCGGGTATAACTCTGGTTCTATCGGTCGTAGCGATCTGGGGTTGATCTTAAATGAAAGGTGAGCTCATTTCCCATGAATTTGTGTAGTTCAATTTTTTTTAAATCGATTTTTCAATTATTTGCAGCCCATTTTCTGAAAATCCGTTTTTGCTCTATATTTATTTGAAAAATCGATAATTTTCTTCCACAAGTATATGAATCTATGGGAAATGAGCTCACCTTTCATTTGAGACTAATCCCAGGTCTCTACGACCAATAGAACCGGAGATATCCTCGAAAAAGTGAGATTTTTCGAAAACGAAAAGGTTTTCTTGACCGAAAAATCGAATTTTCGAAAAAAATCTAAAAAATTTATTCCAGCACATGATTTCCATCGCGAATTTGCTCAGTTTTTCAATGGAATCCTCAGAAAAAATATATCTCCAACATTTCCATTGATTTCGACTGATTTTCAGGATAAAAAAAATCAAAACTAAGATTTCTCCGTTTTACCCCACCTTCCCTCAATCCTAACTGTAAATGATTTGAGTTGATATAGACCTTTCCAATGATATCTTCAAGACTAAAAGAACCATCAACTCAAACCTTTTTATCCCTTTAACTGTACTATCTTAATAATCATGTGAATGTAAATTTTTTAAATTTATGAATGTATGAACAACCTACTCTTTGCCACACAAAGACATTGTGTACCATGGCGCAGCCGCAGAATACAATTCCAAGGCCAATAAAAACTGACATTACTATTGCTGGCGTTGAGTGAAATTGAATAAATGTGTAGAGTATCATACCTGCAAAAATAAAAGAAAGAATTAAAAAAACGAAGAATTATGTTTGTGTATGAAAAGACTTCATCATAGTTCTTCTTGATAGTAACTGATTGTATTATACAATTATTATTGTGTTGTATAAAATGCATTTCGTTTCAACAATTGAATTTCCGCAATTATTCAAATACAATTCGCAGATTCACACATTAAGAAGTGGAAGATAGATAGTTACATGTTTATTATGAATAGAGCCTTAAAAGGACATATTGGCAACAAAAAAATACATTGTTTTAACAATTGAATAGTTCTTGAATAAAACAAAAAATAATTGAAGAATAAAAATAAAGTAGAAAAAAATTAAACTAATTTTATAAAAAAATGTAATAAATTTATGAAAAAATCAAATAAATTCATAAAAAAATCAAATAAATTTGTAAAAAAATGCAAAATACTAAAAACATAAATAGTAACTAATTGATAAATAAACTTACCAGTTAGGAATACAGGAATGCTGACGAAAAATCCACCGACAGCACACATCCTACTGAGTGATGATTTTTGCAGGTACATGTTTGTACTGAAAACGAAAAAAAAAGAAGAATAAATAAATTAAAAAAAGAAAATCTTCATGTGAAATACTCTTTCATGATTTCAAAATGAATCCACGAATGTTTATTTATTGAATTTTGATTTATAACTTAGGTATTTGAAGCCTTGAGACGTTATACACACGGAAAAAGGTCGCCGTACTCTCATATATATATATATACCAGTGCGCCCGAATGGCCGGTAGCAATGGCATCGTGGGAATTTCTAGCGGGGTATCTTATGAGCGCCAAGAGCAACTTTTTTTTCTTGTTTTCATTTCATTTTTAACATTTTTCTTTTTTTTCCCCTCCATTTGTTTTCTTTTTACGCTTTTTTTTTACAGACACACACACACACAAAGACAGAGGCGAGTCATGGAACGAGTGTCTGAAGGACGCTGAACTTGTGTGTTTGATGGGCTCTCATTGCGTTTTATCGAGGGAAGAAAAGAAGAAGGAAATATCTTCGGAAGTCTCCTAGACAATCGGAAACTAAAGGACAAAACCGTTTTTTTTCTCATTTGAATGAAAGCGGGAAAAAAAGGCGATTTTGTCAGTTAATTTCCTATGTCCATTAACGTGAAGTTTATAGGTGAGGCTTGAAAAAAAAAGAAAATTTCCGGGCCGCACCTGTTATTCGTATACTCGCTTTACAACTGTCTCTGTGTATGTCTACTGCACATGTTCATTTTAAGGCCCACAAGGGCCTGAAAATAGGGTCTTAGATTATCAAGCAGACACACATAAAAAGGCAGATGTATTCTTTGTCTTTTGTTTAAGTTTAAAACTTATATCGTCACCTCAGAAAAAAGGGGCATAAGTACTAGGGGCAGGTGGGGCAAAATGGGCATTAGGGGTAAAATGGACACATCTAAATTTTCAGGCAAATATTATGGAAAGTCCTTGAAATTAATACAAATATTGGCGGTAGATCATTTTTTATGGTTTCATTGGAAAGCTGAGGAAATTTTAGGCGGGAAACAAGTGCCAGAATTTATTTTTTTGAATTTTTGGCGATTTTGACTTTTTTGGGCATTTTAGATGGGTGAAACCTTTTCTTTTTTCGAAAATTTTCAGTTTTATGAGAATATCTTCGGTTCTGTTTGTCGTAGCGTAAAAATTCCAACGGGAGGTGAAAGGTGAGATCATTTGCCATAGATTCATAGGGTTTTCAATTGAAAAATATCGATTTTTAAGGTATTTATGGGCATTTTTGTGAAACAGCTTTGTAAAACAGTTTTTGGCCTGTAAATATTCCAAAAATTCATAGTTTTGGATTCAAAAGCCCATAAATCGATGAGAAATGAGCTCACATTTCATTTGAGACCAGCCACGAATTGCTACGACCAATAGAACCAGAGATATTATCAAAAAACTTAGAATTTTCAAAAAAAGAAAGACTTTTACACCTAAAACTGCCCAAAAATATCGAATTCTCGAAAAAATCGAAAAAAAATCCATCTGACCCTCGTTTTCCAGCTAAAATTTCCTCAGCTTTTCGATGGAATCATCAAAAAAAAATCAATCTCTAACCATTTCATTACAGTATCCATTCTGCCCCATTCTCCCCTTTACTATAAACAGGACTTGCACCCCTTTAATCCTAAAATGACAATATAATAATCATTAATAATTAATTTATAAAATAAATAAAATAAAAATAATTACCGATGACTCTGATTGTACGATGACTTGACGAGTTTCATAGCAAATAAAAATTGTATAGCACACACCATTAAACAGCACAAATTCAATGATAGTGCCAGTGCACATAGTGCCAATGTAACTTCATAAACAATTGTATATTCTTCAGGACTTATTAGACTGCTTGGTGTTACTGATAATGGTGATATTTTTAGTAAAAAAATATGCGATAACATAGCTAGTAGAAGTGATACAAGGCACAATAATCCAAGAAATGTTAGCATTTCTTTGACTCCATCCTCTGGATTTTTATTGTTTGTTTTACCTTTGAGGCAAAATGACGACCATGATGTGTCTAATTGTACTGGTGATGATAATGATGTAGGACCAATGTGTCCAGCATTATTAGACGTTGTAATTGTTGATATTTGGGTATTATGAACAGGTGGATGAATTGGAGCAGGTGCTGGTGATGGTGTAGCATGACTTGGTAATCTTGATAAACGTGATATATCTAAACCGCCATTTGCCTGTATTGGTCTTTCATTTCCCAGATGATTTATTGTATTACCAGAAACATGACTGTTCAAATGATGATGAAAATGTAGTGAATGATTTGTCGATGGATGTATGTCGTGTCCAGTAACTGGACTAGCACTGTCAATTGAGTGTTTCGATGTTGACAATGTCGATAAATTTAAGCCATGTGAATTATTTAATCTAGATAAATTATTAACACTCAATTGCGAATGATTCAATGGATGACGATGTACAGATGATGATGGATCACGTGTTTTACCAATTGTATGAACTAATGAATCATATATTCCTGTTGTATCATTGTATCCACGTAAACGTGATGATGTTGTTGTTGATGATTGTCCATTTGTAAAATGCTGATGATTACCAGTAATTGTTTGACTACCATAGTCATTGTGATTATTATTATGAATACTGTGATTGTGATTATGATGATGATTGTGATGATGATTTTGATTTCTGGAGCCACCTGATGACGGTTGCCCCGTCAGTATGTGCTTTAGCATCACTCGTTGTAACAACGTTATTTAATTAATAACATGTGCACGTGTTTTTTGTTTTCTTCTTTTTTCAATTGTAAAAATTCATCGAATTTTCTGTGTACTTATTGTTAATTACATATATTACTTTCACATTTCATGGAATTTTTTGATATTCTCTCTCTCTGGAGCCAATCATTTTTCCTTAAACGCTTCCTTCCACACGTGCTTTTGTAATCTTCTGTCTTTTTTTTTTTTCAAAAATTCTTCCTGACTTTTTTAGTCCATTCAAAAACGTGTTTTCTCAGTCAAATGATTCAACTAATTACAGACAGATGAACATAGCTCTCTTTTCCTGTACTCAAGGGCATTCTCTCATCCCCTCCCTCAATAAATTGAGCTCAATAATTTTATATCTTCTTCTTCTTATCCATGAAACTTCCTTCAATTTGAAAATTGGATTATTATCAACTTCCTTTGGTAAATGATGATGAATTTGATAATCTTCTCCCTTTTTTTTTTTTTTTTTTTTGGTTTTTCTCTCAGGTGTACATAGTTTAGTGTATCCCAAGATAGTTGCAATTGAACTGAGGCCAACAACCTTTTCTATTTCCCACGGGCTCATCTGCCGCTGTTCCAGTCACGGATTTCTGCCTGTGAAACAAATTAAACATATATATATTTACAGATAGATAAAATGTATAATTCGATATGTATATTTCCAATTCAATGAATGTAACGAACTTATTGGAGCTTTTTCATATTGTAAGCTTAGGAACAAAGGGACGTAAGTGCTTTTTATAAGTAATAGCACTTACGCCCTTTTGTTCCTAAGGCAATGATATTATTTCATTCATTCGATACTCATGAAATCAAGGAGAACGAATAAAAAATGAGGGGAAAAAAAAATTGGGAATCGAAATGTGCACTGGTAGCAATAGAAAAACGGGTTTCATGGTGTTTCAACTTTGTATATGTATTTTAACTGTCTTTTACTTGTGTTCGTATGTATGTGTGTGTGTTGTACTCTCTTGAGAGAGGCATTTCTGGAGAGGCATGGGATAAAGTAGAACGCTAGAGCACAACCTCGCCGATACCGATCCCCTGCCCACAGGAATGCGCACAGATACAAACACACAAATGTAAACATATATATAGTACTTGAAAAAGAAAAAAAGAGATTTAAAAAGGAAAAAAAAGGTACAGAATGAAATTGTGTGTGTGACGTTGAGGATTTCATTGAAACAGTGAAAGGAATTTAATTTGATTATTTCGAAAAATCGAAGGTTTTTTGTTTAGAGAACATTTTTTAATTTCGATAATTGAAGATCTGGTATGTTTCTATACTTGAAAGAGCGAAGGAGTTGGATAAACTATGAAATAATTGTTTCATTGGTCTGCAATATGTTTTTGAATATTTTTTTTAATAATTAAAAATTTGGCGAATTTACTCAATTGATTTATTTAGATCAACCCAACAGCCAAGGCCAATTACAGAGTTGCAGAGACTCAAAAGAGTGGGGCAAAATGGACACTGTAATGAAACGGTTAGAGATGGATTTTTTTTGATGATTCTATTGAAGAGCTGAGGAAATTTTAGCCGGAAAACCAGTGTCACATGTATTTTTTTCGATTTTTTTGAAAATTCGATATTTTTCGGCATTTTTGAGGGATAAGCCTTTTCTTTTTTGAAAATTTTCAGTTTTTTGCCAATATCTCTGGTTCTATTGGACGTAAGAATTCGGGGTTGGTCTTAAATGAAAGGTGAGCTCATTTCCCATCGATTTATAGGGTTTTGAATTCAAAAATATTAAATTTTGGCATAGTTATAGGCCTGAAACTGTTTCCCGAAAGTGTTTCACAAAAATGCCCATAAATACCTTAAAAATCGGTATTTTTCAATTGAAAACCCTATGAATCGATGGCAAATGATCTCACCTTTCACCTCCCGTTGGAATTTTTACGCTACGACAAATAGAACCAAAGATATTCTTAAAAAACTGAAAATTTTCAAGAAAAGGAAGGGTTTTACCTTTCTGAAATGCTCAAAAAAATCAGAATTGCTAAAAATTCAAAAAAAATCATTCCGGCGCTAGTTTCCCGCCTAAAATTTCCTCAGCTTTTCAATGAAATCATCAGAAACAATCTATCGCCGATATTTCTATTAATTTCAAGAGTTTTCCATAATATTTGCCTAAAAATTCAGATGTGTCCGTTCTACCCCCGATATCCATTTTGCCCCATCTTCCCCTATAATAATTGATACAAAGTAGTTGAAGGTCGCTACAAGTTAATAAAGAAAAATAATAGAGTAACAGAGCAGAATTACATGATTGATTTTACAATAATAATGCATTCAGTTACAATTCAATCAAACAGTTTATTTGTTTCAATTAATGAGCGAAATGCAGTAATTTTTTTTTTTTCAATCCAATTCAGTAAATTCGAATAATTGATTTTCTGTTTAATTAACAAAATCTAGTAAATTCAACGATTTTTAAAATTATTTGAAAAAAATATTTGTTAAGAACCAATAAAACAGGTATTTCATGATTTTTTACATTTTTTTTCCTTTCAAAGTGTACAAACTCATCAATGAATAGAGAAAATTGAATCTCTTTCACAATAATTCATTTGAATATCCCCAAAATCGTTATGGAATGCACGAGGAAATCCATTAAATAAATTCTTGACCCCATTACTTCATGACATGTTACTTAATTTGTTTTTTTTTAAATCTTCTCTCTCTCTCTCTCTTTTACTTCTGCCTATCTTTCTTGATTTTGACATGTGTGTTTATCTGTTTGGAAGGACACATCATGTGTTAGAATATGATTCTATAATGAAAAAAGAAGGCTGAGCCATCAAATACTCCAAGAATTAATCAACATGAGTTTGAATATTTGTTTGGGAAATCGTTTGTTCATTCATGGATAATATTAGGCGGGAGAGAGAGTAAGGTCAGATTTAAAATGAATAATCTGAAGTGAGATTATATGTGTGTGTGTGTTTTTGACACATGGACACACATAGTCAATAGAATACATGTCAAAATGATTAATCATGATTCATAGAAAAATTTGAAATGACCGGAAGTCAGCGAAAATTCTTCCATCAATTTCATTCTATTGAAATGGAGAGAAAAAGGATTCAAATGGTGTTCTTCAAGAAGAAATAATCCAAATACTTTTTCTTATCTTCTGAAATTCCAGTCTCCTAAAAATAACATTTTTAAAGGAAAAAAAGGAAATTTTTAGAGAAAAAAAGAGAAAATTTTCTGAGAAAAGAAGGAACATTTTAGAGAGAAAAAAAGGAAATTTTCAGAGAAACAAAAAGGAATTTTTCTGTGAAAAAAAGGATTTTTTAAGAGGAAAAAAAGGAACTTTTGAGAAAAAAAAAAGAAATTTTCAGAGAACAAACAGGAACTTTTCTGAGAAAAAAAGGAACTCTTTAGAGAAAAATAAGGAACTTCTTGGAGAAAAAAAGCCAATTTTTTGAGAAAAAAAGGAACTTTCTATAGAAAAAAAAGGATTTTTTAAGAGGAAAAAAAGGAACTTTTGAGAGAAAAAAAAAAGAAATTTTCAGAAAACAAACACTTACTTTTCTGAGAAAAAAAGGAACTTTTTAGAGAAAAATAAGGAACTTCTTGGAGGAAAAAAGCCAATTTTTTGAGAAAAAAAGGAACTTTCTATAGAAAAAAAAGGATTTTTTAAGAGGAAAAAAAGGAACTTTTGAGAGAAAAAGAAAGAAATTTTCAGAGAACGAACAGAAACTTTTCTGAGAAGAAAAGGAACTTTCTATAGAAAAAAAAGGATTTTTTAAGAGGAAAAAAAGGAACTTTTGAGAGAAAAAGAAAGAAATTTTCAGAGAACGAACAGAAACTTTTCTGAGAAGAAAAGGAACTTTCTATAGAAAAAAAAAGGATTTTTTTAGAGGAAAAAAAGGAACTTCTCAGGAAGAAAAAGTAAATTTTTAGAGAAAAAAAAAAAAAATTTAGAGGAATTAACGAATTTTTCGAGAAAAAAGACCTTTTTAGAGAAAAAAAGGAACTTTTTACAGAAAAAAGGGATTTTCTCAGAGGAAAAAGGAACTATTTAGAGAAAGAAAGGTTTTTTTTTTGAAATTCCCAAGAGATAAAAAGTGAAAATTTGTGTTTTGACCTGTTAAAAAGTCAGTAATGGGGGGGAAGTGAACAAAAAACCAACGTACTTATCGATTGATGTCTCACCATGCAAAAGGGAAGAAAGGGCCCTTCCGGCCCTGAAAAGGTGAACACCGAGAAGGGGGGGAGACCCCGAAATGCTTAAACCAAAGTGGGAAGAAGACGAAAAAAAAAAGATTGAAAAGAGAAGTAAGGGGAGTGCGCGCTAACTCACCTCGTGCCACATTCCGGTGGGCTCAAACACCAATGTATCCAACTGAGATGAAGGAGAATAATATCCAGAAGAGGCCTTAAAGGCCGACGCCTTTTTGCCCTCCAAAATTCAAATACTTCCGCACTTTTTTAAAAAAAATTTCCCTCGAGAAACTTCAAATTTTGTTTATATTATGCGCCAATTTATGTAATACACACATACACATATATATATACATATACATACACATATACATATATATACACACACAATCACAAAGTGCACTAGAAGATAGACAACATTCGCTCTTTTTTTTTTTAAATTCTACAACAATTTAAATTCAAGAAATTGTTTTTTTTTCTGGAATTTAGTGCAAATAAATTCTTCAATGTGTGTATCCTTGTATGGTGTGAGACCCAGGGTCTGGTATGTAGATGATGATGTGATTATGGTACTTGCGAACAGGCTTCAACGGTGCCCTGCCGCCATGCCTCAAATTTTACAATCAATTTTACCAAAAACACTTCAAAAACAAGCGATTTTTTTTTTCAAATAAACGCGCGAAAACTCAAAAAAACTTCACTAAAATCTTCATTAATCTCCAAAATCAATCAAATCACTGTTTAAATCCATCGATTATCCCTCTTATTTCGCTACTTGTTGATCGATCTTATCAATGATCCATAGATCATTCACTCGTGGATCACTCGAACTTATCAGATAGTAAACTCAACAAAGTTTAATTCACGAATGAAAAATTCCGAAAAATTGATGTGTTTCACGAATTTTTCTTGAATGAAATGTAAATACGTTTTTTTTACTATTGTGTCTTATGTTATATGAATGAAGACACATTTAATGTTTCAGTATATATATATCGGTGGAATAATTAAATAAACAGGAACAGTATAAGTCCATGGAACATCTTCGAAACGGTCATGGGACGTGTGCCTTCGTCGTGCCGGCCATCCCCTACTCTTTCTATTTCTCGTTCTACAAGGCTTGGAAACCGACTGGTTTTCGTCTTGTGGTGGGATAAAATGTGTTTTACTCCCCTCCTCTTTTTTACCTCTTATCCCTCCACTACCGTTTCTTCTCCCCCTCTCCACCACCTTTTTTTTCCTTTTTTTCTTTCAAATTGTAGAGGAAAATGAGGTAAAATGGACCTCTGCAACAGCAAAGTTCAGGATTTTTTCTCGATGCTAAGGACTCGAAGGAAAAATCTGAAAAAATTTGAGAAGATGCTCCAATATGTCCTCATTTTTGTAGAATTTTTTCAAATTTTTTCATACAGCTGCCTATTCTATAGAAAATCCCAAATAATTCTAACAAACTGGTCCATTTTTATCCACTTTCGGCTGTATTTCTCTTCTTCTCTTTCACCTTCTACCCAGTGGACTTCTATAAACGTCCAGTACGGTGGATCAAACGGTATTCAGTTCTGAAATTACTCTACTTGAAGGAGTTTTCATGCTCCTCAGGAAATCATCATCATCTCTTGATGATCAGCATCTTTTTTCGACTCTTTTTTCTTGCTGGTGAATCAAATTTTTTTCATGATTGAATTACACAATTCTTCGGGAGATAGAAGTGGAAATTTAAGATAATACAGAAAATAAGAGACTTGAGAATTTTTAGGCGTTGTTCTTAATTAATAGATTATTTTGAAAATTGAAAATACGCACTTTTAGAGTATTTAAAAATTATGAGGGCAAATTTTTTGAATCTTCTTTTTATAGTAATTTAATTGTCCAAAAAATTGTCAGATTCTGCGATTTTTAATATGAAAAATCGCAAATATTTGATGGTTTTCAGTTTTTTCCTTTTCCTTAATAAATAAATGATTTTTTTTTTAAATAAACATTATGCACATTTTCAAAAATTTAAAGAAAAACGCTGAAATTTAAATTTTTTATAACAATTTTGTGTTTTAAAAAATCCAAAAAATTGTTAAATCTGCTAATTTCATGATCATAAATATTTTTTTTCTTTTTCTTTCTGCAAATTGAATTTTCTCCTCAAGAAATTATTTATCTGCGCAAAAACAATTCTTGCATGTTCATTTCGTGTCTAAATATTAGTACATTTACTGCTTTATGTGACGATGCATTTTGCAGAATGCCTTTTTTTCTTCTTTTTCTTTTTTAACTCAAGAAAAAAGGCTTTATTTAATTTTGAGAAGCTGTGTTTGCACTGCAAATTGCAAGACAATATTTGGGATCTTGAGACGATAATAATTTTCATCCTAAAATAGAAATGAGATCTCTCTCACTCTTTCTCTGTAGCTGAATCATCAGTTAAAACACTGAATTAACTGTGAATTATTTTCTGTATTGTTAATTTTGTAATTCTAAATTTTATCTCTAATTGTGAAATTTACTAATCAAATCATCTATAATTTTTTTTTCTTTTTTTTTTCATAATGTATGTGATAATTTTTTATTTTAGGGTCAAGATATGATGAAATTACGTGGAAAAGAGGCAACCAAATAAATTCATTTGCCTCAATACATGAATTTATTTGTTGAATTTCTAGTTCTTATCGCAATACGAATGATTGCAGTTTTTTTCTCCTGATAATAAACACAAGCAGCTTAGTTACAATTTGTGAGGTTTCAATCGATACACAACTTCCGGAGATTTTGCATATTACGTATTTGCTAACTCCATTAAAAAAAAAAAAAGATTTATCGAGAAAGAAAATTTAAACAAAAAAAATATGAATGAATTTTTAATTCGAAAAATGAATTAGATAGATTTTCAAGAAATAATGTTTTTCTTTTTTCTAGTACGGAAATATTTATTACAGAAATTCACACCCCTAATGTATATTTACACAGTACTTCCCTAAACAGATTTCTATGAAAAATGGAAAAAAAAGAAAAATGATTTCGAAAGGAAACAAATTAACAGATCAAACACAATATTCATTTTATGAAAAAAAAAAAATTGTTGCTATTAAAACGGAATGAATTTGATTATTCTAACAGAAAAATTTTCACGTAATTTTCTTCTTTTTTTTTTATTTATTTTCTTTCTGTGTATATAGACAATTATATACACACATCCAACACATACATACTAATATATATATATATATATATGCATTACGAATCGTTCACTCTCAATTTTTTTTTATTTCTTTGATTTGAAATTTCTTTAATCTGACGAATTTTTTACGATAAACTTCTTTTTAAATCTTTGAATTAAAAAAAAAAAAGTGGCGAATAGATATAGTCGAAATATTAATTATTTTCATCTGCTTTTGCAGTTACGTCCATCAAAAAAATCTTAAAATCATAATTTTTCAAAGATATTTTACAGCATTCACATTTTTTAAAACTGAATTTTTCGATTTTTAAATCCAAATATCAAATTAATCGTCAATAATTTTAATTTTCTAGTACGAAAAAAGATAATTTTTAAACTCAAAAATAGTAATCAATGGATTAATCTGTCTAGACATAACAATCTATACTGTATTCACTTTGAGAACGCCTTTTTTTTGTTAAAATTTCACTTCTACAGAGTTTATATCAATTTTTTTAAATACAGAAAACATATATCGTAATTTATAAGTTTTTCTCGCAATTTTTTCTTCGTTGAAAAAAACATATAAATTACGTGAACTAAATTTTGTGACATCGATAACGAATGAAATAGTATTTATCTACTTTTGCCAAAGAAACACTGTAGAAAAAATTAATGGACTTTATTTTCTAATCAACGAAGCTTTCGAAAAATTTAGAAATCGAATAAATGATTTTTGGAGAAAAATATATATGAGAAATCCTAAACGACTTACATGAGCAATCGAGAATTCACCGAATGAGAGAATTTTCCAAATAAAACTTTGATGAATTAGTACCAAAAAAGAAAAAAAACAAAAGGAAATCCTCATTTATTAATGAATGTCAACAAATTGGAAAGAAAAAATTGAAACAAAAAATTTTTTCGAACTCTCCAAGCACAGTGAAGAAAAAACGACACAATTAATCTACGTCGTGCGGCAATTAACTCGAAAATTGGAAAAAAAAAGAAGAAAATCAAAAATGAAACGAAAAACAGAGGAGAAACTAATTGATGAAACACTAATTTTTAAAACGATTTTTTCGTGGAAATAGCACATCGAGAAACGATATACACATAATGGTACATTGAAATAGTCTAAAGTGTCTCGAAAAAAAAAAAAAAACACTCAGACCCCATAAAAATTGAGAAATAGTGAAAAAATTTGACCACTGAGAATGGACATAGGGCCCCAGAAGTGATAATCCAATTAGGCTTCAAGCAATGTGAAAAAACTGAAGAAAAAAAAAAAAAAAGAAAAACTAAGAATCGACACAGTGATTGTCGCACGTCATTCTCTCACCCATCCACCCACATACACACTCATTTTTCCGAATTTCCGTATTATTTAATATAATATAATTTGAATTTCATTGACAAAAGAATCCACTGCTTCACCCGCTTCTCGTCTCAATTTTACTCGTTTAAAGGAATAATAAAAAATGCATTTAATTTTTTTTAGACTTGTGTGTTTTTCTTTGAACGAGAGCAAATTAGCGTGTATTCCTGCCATTTAGCCAAAGGACAAATAATCAATAATTATTTTTCTCTTAATTCTTCTTAGTTATCAGCGAATTTTTTTCCTTGTTTCTTTTGTTTTGTTTTTAATCATTAAAATTCAATTTTTTTTCAATTACGAGGAAAAACTCGAGGTGGTTAGCTCATGGAGACCTGGCCATTAGCAAGTAGTCTCTCAACAGCTGCATTAATGTCACCAAATGTTGCAATAAGTGCTTGTAAATTGGCATCACGATTTAAAAAACCCATTGCTGTTAATTGTTCCAATTGTGCACGATAACGTTCCTCTGGTGGTGGTACACCCTGTCCATCAACTTCAACACCCTGATTTAGAGCCATTGCCGATACCATACGTGCCATAAATTGTGAAAATACATCCTGTTGATTTGTTGTATCACCAGTTGTATTTGTATTGCCAGTTGTTTGTTGTGTTGTACCAGTTGTTGATGTTGTACCAGTTGTTGTTGGTATTGTTGGTGGTACTGTTGTACCTGGTGTACCACCAATTCCCATACCACCAACAAAATCAGGTGCAACTGTACGTAATTGCTCCATTCCCTGTTGTATTTGCATTATTGCAGCAAGTGCATCTGGATTTGTTACGACCGATTGAATCTGTGGATTCTGCATTTGTTGTATAAATGCTGGTAACATTGCACGCATTTGTTCTTGCATTTGTGGATTAGATCTGAAAAATGGATTAGCAGCTAAAACACCCTCGGCTATTGCTGGATCATCGGCCATTGCCTCGAGAATTGATCTTGTGTATGGTGCAATTAACATATTACGCATCAATTGGGGATTCTCCATCATTTGTGCAGCTAAACTCTGCATTCCTGGTGAATCCAAGAGGCCTCTGCCAGGTGTACCAGCACCGAGACCACCACCAATACCACCAATACCACCACCAGTACCAGTACCACCACTTATTGGTCCAGTTTCACTGTTTGGATTCCATGGATTTGGCAATGGATTACGATTTTCTTGTCCTTGTTGAGGATTTTGTGGTGGCTCAGTTGAACTGTTCTCAATTAGTGCAGCAAATGGATTTCGTTCATTTGTCACTGCTGCCAGCATTGGCTCCTGTATGTCACGATACATACGACGTAGAGCACTGTGTCCACCTGGAATGCTTTCGAGATTTGACAGAGCACGATCGTGTGAACGCATCAGCTCTTGCAGCATCGATGGATTACGTGCGAGTTCCATTGTTTGCCTGTAAAAAAAGTTTTTCCTCATTATTCATTGTATTCAAAAGAAAGTTGTTTTTTGTGACAATGACAATGTAAAATGAATGCAAAGTTGCATTCATTTATTCAAAAAAAAATGTCTTTCTTCATACTTGTTAATTAAATTCAATTGAATTCCGGATTATTGCGGTATATTCTAGAAATTCTTGGATTTATAAGGAAATAAGTGACTCAATGACAATTGAGAATATGAATTTGAATGTTTTTAATTGGGAAAAAAAGATGAATTCAGGAAAAATCATATTTTTACCTCAATAATTCTGGATTATTCAACATATGACTTATTTCTGGATTACGCTGCATGAGCTCCTGCATCTGTGGATTTGCTGAAACAAGCATTCGTACATTCTCTGGATTATCCATGAGGCTTTGTACCAATGGATTATCAAAAACTTGACGCATTGTTTCTGGATTTGATAGCAATTCACGTTGCATACGCTGTTGAAGATCAACGAAATTAGCTGAACCAAGACCGAGATTCTCCAAACCACCTAAGCCACCAAGGCCACCTAGGCCAAATGGACTTGCGCCTATGTCAGCTAGAAGAAAAAACATTTAATTTATTAGCTTATCAATGAGCTAAATTTCATGATCATGAAATTAGCACACATTTCACCATTTTTTGAATTCTATTAGAAAAAGTGAGTCATTGGAAAAAAAATAATTAAAAAATACGCACTCATAGTTTTTTAAATTTTCTACATGTACACTTGTTAAAATATTTGAAAAATGCGGAAATTGTCAGATGTCTGTTATTTTATGATAGACTAAAAATAGCAGACATTTGACAACTTTTAGTCTTCAATTTTTCTTGACAAATAAATTAATTAAAAAAAAAGGGAAGATATGTACATCTAGAAAATTCGATAGACTATAAGTGCCAATTCTTCGAATATTTTTTTGTTCTGTAATAATTTATTTGTTCAAAAAAATCCAAAAAAATTGTCAGATGTCTGCAATTTTTTTAGTATTTTCAAATTTCCCGGTTATTTAATTATTCTCGGGGATAATTACCTGCAGGCCTTGGAGGTGGTTGCTGTGAGGCCTCCTGATTATTTGGCTGCTGTGATCTGAGTGCTTTAATAACCAAATGCACTGTCAATCCATCTTTAACATTGTGTGTACCAAGTGTCTCATGATCTTTCATGATTTTCCCCGCGAAAATTAGGCACAACTGTTCTGGTTGTGAATTGAATTTCTTGGAGACAGCATCTTTAAACTGTTAATCATGGATAAAATTAAATTAATTAAATTAATAAAATTAACATTAAATTAAATTAAATAATTAATTTAAAAAATTGCACAAAATGATGAAATTAACAAAAGCAAATGTTATTTGAATGGTTAACCAACGTGACAGTGGTTAGAATGTAGTATTTTCCAAAAAAAAATTAATCGACATGAAATGAACTCAAATAATACAAAATTACCCAATCACTCACGTCTTTAATTGATGCATTCTCCTCGATCTCAATGCTCTGTTTTTCCTTGGGTGTTTTGATAAAAATCGTTATTTTCTTGGGACTTTCCTGGCCTTCTGCCATCTTGTACAGTCTGATGACTCGTTACTTTCCAACTCCCCTTGCACTTCACTTCTCCTGGATTTTTCAATATATATATGCGTATATATATGTTATATGTTATACACCTTCCTAAATACGTCCAATAAGCGCCTCAACGGCGATCTTTTCAAAAATAATATGCAGCCAATGGGGATAATTGTTTAAATGTCTAATATTAAATATTTTATTAACGTGTTAACCCTCTCCGGTAGGGTGAACCAAGGCCTCACGTCTTTCAAGTTTTATTTCTCAAATTTTATCCCTTTTTTTTTCTTTATTTCTTTTCTATTCACTATTTCCTCCCGTTCGCATGTATGTGTGTGTGTGTGTTTGTGTGTTCCACTACGTCTCTTGACAGTACTTTTATTTCTCTTCACACACACACACACACGCATATATATACAGCACACCCGAAAAATCGTGCGCAGGGCTTAATGTTTCACATGTAAACTCGCCTTTACTCGATTTTGGCGCTTTAATTCAAAAATAAACTCGTCTTTACGATATTTTAGCGTTTTGATTCAAAAGTAAATTCACCTTTACTCTATTTTGGCGCTTTAATTCAAAAATAAACTCGTCTTGACGATATTTTAGCGCTTTAATTCAAAAATAAACTCGCCTCTACTCTATTTCGGCGCTTTAATTCAAAAATGAACTCGTCTTTACGCTATTTTAGCGCTTTAATTTAAAAATAAACTCCTCTTTACGCTATTTTAGCAGTCTAATTCAAAAATAAACTCACCTCTACTCTATTTTGGCGCTTTAATTCAAAAATGAACTCGTCTTTACGATATTTTAGCGTTTTAATTCAAAAATCAACTCATCTTTACGCTATTTTCGCGCTTTAATTCAAAAATAAACTCGGCTCTACTCTATTTTGGCGCTTTAATTCAAAAATAAACTCGTCTTCACGCTATTTTCGCGCTTCGACTCAAAAATAAACTCGTCTTTACGCTATTTTCGCGCTTTAATTCAAAAATAAACTCGTCTTTACGCTATTTTCGCGCTTCAATTCAAAAATAAACTTGCCTTTACTCTATTTGGCGCTTTAATTCAAAAATAAACTTGCCTCTACTCTATTTTGATACTTTAATCCCACAATAAACTCACTTTCACTCTATTTTGGCGCTTTGATTCAAAAAACAGTACAAAATGCTCTCATTCTCCTTCCAAATGATGAAAGAAACCAAGAAAAAACGACCAATACGTCAAAAGAAAGTTGAAATTCACGCCTTTAGTTATTAAAAAATGTTACAACTAAAAAATGCATGTTACTAAGACCGGAAACGCTAAAATAAGAAAAAAAAAATGGTTGTATTCAAGATGGCGGAAAGAGAAAGCCAAAATAAGTAACAATGATGCAATTAATTGATAAATTAATATTTGTTTAACTATTTCGTAATCATTTAATCTTTCAAAAAACAATGCATGTCATTCATGAATGATCAGTTTTCCGCCATGAATGATCAGTTTTCCGCCAGTTTCTGATCACATAAAAATCTATAAAAAGAAGCAAAAACAGTCTACAGACAACAAACAAACAAAACACAATTATTGAATAATTCAAAAAACAAATACAGAAAATGTATAAAAACTGATCCACTACGAAGCTCAATGAGTATGTATGTGCCTTAAAAAATGTTAGGTTAAGAAAAAATACTGTTTTCCATGTTTCCCAGTATCTAAGTAATCAAAAATAAAAAATGTATCCATATGTACAAATGCTGGCTTAAATAAACATGTTAAAAAAAAAAAAAAAAAAATGCATGTCATTCAAATCACTCAGATGACCTTGAATGACGTCACAATTTGGGTTTTAACAGTGACACAAGATGGCGGCACCGGTTTGTGCTCAAAATGGCCGCTACAGACATCTGTTACCGGGGCGCAATTGAAAGAGAAAGAGTTGTTTCATTCAATTTTCCCCCCTTTTCTCTTTACTACTCCTTCCACTTGTGCTATGTGTGTCTTTATCTGTATATGTGAGTTTTTTAATTCCTCCTCCACAATAATAAAATCTGACAACAGAGAGTCAACATGTCCGCCATATACGGGAGCAATCGGTCATCCAGTCTAGTCCAGCTCCAGTCCTTGGACTGTCGAGTAGGATGAACGCATTTTCAAAACAACAAAATATCTCAACTGTATGTTTTCATTAATAATCTATTAAAAAATCAGTGAAAAAGGAGCAATTAATTTTATCGAAAAAACAAAAAATGAGATAAAATTGTTCGAGAAATGTAAACACAAACGATTGGAATTTCTAGTGATTAGAAGAAAAAAAAAAAAAGGATTCGGCTTATTTTTTGGGGCTCATTGTTTGTGTGAGGATTTTCATCATAGAATTACTCCAAAAAAAGGGAAAAAAAAGAGAAGAACCATGGCTGATGATTCCAGTGTTCGTGTTGCTGTTCGGTAAGTTTTTTTCTATTTAATTTCACTTAATTCCACTTGATTTCTTCATTTTTTTCTTGCAAGAGCCATAGCAATAGCAATGACATTATCGTTTCTGGGAAATTGGAGAAAAAAAAGTTTTTGAGGGCCACGAGTCTTTGATGGAAACGTGGGTTGTAGTATTAGCCTTGTAGGCGACAATCCAAGGACATTTTACACCTCTCTACACACCACAATGCTTATCTACAATTAATATATTCTGTATTTTATTTATTTATTTATTTACATCACCCCAACAGTCAAGGCCAATTACAGGGTTGCAGAGACTTAAAGTTATGTCTATTAGAAAAATTATGGGGGGAGAGTGGGGCAAAATGGACACTGTAATGAAATGGATGGGGATGGATTTTTTTTGATGATTCTATTGAAAAGCTGAGGGAATTTAGGGTGGAAAACGAGTGTCAGATGTATTTTTTTCGATTTTTTTGGAAATTCGATATTTTTCGGTCTTTTTCGGGGCTAAAAGGCCTTTTCTTTTTTGAAAATTTTCAGTTTTTTGCAAATATCTCTGGTTTTATTGGTTGTAGCAATTCGTGGTTGGTCTCAAATGAAAGGTGAGCTCATTTCCCATCGATCTATGGGGTTTTGAATTCAAAAATATCATTTTTTGGGTTAGATATAGGCCAAAAACAGTTTCACAAAACAGTTTCACAAAAATCCCCATAAATACTTTAAAAATCGATATTTTTTAATTGAAAACCCTACAAATCGATGGCAAATGATCTCACCTTTCACCTCGAATCGTAATTTTCGCGCTACAACAAATAGAACCGAAGATATTCTCAAAAAACTGAAAATTTTCAAAAAAAGGAAGGGTTTTACCTCTAAAATGCTCGAAAAAGGTCAAAATATCAAAAAATTCTAAAAAATTATTACCAGCACTTGTTTCCCACCCAAAATTTCCTCAGTTTTCCAATGGAATCATCAAAAACCATTCACCGCCAATATTTCTATTAATTTCAAGAGTTTTCCATAATATATTTGACTACCAATTCAGATGTGTGTCCATTTTGCCCCACCTTCCCCTATAATAATTGATACAAAGTAGTTGAGAGTGGCTACAAGTTAATAAAGAAAAATAATAGAATAGCAGAGGAGAATTACATGATTGATTTTACAACAATAATGCATTTAGGTACAATTGAATCGATCGAGTCATTAACTATATCGCACTTTTAGAAGAAAAAAAGGAATCCTATTAACTGTCCACTTTAACATGCCATTCATCTTAAACCTGTGTCATTTTCTCTAATTCATCTTGAGGTGTCTCTCTTTTTTTTAGGCCTTCTTTACATTGAAGAATGTAAACTTTCTGTATTAGTTGGCGAAATCTAGTGTCACCTATTAGAAAAAAAAAAAAACGTAAATGGTATTATAAACTACGAAACTTGGGGACTTTCACTGAACACAACAAGTAAAGAACGTGGGTAGACCGGTAAATACGATAAAATGTGTGACGAAAATCCGTATACTTTTGCATAAATGAAAAATTATCAATTATAAAATCAATGGACTTGTATCTTCATTCGAATTATCGTTGATTCGAGAAAGGAGAAGAAGAAAAAAAAAATACTCAACTTTTTTTTTTTCTCTTATTGCCTAACTAATTGGTCTTTAATAATTCATAATAACTGTAATTTTTATGCATTATTTATACCGGAAGCCTCTTTGCATCCCACTTAACATCCTTGTTAGAGAAAAGAATTCTAAAAAAAAAAAAGGTAGTTTCCATATTCTGTAAACTGTTTCTGTACACAGTGAATTCTCAATATTGATTAAATCAATTAGATATAGAAGATAAGATGTGTTTGAGTACATCAGCTGATTGGAGACCTTTTTTTTTGCTGCTGCTGCCTCGACTCGTTTTACGCAGTAAACCTGCATCTGGATACACACACCGGGGATAATATCACCATTTATAACAAACATATATGTAGGCTTTATTACCCCTCGAGCTACATAATCGTACCTGTTTTCAAACGATGAATGGAAAACGTACCACCCACTTTTTTTTTCTTCTTCCTTTATTCATTCTCCTTTACTTCTCATCCTCTTTCATCTCTTCATGCAGAGACACTTCTTGATGATGCTTAAAAACGATCTCTTGTCCCTATTTCACTTTATTATTCAAAAAAGAAGAAAAGACACATTCTCAACTGAAAGAATTATCGAACTTCGTCTCAAGTTTCAACGAAACCATGAATTTTTTACATGAATATTTAATTCACGATATTCCTCATATTTTAGTGTAGAATAGTTCAATTTTCAGATAAGTAGTTAACTTGTTTGTACAGTTTATCTATGTTAGCTGATTCGTGAGCAGCTTTTCGGTAAATTTATGATAAGGCTGAATTCAAAATGTGTCCTATTTCCCAAATCTTTGAATAATTCGAGGCCAAATCATTTATTTATGGCTCTAATATTGTCATACCTTGGAAGCAGAGTGGCGTAAGTGCTATGCATGAGGCATAAAACTTACGCCCCTTTGTTTCTAAGAAGCTAATGTAATGACAAAATCATTAGAGTTCAAGGTTCAGTGGAGAATTCCATCGAAAATGTTCTTCACCAATGAATCTCATATCATTATTGATCAATACTGCTTTTATATTTAAAAAAAGAAGCCCTCTTCAAAATCAGACTCAGGATAATGTTTAATGCATACTGAAGAGCTTCTTCGGAATTTTTCGCTTGACGTCATTGAATGATTTAATTCCAGAATACGGCCACAAGTGGCCAGAGAGGTAATCGACATGTGTCGAATTTGCACCCAAGTACCACCAGGCGAACCTCAGGTATTTTTGGGTCCTGATAAAGCATTTACATATGACTATGTATTTGATACAAACGTAGGACAGAGTCCAATTTATGATGACTGTGTTGCGAGACTCGTTGAAGGTGCTTTGGATGGTTACAATGCAACTGTACTTGCTTATGGACAAACTGGCTCTGGTAAAACATATACTATGGGCACGGGTTTTGATGTTGAAGTGGATGAGACAGTTGTTGGAATTATTCCAAGAGCAATCAGGCACTTGTTCGATGGTATTGCTGAGAAACAAGCTAGGGCACATGAACGTGCTGTTATGCCACCGGAATTCAAGGTTCATAATATTTTTTTATTTTAGAAATTTTTTCTTGAATATTGTTAGGAAAAAATGATGTGTATCGCGTTTCTTTTATTGGATCAGATTGCTGATGAAAAAAAAAATTTGAAGGGAATTGGAGGTACAGTCGCATCAAATTCGCCTCGTATTCTATTGCGAGAAGTAATGAGATATTGCGTGAAGTTACAGAGATTTTTTTTCTCATGGGAAGATAGTGTAATGTTCAATTCGTTAAGAATTTGTCTGGGTTTCGCGAAGTTTTCTTAAAAAAGTTAAATTTCGTATTTTTTTGCTGGGTAAAATTGAATTTTTTGGATGATTTCATTGAAGAACTGAGATAATTTTGCAATAAACATGGGGCAGAATGAATTTTTGGGAACTAAAGCTTTAGAAACAGAGTGGCGTAAGTGATTCGCTTACAAATGGGACTTACGCCTCTTTAACTCTAAGCCATCGACTTTTTCCAACGCATATAGAAATTAAGAAGATTATTAATAAATTCTGCAGGTAACTGCTCAATTTTTGGAGCTCTACAACGAAGATCTGAAGGACCTCCTAGAGCCAGGAGGACCTCGAGGTGGTGCAAGAATTCACGAGGATCCTGCCGGCAATATTCATCTCGCCGGTGTAGAACCTAGAGTAGTAACATCTCCAGAACAAGCCCTAGAATACCTCCGTTTAGGAGCACTCTCCCGAACAACTGGTTCAACTCAAATGAACACCCAATCCTCTCGATCACACGCAATTTTTACACTCTACATAAAACAGCAACGTTGCATCAAAGTCGAGGATCCAGATGCTGATGTAGACACGACTAACAATGATCCAACGAATGAGTTTGAGACTCTAACAGCCAAGTTTCATTTTGTCGATCTGGCTGGTTCAGAGAGATTAAAAAGAACCGGTGCTACTGGTGATCGTGCCAAAGAAGGTATCTCAATTAATTGCGGATTATTGGCCCTTGGAAATGTTATTTCAGCTCTTGGTGACAAAACCAAGAAAGCTTTACACGTGCCTTACCGTGATTCAAAGCTGACGCGTCTTCTGCAAGATTCTCTCGGAGGAAACAGCCAAACAGTGATGATCGCTTGCGTTTCTCCCAGTGACCGTGATTTTATGGAGACCCTGAGCACTCTTAAGTATGCTAATCGAGCGCGTAACATCAAGAACAAGGTCATGATCAATCAAGACAAGAGTTCAAGAACCATTGCCTCACTTCGTCGAGAAATTCAACA